>JAOSBN010000006.1:15217635-15233885 GCA_027563595.1 Erythroxylum suave
TGGGCGAACCATCGATGATGGTTCCTCACTGAGTTCGCAAACTCACCCAAAATTGCAACCTATTTTTCAGGATCGAGATTAGACTGATAGCTCCTGTTAGACTGTAGAGCCGCGTAGATCAAATTGGCGAGAGAGGCTATGGCTCAGAGGTCGGTTAGCTGGGACTTCTTTTAGGATGATCTAGTTAGAAGTGCTTTTTGTTTTTTGTCTGATTGTATATAATATTTTGGGTTAGTGATCAGAGTAACTTTCAGACTAAGATCACTAACAGTTGTATAAATTGCTGTTTTGGATGAAATGAAAGGGAACATAGTTTGGTTTTAAAAAGTTTCAATTTCATATTATTGTTTTATCATTGGGATGCCATGTGGAATTTAGAATTATTTTTCAGTAGTTCTCTCTTATCGTAGAATATGTACCGGAATGACCTATGGGTGTTCCGGTGGGTACTCTACGGTAAGGGGGCGCTACAATTAATAAATTTGTTAAAAGAGTAGGCTCCTCTAGCGAGAATCCTAAAGATGTAGGTGAAGATAATTTTGAACAACCTAATAAAAATTTAAGTGATTAGATTCATATTTATGAGGATGTTAGTAATTTCAGTAAGCATGATCATGTTCCAAATGCATCAAATTAGAAAATTTAAGGGTAGATGAGCAACCAATCCTCTGTTGGATATTTATGATCCTAAAAATTGAAATTATCTTGACAATAAAGTAAGGGACATTTTAGTTAAGAAAGGGCGTATAAGAGAATTGAATTTTGTGTTTCTTTCAGACTATATTTTTCAGAATTTTTCATATTCTTATTATTACAAAAAATTAAGTAGTTAGGAGTTTATCAATAAAAAATGGTTTGTTTACTTTAAACCTATAGATAAAGTGTATTGTTTTTATTATAAGTTGTCTAAATCTAATAACAAACAAAGTGCATTAGCAAATAATTGGTTCAAATATTGGAAGCATCTTAGTGAGAGACTCAAAGAATATGATAATAATATTGAGCGTATGATGAACATGAAGACTTGGAATGAACTAAGAGTAAGATTGAGCAAAAATCAAACAATTGATAAAGATTTGCAACAAGAAATTGTAAAGAAGAAAGAACAATGGAGACAAGTTTTAATAAGAATAAGTCTATTGTGAACGTCTTGCTAATTACAATTTAGATTTTCAAGGATCCAATGAGAAACTTTAATAAGATAGTAATGGTAATTTTTTTAGGATTAACTGAGATGAATGTTGAATTTGATGTGACAATGCACGATTAGGTTAGATGCATTCAAATCATGAAATTTATCATCATTATCTTGGTAACAAAATTCAAAATGAATTGATTTCTCTTTTGAATCATAACGTTAGAAGTTTTATTATAAAGATCATTAAAGAGGTGAAATACTTTTCTATAGTTCTTGATTACATCCCATATGTGAGCCATCAAGAACAAATAATAGTATGATATGTAAATATGTTAAGAAACAAAATAAAAATAAAGGAGTGTTTTCTTAGAGTTTTTGAAAGTGGATGACACATCTAGATTGAGACTTTTCAATGAATCATTGAATGCATTTAATTCTCTTAATCTTAATGTCCATGATGTGAGGCATCAAGGTTATAAAAATGGTTCAAATATAAAGAGAAAGCACCAAGGAGTTTAAAAGTTATTACTTGAAAAAAACTGAGAGCATTATATATGTCATGTGCTTATCATATATTTAATCTCGTAGTGATATCACACATTCTTGTGTTAAAGATATTTTATTTTTTGGAGTTGTGCAACGCTTATATGCATTATTTTCAAGTTCTCCTAAAAGGTTTTAGCTTTACTTGATAATATTATAGACTTAATCATGAAATCATCGTCCAATACTCATTAGGAGAGTCAAATAAAACGTTAGTAAATTTTCAGCTCCTTAAATAAGATTGGCTTTTTTAGATCTTGTGATGATGTCAAATCAAAGAGTGAAGTAGAAATTTTGGTTAGCGCACTTGAGAATTTTAAGTTTTTACTTAGTATGACATGTTATTAACTATTAATAAGGTGAATAAAGAAATCTAAGTCAATATGTATCGCTATCATGAAGCAATTAGAAGTTGAGATGGTATTTTTGAGTAATATAGAAACAAAAGGTTTATTTCTAATATAAATATTTTCAAAAGTCTCGCACATGAGATTAATGTAGAGTCTACACTTCCAATTAGATGTCGTCTTATTAAAAAAGACAATTTGATGAAAATGATCATGAGGAAGAAATATAATCGGCTAATGAGTCCTTTATATGAGGAGTCTTTTATAGTTAGTTAGTTTCTAATTGTTATGGATATAAAAATTGTTTCGTATATGTTGTTGCTATTTTAGTGATTTTGTTACTGTTAACATTGCAAGATTATATTAGCTGCTATAATAATTATTTGGTCTTAGTTTTTTTTTTTTGAGTAAGTGAGCTTATTAATTGAGTAACTTATGTATGAATATTAAATTTTGGTAATAAAAATTTACCGTTGAAGTTTATATATTTGTATATTGTCAATTTATTAAGACTTTTTTTTACTTTGTCATGGGCTTATAAAACGTTAGGAATAGCCTTGTCTATCATATGTCAATATTTATGTTATCTAGTGTTTGATTCTATTTTCTTAGTTTTTTGTTGCTGTTTTTGTAAAAAATGAAACAGTCCCATAAAACTTGTTTGGTTGAAGATGCTTTCGTTTGTTGTTAAAAATAAAAAAAAAACGACAACGACTTTTTGAAAATGTAAAAAAGACGTTTCCATGTATTTTGAAAACAAGTTTTTATATTTAACGAAAACGATTCATGTGTCGACTCTATCTTCATCCTCTTTTGTTATTTCTCCGTCACTGCATCTTTTGTCGTCTTTTGCCTTCTTCAGAGTTTTCTACTAGCTGTGATTTCTACCTCTTCTGTTGTCTTCTGCCCTCTCCTATGTTTTCTACCATCTGTGATTTCCAGGTTTGTTTTCATCTGCTTATTTGTCTGTTGTAACTCGTTGTTTGACTACTGTTATTTGCGTTGAAACATAAGAAGTCCATCAGCTTCTCTTCTTCAAATAACACACGAGAGAGTGCATGTTATGCTACAGTAACATGCACATATTACTATAGCATAGTTAAAATTAATTTATTAAATTCAGCAACATTGGTTTATTTCATAAGAGAGGCCCTTCTTGTATTTGCC
Organism: Erythroxylum suave; assembly: GCA_027563595.1. Classification (NCBI taxonomy): domain Eukaryota; kingdom Viridiplantae; phylum Streptophyta; class Magnoliopsida; order Malpighiales; family Erythroxylaceae; genus Erythroxylum; species Erythroxylum suave. The sequence continues at coordinate 15,220,831 of JAOSBN010000006.1, forward strand.
ATTGGACAGTGCTCAGGAATAGCATATAACAACGTCATAACTATCTCATATATGCAACTTGAACACCCCTCCTCATGCTTTGACAAATCGTGAAATGGAAAAAAGTGAATGGAAAGCTATAGTATGAAAGTATCTTGCATGTTTTGATTGAAAATGAGATCATTTGTTTACCTTGTCTGAAGATAAAGTAAAAAGGTTACAACTTTAGGAGTGTCTAGTTCATCAATAAAAATTAGCTCTGATGAATAAGTAGTTGTGTTTCTAGGTTTGGAGCATTGGTAACTATCTTAAAGCACCTGATATTTTGGTGTTATCATTATTCACGTTTGTATTCATGTTTCTAATTGGTCAAGGTAATCTTTGAAGGCTCTGTTTCTGCAATAAAATACTCGTTTCATTTAAGATTACCACTATTTAGAACATGATAGTAATTCTTGAAGCTATAGTTTTGAATTATTGCTTAAATGACAAAAGTTTTGGAGGATTTCCTTGAAGCTGTTTAATATATTGACATAAAAAGAAGTGGTTTCTGATATAAAAAAGATTGCGTGAAAGGGGAAAAGAAGAGAGCTTATAGAAAAGAAGAAGAGTGAATAATAGGGTGGGCCAAAATATTAATTTATCTAATCAGTAAATAGTGAGTGAATAGTGAGGGGCATGGAAGAAGAAAAGAAGAGAACTTGTGGAGAAGAAAGAGGAATAAATAGTAGGGTGGGCCAAAATATTAATTTGTCTAATTAGTGAATAGTGAGGGAAGAATAAAGAGGAAAAGAAGAGAGCCTATGAAGAAGAAAGAAGAGTAAATAGTAGGGTGGGCCAAAATATTAATTTATCTAATCAGTGACAAATCCAATAAATCAATTTCATATGCCTCCACAAGGTAATATATTATTTTAAATAAACATAGTGATTATGATTCATTTTTAATTTTTTTGTTAATGTTATATTCTTTATATGTTAGGCAAGTACCATTTGGTTGATTCAGGTTACACTAATATGCCTAGATTTCTTTCATCATATCGAGGTGAAAGATATTATTTGCAAGATTATAGAGGCAGAGGAAGACCTCAAGGTCTATAGAAATTGTTTAACTACAAGCATTCTTTATTAAGAAATATTATTGAAAGATGTTTTGGCGTTCTAAAAGCAAGATTTCATATACTTAAAAATATGTCGAGTTATGATATGAAGAAATAAAAATATATCGTTGATGCTTGTTGTGTTATACACAACTATATTGGAATGTATGGACAAAGCGATGGATTATTTGACAGTTGTACTGAAAATGAAGAACAAATTAGGGAAAATAAAAATAAAGATGCAAGTTCTCAATTAGAGTATAATATCACTCCAGTACAACATCGAGGTTTGTCTTAGAAGTGAGATGAAATTGCTAGTTAAATGTGGAGTGAGTATATTATTTCTAATTAATTTATTTTTTTGTAAATGATAGTACTATCATGTTTTTAAGAATTATAATATGACGGACATATTTTATTGATTAGAATGACTTAAAATAATTTCTAATTTATGTAATTTATTATATAAATTAATGTGTAATTTTTAATAATATTTGATTTGCATATATTTTAATTTTAGCTATAATGATAATTAATTAATTAAAATTATAATTTATTATATTATAATTATTGCACATAAGAGTATCATTATAAAAAATAGAAACATAATGATAAAACCAAATATGTTTTTGTTTTTCAGTTTTTATATATAAATCTCATCCTAACAGGTTTTCATTTTTTAAGGAAAAAACATAAACTAAAAACAGGAAACAGAAACCAAAAACAACAACAAAAAAATATAAGTGGAACCAAATGACCCCTTAAGTTTTTTATCCTATTAATCTATCTATATCCAAATTGTTCTTTTGTTTTACCTCTTCTATAATGTTTTTTGTAATCTCTGTCTTTGGGTCATATATTATTTAAATAGATTCCTTTGTTTTTCTTATTGATTCGTTAAAATTACAAATAAGCAAAAGCTCATATTACTAAGACAATTTTTTTGTTTCACCTATCAATGATATTGATCCCTTGAAGAATAGATGTTATTATCAATGATTGAAAACTGGATTGGTCCGACCGATTTGATCGGAATAAACAGGTACCAAACTTGAGTTTCAATTCGGTTTGTATTTAATACCTTTATGATAAAAAATTGGTCATTTTTCTTAAAAAATCTTCCATGAGTCAATGTATATGAGTATGTGGAGCCCATCACATTATCCTTGTTAAAGAATCTGTAATTCCATTTGAGTACGTGAAGCCCACCACTTTGTCATTGTCACTCTCTACCAAGGTTTTAAAAACCGAATCGGACCGGTCGGTCCAACCAGAAAAAACCTGAACTAGCCAGTTGTTCTGTTCGGTTCTATATAATAACCTCTAAGTACACAAACTGACTAATTTATGGGAGAACCGACCAATTTTTAAGCAACCGAATCAACCGGTTTATCAAATAACCCTTCAGATATCTAATGTTTAGTAGCTCTCAAATTTCATTCGGACTCTCTTGAATGTTCTCCATCTTCTCTTCATCTCTCTTACTACCTCTATGCATGAAGGTAAATACGACTTGGGGGTAACCATAGATGTAGAAATCAATATCTATTTTTTCTCTCCTTGGGCGGCTACTATGAAGCAACTTCGAACTCCTTCCTTAACGACTAGGTACTGTGATGGAAGGGATTATGTCTACGCCCATCTTGTGTTCCTCACGCTCAGGTTTTGGTTTATTTGGCCATGAAATGTTTATGTTCTTTCTATTTGGGATTTGTCATTGTTATTATATTTTCTCTTCAATTTAGGCTTTAATTTTTTTTGTTTCGAAGGGGTACTGTTCTTTGCTTGATGGGGCTACGCTTTTCTTACTAGAGAGGAGGATGGAAGAACATATCGTATAAAGCCCCAATTTGTATAGAGTTCCAATTTGTACCATTTTATTCAAGTTTCTGTTAAAAGATGACGATAAGGCAGTTGTAGTTGATTAGTTTCAATATTCTCTTTTATTCAAGTTTCATTGTTATTATGTATTCTATGATAGTTAGAATAGAACTTTATATATACTCTTTGAACTTCAATTTGTTGTGTGTTATTGTTTTAATATGTTAACAAATAAGGACATAAGGATCCATTAGTATTGATTAATTACTTTTCTGTAATAATTAGAACTTCATTTCATATCAATCTATGATTTTTGATAGCTGGGTTATATGTACTCTTTCAAGTATTCAATTTGTTGATCTACTAGCAATATTTCAGTGAGTTAATTTGAACTTTAAAGTGGAGCAATTGGTGGAACAAAGTTTTAATAAGTGAGTAACATTTGTTCTGTCATCTGTGTATCCATTCTGCTTGTGTTTGTCTTCTTTGTCTAATATATGTGTACGTATATGAATTTTTCCATTCTATTTTATTTGCATTTTCCTCTCCTGTTCCTTCCTTTTCTGGTGTTTAAGAAGCAGCTTTGGATGATAGTAGCTTCCTAAATTGGTTTTGCTAGTAAGGAGGGTTGTGATGATCCTATATGCATTTCTGATGACTCCTCTATATTGTTAGTGGTTGTTTAGGATTTAATTGAAACTGAAACTTATCATTGTTTGTATAGTTAGTTAAAGGGATAGGAGAACAGTTTATCAATCCTTGGGGATTTAAATCCTTTGAGAAGAGAATGGAGGATTTGACAACATTTGGGAGGTGGGCTTTCTCAGGTTGTGCTCTTTAGAGGGATTTAATGAACTCATTTGTTCCTATATGTATGTATATGTATGTTCCATTATGTTGTGTTTGCATTTTCCTCTCATGTTCCTTCATTTTCTGGTGTTTGAGAAGCAGCTTTGGATGATAGTAGCTTCCTATATTGGTTTTGCTAGAGTCTAAAGTAGATGATCATTGTTTCCATTTATATAGAGAGTCTGAGTACTTAAAGGCCAGGCTAGGACAGCTTTTTATTTTCCTAAATAATGATAATGCCTAAAATTTTATTTTCCTTTCCGTTTCAGTTATTGCTTCAACTTCATCATTTGTAAATGTCATCTTGTCCTAATTAGTTTTCTTCATTTTCCCTACGATTTACCTCGACTATTTGCAAAGAGTGGGAGTTTAAATTAAGTGAGTTCAACGAGCCGGTGCAAGGAAACAGAGGAAGTACCAGTGAGACAATAAGTAGGTATCTTAATGAATATGGAGAAACATAGTATATACTACGTAGCAGAGTAATAGCTTGACACAGAATTTCCATCTAGTTGTAGACTAAAATGTGGTCATCTATCTCTTTACATTTCTTACCCTGAGCAAGAAAGCTTCAATCTTTGTTTCATACTAAAAAGTCTAAAATGGAGACTATGAGTTCTAAGCAGATTATGCCCTTTTCAAAATACAATCACCAAAAAGTGGGAAAGGTCAGAAAAGCATATTTCAAACCTTTGTCTTCCAGACAAAGTCACTCAAGTATGGTAAAGAAGCATTTTATTTGACTCAAGGGTGTGATGGCAGTGATGCTTATGATATGAGTGTTTTGAAGTTCCACAAAATACAATTTCCACATTCTTTCATATCTTAATTTCATCTTCTCTATCTTCTGCTGCTCATCTACTCAATTTCATTTACCACTTCCCTATCACCAAGTATACTATAGTTTCTCATAATCATGTTACAAACAAGTACTTCTCATATAAGCCTTATAGTTTAAAGAGAGAAAAAAGGTATATTATTCATTCATAAAACCTACTTCTAGGATTTTTGTTACTTCAAAAAATTCTAAAACACTTATTAAATCCACATGAATATTGAACACCAACTGAAGAATTTCTATTAACTAATAACTCAAACTTAAGGTGTTTTTTCTTTTTTGGTTAAGGGAATTAATAGTTGGTGTCTACTCAAAACAGATTTTGCAATTTTAGAATTTGATCAAAATTACAATTTCAAGTATAAGAATTACAACAAATATATAGTATTAACCCAATTATGTAGTAAATCTATAGAGTAAAGTTTAATAAATATATTGGTATTTTTTAATCCATTCTGCTATTGTTGGTCTTCTTTATTACAATTGATAAATGAAAATTATTTAAGTTGTATGCTTTTGCCCTGACAATAGTATACCTAATTATTTTTTTATACTTTTTAGTTTAAATAATAATGAAAAATATAGAATCATCCTCTACTTGTGGTAAGTCCGATCCAGCATGGAATTAATTTTCTTCCTCTCAAGTATCTGATGGGAATGTTCAATATAACTGTATGTTTTGTGGTAGAATATTTAAAAGGGGAGGAATTTTTATAATAAAAGAACATCTTGCTAGTGTTAAGGTAATATTGCTTTTTGCAAAAAAGTACCACTTGATGTGCATGATATGATTGGAAAATATTTGCAGCAACAAGTAAAAAAGAAAAAGGAAAATAAAGAGGCTCATGATATATCTTTTGGAGATGATGAAACACCACAAGCATTAGATAAAGGAAAAAGAAAAGCTACTATTGACATAGATTATTATTTTTCTCCAAGAACTACTCTGGTTCTCAACCCAGTCTAAAAAGTTTTATGGTTGATAAGGATGTTGTTTTGAGATATAAAAGAGTATGGGCTAGATGGTTCTATCATTCGTGTATTCCTTTAAATGCTTTAAATTTACCATATTTTCAAGAAGCAATTGATGTTACAACAACAATAGGTCTAGGATTAAAGCGTCATCTTATTATGAGCTGCGTGTGCCTTTGCTTCAAGATTTAAAAAAAGAATGTCAGTTAATTGTGGATACATATAAATCTAGCTGGGAATCAACAAGATGCACTATTATAGCAGGTGGTGGACTGATCAAAGATAAAGAACCTTGATTAATTTCTTGGTTTATTGTAATATTGGAACAACTTTTATCATGATACTTCAGACATGGTAAAAAGGGCTAATGCTTTATCAGAATTATTCTCTAAAATTGTCGAGTGGGTTATACCAAAGAATGTTGTGCATTTTGTTACTGATAATGCAACTAATTATGTATCAGCTGGGTCCTTATTACAATTAAAATATAGGCAAATTTATTGGTCTCCATGTACTGCTCATTCTATAAATCTTATTTTAAAAGATATTGTGGTATGGATCATATTTCTAGTCTTACTTCACGAGCATCTAAGATCACATTTTTTGTGTATAATCATGTCACATTTTTGTCTTGGTTAAGAAAGCAAGAAGATTGGGTTGAGATCGTGCGTCCTGCTGCAGCCAGGGTTGCAACTACATTTATTACTTTGAAAAGTGTTTATCAACATAAGCAGTTACTTCAAAATTTGGTGACAAGTAAATACTTTTTAAGTTATAAATTACCAAAGAGTGAAAAAGGAAAAAAAGTTTGTGCTATTATTCTAGATAATAAATTTTGGGATGCTTGCTTGATCATTGTGAAGATTGTGGCCCTGCTTATAAGGCTGTTGAGGATTGTTGACTCAAATGAGAGGTCATCTTTGGGGCATATATATGATGGTATGTATAAAGCTCACAAAACAATTATAAATCTTTTTAAAGGGAAGGAGAAATTGTACAAGCCTTATATAGATATTATTGATCGACGATGGGATAAGCATCTTACTCAAAGGATCCACTTAGCAGCTTATTTTCTAAATCCTCATTGCTTATATAATGAAGAAGCATGTACAACCAATATTATGGGCAGTTTGTTTGATGTGATTGAATGCAAATGTATTTTCTCTATTGAAGAGCAATCACAAGCGGTAAATGAAATTAAGTTGTATTGTGAAGGTTTAGAGAGTTTTGCTGGATCATTAGCAAAGAGAGAACTTATGATGAAAAAAATGCAGCCAGGTAAGTTTTAATGTTTTAATCCATTATTTACTTATTAATAATATATATTTTATCATAACTATTAATTTAAAATGCAGATGAGTGGTAGAGATTATTCAGTGACAGTGCTCCAACATTAAGAAAACTCACTATTAGGTTACTCAGTCAAGCAGCTTCTGCTTCAGGTTGTGAACGTAATTGGAGTATTTTTGAACCTATTTATATAAAGAAATGAAATTGTTCATAACGTCAAAGACTTAACAACCTTGTTTACGTTACTTATAATCTGAGAATGAAAAACAGGTATTTTATAGGTTTGTTTTTATTTCAATAATTTTATTTTTATTATTGACTTTATAATTTCTCTATTATATATTTAGAGCGCTTAGTAAGAAGTGAACATATGATCCACTTGATATTGATTGTATTGAACATACTGATTTTTGGATCGAAAAAGAAGAGCCATCTTCTGATCTTGATTATAATGTACTTAAAAAGACGATTTATGAAGAAAATGCATTTATTACAACGAATGAATTAAGAACATCTACTAATGATCAGTTCATATCTTATTTTGATCATATTTAAGTTAAAATTATATTGTATTATAGGTTTACAATTGAGGATAATTTCATACATTACTAATTTATAATTTATTTTAATGCAGTAGAAGAAGTTGATGCAAATATTTTGGATGAAAGCGTAATTTACGAATCTTTAAATAGCGTTGAAGAATTTGAAGCTTTTGACGATGATGAGACGCAACCTCCTTCAGAAATATAATTTTAATTTTGATTTTGATTTTGACTTTAAGTTTTATATTAGACTCATATTTATTTATTATTAGTTCATTATATAATAATAGTTTTTATTTCAATAAAATATTTTATTTTTTCTTATTCTTATAAGTTTGACTTCTTATTTATTATATATTGGTTTTATGGCCATTCATTACCGATTGAACCTCTAAACCTTAAACCTTTCCTTCGACCGGTTCGATGTCCAGTTCGATTTTTAAAACATGGCTCTCTACACATGTTAACCTATCATTAATGCAAAATGACGTTAGAGATTTTAACAGGTATATTTAATATTTCATAAATTTTTAATTTTGTAATGAATTTTTTTAGTTTTATCACACAATCCGATTAATAAAATATATTTTATTTATATATTTATATTTTAATTAAAATTTTTTAAAATTATTATTGTTAAGAATGAAGTACTATTTCTATCCTTAAAAAAAACTAAATTTATTTAATTTTACTGATAAATTATATTTGTTAAAATTTTTATCTCTTTATACTCTAATTTAAAATTTAAAATTATTATTATTAAAATTTAATTTTATGAATTTGATTAATAAATTGAATCATTAATAAATATATATAAGTAATTTTGCTTAAAATAATTTAAGAATGTGTTAAAAATAATATGTAAATTGTAAAGAAGCATGTTTAAGGACATTGAAAAAGAAGATAGAGTCTATTTTCTTTAAATATATTTCACTTTTTACTAATCTTTAAATAAATGATGATAAAGAAATACAAATTTATTTTATTTTAAAATTTGTATTAGATTCAATCTTAGTTTAATTATTATATTTATTATTAGTTTATTAATAGGCATTATTAGTGCATTTTTATTTAAGTTAAATATTTTATGTTATATCATATTTTTACTTATTTTTTATAATTTTTACTTCTTATTTATTATATATCAATTTTATAGTAGTTTAATACCGATTAAACATTTAATTCATCAACCTTTTTTTATCAATTTGATGTCTGGTCCGGTTTTTAAAACATGATTATTATCATAGCTTATATTATATTAAAGTTTTTGATGAATTAGTGTAAAACGTGATAAAGTTTTTAAGTAGTAGACAGAGAGGGGGGAAAAAAGGTAACTAGTGATTGGTACATATCGGTTAATAATTTATTTATTTATAAATAAATAAAATTTATTATTTTTAATATTTATAAATAAATAAAAAGCTTTTAGTCCTTGTAAGTATTAGCATCACGTTTGGTCAACTAACAACAAATTGATTAGTATTTCATTTTTCTTGGGCCTTGTCTTGATTTTGTTTTGTTCTTAGAAAAAAATTACCTAAGTTTCACGTGTATATTATTAAATGCATTGCCTTATATTGAAGTCATATGAATACATTGAGATTCCCTTGCATCATATTAATGTTATATGATTGTCCGTTGTTTTCTTAATGACAAAGTTCTCAACGGCTACGGCTAGCCTGCAAATATTGATTGGTCATAGTAACAGTAATCCTCCCATAGGCAGATTATTTCTGTTTTTCAGATCCAACAACGATGAAAAGAAAAACATATAGTCAAATCAGTAAAACAGACGGACTTGGAGCAGACCTATAAACAAACAAACACTAAAGCAACAATCTCGCTAAATATTTGTTAACCAGTTGAAAGGAAAACAAAAAAACCCTTATCGCCATTCCAACTCTTCTTCCTTTCTGCTGCCGCCATTCCACCACCAAAGCCACCTTCTGTTCTGTATACATTAACAGTCTTTGACAGCCAATTCCAGGAAAAAACCATCGCACAAAGAAAGGTAACATCTTTCCCGGATATCCAGTCGCTGCCTTGATTGTTTAGTGTCTGTCATAGAAGTTTTTTAACAAGAAGTCTGGTGGGAATTAAGCATCGATCAGAAATGGGGGCTATAAAGGCGGCGGCGGGTGACACAGTGCTTACTTTTATGTGGGTATTTTGCTCTTCCGTGTTTGGGCTGTTCACTCACCTTATAGTCACTGCTCTTGGGATTCAGAGCCTGGCTTGGGCTCCGCTGATTATCATTACCCTTCTTGTTTTTGTGTTTGTGTTCTTGTTTGGCTTGATCGGTGAGGCCTTGGGTGGGGCCAGTTTCAATCCTACGGCTACTGCTGCGTTCTATGCTGCTGGAATTGGTGGAGACAGTCTCTTATCCATGGCACTTAGATTCCCAGCTCAGGTATACATGTACACATGCTTGCATCGGCTATGAATTTAGCTTCTTTTCGCTGAATCACTTCTGTTGATTTGGGATCTTGTTATTTGTTCTAAAGGAGGGTCCACAGATTTGACTGGATTTTAGTTAATTGTAGTCCCTTGATAGTTCTCCATCCCCTTTTTAACCTACAATCCAACTTGGAAATAACTTGAAAAGAAAATAGATATCTGGAAGTGAATCGCAATTGTTTAGTAATTGAGAAAGAACAAATTTTGGAATGTTGCAACCAGGGATCGTTTGAAACGGAAAGACTATATGTTTATCTCCTAGAACTTGATTATGGTTAAAAATCTTCAAATGGGTGGGAATATGTCGATTGCTGATTGTCTTCTTGACAGGCAGCCGGTGCTGTTGGTGGTGCTTTGGCTATAATGGAGGTGATGGCACCAAAATATAAACATATGCTTGGTGGACCTACTCTGAAAGTTGACCTGCAAACTGGAGCCATTGCTGAGGGCGTTTTGACTTTCTTAATTACCTTTGCTGTTCTTGTAATTATACTTAAGGGTCCTCGTAACCCACTGTTCCAAACGTGGCTTCTTGCTGTTGCTACTGTTTCACTGGTTATTGCAGGTGCTGAGTACACTGGGCCGTCCATGAATCCTGCCAATGTGAGTAGTCAAGCTCTCTTTATCTCCAGTCCTATCTGTCTTGACAATGTGTCTGCTTTTGTATGGTGTAGTGATGTGGAACATGTTCCAAAGGTGTGAACAGACATCCTCCCTTTTGCATTGTATAGATTGCTGCTATTTTATGCTGTTATGGTATGATGAGGATTATGAATCATCTTTAATGCACATTGAGTCAGTCATTTTACCATGTCAACAGAATCTTTTGAGTTTTGAATGCAATGATCTACTTTTTCAGATATCTGCATCCTTCTGTTGATCTTTTTGTTGGAACTTTGTTCCGAACATTTTGTCTTCAATAGTTTGGTCAGCTTTTTAGCATTCATGTTATCTTTATATGTCTGAAGTTCCTTTGGCAGCACCAATTTGTATGGAATCACACATTGGATACCACTTGTGTACGGCATTGGTTTATTTAAAGTGGATAAACATCAACTACAAATATAAATTGTTGGTAACAAGGTTGAGATGAAAAGTTTACATCAGTTTTTAACATAATAAATCCCTGAGTTGTCTTTCTTTCGTCCTGGCTACTATTAACTTTGTAGACCACGCATGCCTATCTTTGTGTATCTAAGTGTCTTAATGTGCATATAATTCTTTCTGTTCTACTAAATGTCAAGAAGTCTGAAGTTTCAACTTTCTGAGGTGACATTGCACTTTTCCTTGATCTTGCTCATTCTTAGTATGCCTATAAATAGTAAAAGCAATGTGGACTGCAATTTATTATATATAAGATCCTTCCCCTTCATTTTATGCTTGCGCTTATCATTACTAAAGGTGAGATTGTTGCCATTGATACTGTGCCTGGCATAATCTTTCGTCTGAGGTCATTAAAGAGCATTTTGATAAAATTAGTAGTCCAGTAAACGGACAATCTATTTCCTAGTTTGGACATCCTGCTATTCCACTAGTTTGGAGAAAACAGCAAATAGTTGCTGGATATGTGGTGAAAGAAAAAGAAACATGCAATCAGGTCTGAAGTAGAACCTTATCAGCTAAGAATGAAATAGTCTGCATCTGAGGATGAGGGGCAGAATGGAGTGTAAGCAAAGTTGTTTTCGTTTTGAAAGTCTTTATTCAAGGGTTTTGCAGCTTACCGTTGACAGTATAACTTTAGGATTTGTTTGTGCTTGAGTGCTTTTGAATCTCGGGTGTAATATGTGCACACATGTAGGTGATGCATACAATATGCTTATCGTTAGGTTGGCACTGTAATCTAAAAAGCTAAGCATGAGAGAAATAACTGATATTTCCAGATGACAAGTCTCCTTACTATTATTAACAGGTTTAATTGATGTAGTGATGGTGAGAGTAATTGTTTAAACATTTTATGATACCATCTGGACAACCAACATCATGACATTTGGAAGATCTATCTCCACCCTAAAATCTTGCATCAGGTGTTTGCGGAATTGCTTCCAAATGCCTCTGAATGATTGGCTTCTGACACCATGGTATTCATTGGATGTTTGTAGTTTATCTGAGAAGAGATGTCTTATAGAAATGAGTTGGAAACCATCTTTAATGTCAATACTACTATATTTGCTTCTCTTAACTGGTTCTCTTTTGTGTATCTCTCAAGGCCTTCGGCTGGGCATATGTGAACAAATGGCACAACACTTGGGAGCAGTTGTACGTTTACTGGATCTGTCCCTTCATAGGGGCAATATTTGCCGCTTGGGTCTTCCGCGTCATCTTCCCATCACCGAAGCCCAAACAGAAGAAGGCCTGAAGTTAGAAGGCTTGAACTGCCCTCAATTACGTTTTGGTTTGCTAATGTAATAAGAAACAACATTATTTGCTTTTAGGGACAATCTAGTTGCTGGAAACCCAAATAACGAGTAAAGCAATTCGGTGTGGAGTAAATACTTTGCCAAGTTGACCTAACTTCTTGTCAAAGCTCCGGCTTGTTGACTTGACTCAAAAATAGTGGTGTATAGGTGTCGTGTTTTTGTAGTCCTTCACTTTTTTAGAATTATTTTAAATTTGTCCAATTCTTTTCTAAATTTTATCTTTTCAGGAATAAGACCTTAAACAAAATATATTGACCATCAAATCCTTTAGAATTGTTCAGAAAACAAGTAATTTGTCATGAAAATAATGATAAAAGTGTCTGTGCTCTAAAATAGACTTTCTAAGAGTTTATGATATTTTGGAATGGTCCTTCATCCTTAACAATCTAGGATTCCTTTTAAGTTCACTAGCTTGTTCATGGATGGGATCAAACAGTGCTTGTAAACATTCCCACCGTTGGGAGAGTTTAACAAGCACTATTAAGGGTTCTAATGAGCTCAAAAAAGGAGATCTCATATCTCCATCTTATTCTCACTGGTTATTGAAGAACACTTCAATGACCCAGGGTCACGATCATGACAGAACTATTTTGGGGATGGAGAGCATTTTAGCAAGCTACGGTCGTGGCCTGTGATAGTAAATGTGGACTAGCCCTTAAAACTTAACTTTGTGGGATTATTTCGGATTTTTTAAGCTCGGGTAAAACCTAGTTTTTTTCCTAAATAAAAATGACTACTAAAGGGGGGGGGGGGGGGGGGGGTGGACCCCAAATTTTGAACCACCATTTTG
>JAOSBN010000006.1:15233985-15246657 GCA_027563595.1 Erythroxylum suave
GGGGGGGGTGGACCCCTAATTTTGCACCTCCATTTTGCTACATTGAGAAAGATCCAAGGAAGGAAGAAGGAAGAGAGAGAAGAACGTGGAGCTTCAGCTGCTTCAACCTCCAATCCTCCAAGTTACTTTCTTTCTGTCCATCTTTTATTTCATGTGTTTGATGTATGAGATGGGATTGACGATGATGAACTTTGGGTTAAGGATGTTCTAACTTTTCTTTAGGGATTTGTTCTTGATTTAATGTTAATCTAGCTGCTTTTGTTGTTAATGATAATGGGTGTTGTAATTATTTGTTGTATGTGCAAGTTTTGGTAACAAATCGAGAGAGTGAATCAATAGCAAAATGATTAGATTGAATAATGAGAGTTAAAAAATTTAATAGATCACGCGAATAATCAAATCGATAATTTATGCGAAGAGAGATCTCATGTGAGGACCCGATAGTCTATTAGAGGGCTTAAGATCTAATTAGATGTGTGGACTTTTTGTTAATTGAGGATTACAAATTTCACAATTCAATTAGAGTTTGTAATTTAGGGTTTAATTATTATAACTTGAGAGAAAGTAATCCACCCTTCGAAAGTCTAGGACCAATATTATATTAACTCAAAAGTGACTAATTTAGCATTAATGATAGGACTAATTTGTTAATCTTCCTTGTTGAATTCAAATTGTCATTTAGTGGTGCTCAATTTTGATTCTTTTGTTAATTTTACGAATTCATTTTCAATTAATACATATCCGACTATTTACTTTTCTGTTTAGTTTTTATTTTCATTTTAATTATCCTTTTAGACCTTAGACAATCTAGAATTTGATTACTTCACCAACTTCTCGAGAAATCGACACCTCATATACTACATTCACAACCTATGTACTTATGGTATATTGAGGGACAAGAAATTGTAAAACTTGTCACTCAATTCGACCAAACATTCAACAAGCAATTACTGAGAAATGTGGAACCAAATAGTAGGTTCAGGTGTCATTCTAAGTATAGGAATTTCAAAATCCTTAGCCTAAACTTTGCTGACGATCTTTTTGTACATTCTAAGGCAAATGAACTTTTAATTTCCTTTATATTAGAAGCCCTTAACGTATTCTCTAAATGTTATAGGTTTGAATGTGCTCCTCAATATACATAATGGCATGGGCCTTAAACTAATTATTAATGAGGCTCTGTTCTGTACCACCCAGACTAAATTTGGGGACAAAGTCATCTCTCATAATGTCTTGATGTTTTCAATCTAACAAAGTCATCTCTCGTAATGTCTTGATGTTTTCAATCTACATGGTACATATAAACCCTAAGGTTAACTCACTATTGACCAACTCTCAAATGTTAAAGAAGCTAAGCCATTGACCAGCTCTCAGATGTTGAAGAAGTTAAGCCATCAATCAAAAGAGATGATCTCCCTTATGCCATCTATTAGGTCCTCCTCCGATAATACATCCCAATCGATGTACATTGGTGCCTGGACTTGCCTTGTCCGAAAGGATTGTAATTGCTTTCTCTAAACCCTATGTGGTAAAATGTAGCAACAGATGGTCTTGCTACTCTTAGGGCTCCTAGGATGCATAAGTCTTAGGGGTAGTCATATATGATGAAGATGCAGAGGCATTGACCCTGTATCTTTTACGTAGAGGCAGTATTGTAGGCCTTTTAGATGGTCATGGTGGCCTGTCCTTGTCCAACAGAGGGCTCAGATTAATTGTTTTAAGGAGGAACATTTGAGTTCTTTTCCAAATCCATTTCAAACAGGAGAAATATTAATAAAATTTGTTTTATTACTAGTGTGGATGGGAGAAATATTTTGGAGGAGCCTGTTAATTTCTATAAGGGACTTTTGGGTTTAAACCTAGAATCTTCCACCTCTATGGACTCTCTTCAAGCTATTATTTCCATCAAAATATCTCCTAAGGCTTCTCAGGAGATGGTGAAACCTATTTCTAATGTTGACATCAATACTATTGTCTTTTCTATGAATCAGATGGTTTTTTCTTTCAAAATACCCGGTCTACTATTGTAACTATGGTTACAGAGGCTATTCATAAGGTTTTTTAAAAGGGCATCATCCTCAAGGAGCTCAATACAACCTTTCTCTGTTCAATAGCTCAATACAACCTTTCTCTGTTCAATTCATAAAGTCTCTAACTCCCTCTAGTTTTGGTGATTTCAAGCCAATAACATGTGCAAAATTCATTAATAAAATTATTGCTAAGATCTTAGCAAACGGTTTGGAGGGGGTTCTGACGCAGTGTATAGCATTCGATTTTTTAAAGGTTGTACGAAACCCTTTGAAGAACCAAAGAAAATTCAATAGAAATCTAAAATAATGTTTTCAGACTAATCAAAAGTTGCCGCAAAGTGATTACAAAAGATATAAAACTCTAAAAGATGAAAACCTAATGATAAAACACTCTTTTACTAATAAAACAATTAAAACTACTAAAGCACCACTAGAACTCCGTGTCACACTCCTCTACTTGGAAAGGACTCATCCTTGATTGCACAAAGTCCTCTAGGTATAATGGATCATCGGAATCATGAAACTTAGACAAATTTACTATGGTGAAAGTGTTGGAGATCCCCGTACTATTTGGAAGGTCTATGATATAAACGTTGTCATTAATTTTCTTTAATATCTTGTATAGTCCATACTTCTTTGGTTGCAGTTTACTGTATGTTCCTACAGGAAACCTCTCTTTGCGTAGGAATACCATGACTTGATCACCCACGTCAAATGTCTCTAGTCACCTATGTTTATTAGTTGCTTGTTTGTACTGTTGGTTTGCCGCTTCCAATTTTGTTTTACCTCTTGATGTATTGCTACCACTTGTTTAGCCATATGCTTAGCGAAAATATTGGTCCCGTCACCTTTTGGTAGCTTGAGCAAGTCTAACGTGTGTTGAGGTGCCTTGGTATAGAAAATAGAGAATGGTGATTTACTTGTTGCACTATGGATGACATTATTATATGCGAACTCTGTTTGAGGTAGTGCCAAGTTTCATTGTTTTGGCTTGTTCCCACAAATACTGCGAATTAAGTTTCCCAATGCCCAATTGATAGCCTCTGTTTTCCTATCAGTTTGTGGATGGGATGTGCTACTGAAATTTAAAGAAGAATCGAATAACTTCTATAAGGTATGTCAAATGTATCTAAGGAACTTACTATCACGATCTGAAGTAATGGTCTTGGGTACTCCATGTAGGCGAATCACTTCTCTAAAAAACAATCGGGCAATGCCGACACCGACTGCTTCATGTTGAGTGTAATTTATGCAAAACACTCTACTCGTTTCACGCTAAAAAATCACAAGTATACGAGCCGTGACTTGTAGTTAAAAAGCGGATATCAATCCTACAAGGATTAATGTCCATACACCATTTAATTTGGATCAAATTTTGTTTAAAAAAGAAGATTGTTTAATGGAACCAATATGGAAAATTAGTTAAAATTGAAAAACTAACAATGAACAATAACTAAGATGCAGAAAATTGGAATCAAGAATTTAAAGGCTAGAGATTACTTTCTCCTAATTTTGTCTCCCTTTTATTTTATTAATCGAATTATGTCTCACCTAAGATTTCCGAATGGATTAATTACCCTCTCTTAAGGTATAATTAATTGTCTCTAATCAAATTAAATGAAATCAATTGGACGATCTCTCAACCTTCCCAATTACTCCACCAATTTAACTAGTTATTAAACTATCCTATATGTGATCAATTGACCTAGCTGAGATCTCTTTTCTAACTAATCAATTACCGTGATGATTGTAAGTCTATAGGTTGCCAACTCTCGTTCTACAATCCAACACAGATAATCTTACTTACTCTCTAGATTTATTACAAGATACAAAAAAAGCAACAATCATCAAAGACAACTTCATTCAATTCAATAAAATATCAAAAGCAATCATTAAAACTAAATCAACCAATCATGATCTCCATAACATCATCAACATTCAAATAATTCATTCTGCAAATATTAGAATTGATAAAAGTGATAGAATATTAAATAAGAAAACTCCTTCTCTTCTTTGCCAAACTCTGGAATTTTTTTTATGTTGATAAATTGTTTTCCTAATCTTGATGACAATCCTTATCTTCAATCCTTCCTCAAAACTCAAAAACTTGTAATCTTCACTCAAGGAGACTCTCTTCTACAGAGGGTTTTCGTCCTCACTCAACCTTGGAGGTTAATTCTCTTTTTATGTCCCGAAACCCTAAAGTTCAATTTGACCCTGCATAATGTCTTGGATTAAAGTTCCCATAATCGTGGGAATTGCCATGATTCCCATGATCGTGGAATTTTGCAATAGAAACTTTCCCCTTGTCTTCTCTTTGATCTCTAGCTCAATCTTCAAATTGCTCCATCTTCAATCCTACATAGAAATAATCAATTCTTACCCTAAATTAACATCAAACACAAAAGAACAACAATGAAGATCAAACTAAATGAAAACATACAAAATGAATCCTAAAATGCAACAATTATAAACTATTAGCACATGCCAATTACTTGTAAAAACATAAACTAATGCATAACTATCAAATTCCCACAAATAAATCTTCGCTTGACTTCAAGCAAAATAAATACAACCAATTAATTCTATTACTTCATCTTCACAAAGATCAAAACATACAATCCCTCAAATTTTAGCCAACACAAATATTAAGTTAATACAAATATTATTACTATTTTTTCATTAGTGTACATAGGCAAACTCAACAATTGGCACCGTCACTCAAAGATAAGTGTAGATGCAAAATGAATCTTTCTAATGGTTTTCACTCATTTCTCTTAAGTATTTAATGGTTAGTGTTTCGCTCAAACTTCTTATAGGAAAATACACTACTATAGGCTTGCTAATACATCAATTCTACTCTACAATGATTGCATGCATAAATAGATCAAAAAGACTTATTTAGGGTTTTAATGTTGTAAAGTTTAATGTGGATAAAGAGGGAAAAAATGGTTAAGCACAAGCATTCATAAAATAAAAAACAAATGAAAAGGGATAACAAACATACTTCAAAATACACAAATGTAACTAATAATTTGCTCTCATTGATGCTACTCAATTGTTCTTCCTTTTTCTTTTCCTTTCTTTTTCTTTTCAACACATTTTTCTCTTTTTCATTTTTCTTTCTTTTTCTTCATACATGGAAGAACTATGAATCAAAATAGCACTATATACAATGTAATTCACAGGCAGAAGTATCCTCAAATCACTCAGTAAAAAATTTCACAACGATCCCAACTAATGTATTACTTAATTTGCTACTAAGCTTGTGAATGGGTAGGTTAATTGGGTTCTAAGTTTTAAAATTTTTAGGTATTTTCAAGAAACAAAAGGTTAAGACTCAATGGGAGTAGCAAGGGATAATCAAAGGTGAGTCATTTAAGCCAAGGGTTAACACAAAGAGGGCCTTAATCATCTCTATTAAGCATGCATCTACTAGACTCAAACCGATTCAAAGCAAGTTCCAAAGGTAACAAAATCTTGAGGAAGTATCACTCAACAAAGAAATAAAATGACTATAGATTCAGTCATATAACTCAATCCTCACCTTGGCTCAAATGAAAACTCATTATGTATCTCTGCACTACCTTACTGCTCAAATGTCAATTTATGAATAAACTTATGTAACCAATTACTTTTCATCACTCAGCATGGTTCACTTTCTACTTAAGTAGCCTAATCCAAGTTCAAGCATGCATTCAATCTAGTTCCAACTAGCATAACAGAATCTCATGGCAATATCCATTAGAATGATTCAAGTGTGGTTCCATTGCTGATGCAAAGCACATGATATGCCTAAACATGCATCCTATTTAACAAAATTCGAACAATGCAATTGAGAAAGTTAGTCACCTCCCCACACTTAAAGATCATATTATCCCCAATGTGACAAGTCAACCACCAATTAAAGGAAAATGACTTCAAAACAAATGAAATAAATTGAAAAACCAAATGATATTAAACCAAACTAAAAGAAAATGAAATAAAACCAAACAAAACTAACATGAAACCAAACAAAAAAAAAGATTAGATTAATGACATAAAACTAAACAAAATATATAACAAAAACAGAAGACATAACACAGACAAAAGAAATAAAACCAAACAAAAGAAATAACACAAAGAAAAGTTGAAGGTAAGAGATGGCTTATGGAGATGATGGTGGAGATGATGTTGGCGAAGGAGCTTCAAAATTATTCCTTTGATAGAATTTGAGGAACCTCTTCTTCAAGTTCCCCTGCTCCTTGTGGACTTACCGCATTTGGGTGTCGAGCTCATTGATTTAGGATGTCATTTGCTACTGATTGGAAGCCATCTAGTCGAAGATTTTTTGAAATCAATCAACCTCCATTGGTGCACTTGGTTCCTCCTTTACTACTTCTTCTTCTGGCTCTAGGACTGCTCGGAATGTGGAGGGTCGGGAAGCGATTATATCTTGGCCCCTTCTATTCCTCACTGCAGTACGCATCTAAAGATTTCGGAGTTCCATTGGCTTCATTTTATAATTTTAATGTGGAAGATGTGCGTACCACTCCACATGATATATTTGACATATAATGGAACTCCAAAATCTTAGAGCGCCTCAAATAAGATATGTCAAATATATCATGTGGAGTTGTACGCACATCTTCCACATTAAAATTATAAAATGAAGCCAATGGAGTAACAATATGAGACATGCCAAAATATGAACTCTTTTTATTTACAACACTCACTATTGATCTAAACATCCTAAAATGAGTATTGATTTTTATTCTCTGATCCATGAACCACAAAAATAAAAGTTCTTTGGTCGAGCATTTATTACTTTCAAATTTATTAAATATAGTTAGGCACACAAATTTATGCAAAAGTAAACATTCGACACTATGGATTAAAGAGTTGGGTGCATTGTGAGAGGAAAAATGTTCCTCACCCATTAGAGTTTTCTAGTAATTATCTACACTAAAGTCATCTTGATCATCTAGAATTTTTATATTCGATAAATTGAAAATTGCACGCATGACATTATAATCCAATTTATAAATACCGCCAGCTAACTTAAACCAAAATACATTCATTTTAGGGTTATAGCAGACTGTAGTGAAAAACTCTAGGTCATAGTAGGGTAGATAGGCACGTCATATCAAATGAACCTATCCCAACCTTTGCTCACAGCTAGTTGCTCAATTTTCCACCTCACTCTTATGATTTCTAACAATTCAAAATCAAAATACCAAGGAGTGACTAATTATTTAGCCTTAAGATCTTGAAAATGCGTACCTTCTTCCTTTGAATAAATCAGGAATGTAGCACGATAAGCTGCCTCTAAATCAGGTATACCTTCACCGGAGACTTGAAGGTGTAGTTCATCAATCGATTTCTGAGGTTCCATCGGCTTTGGTGTCATTGGAGGAAGAAAACATGCAACAAGAAGATAGAGATAAGTGAATTCGTTTTTTAGAGAGAGAGAGAGAGAGAGTAAAATCTAACCCAAATCCTTGTAGTTTTGAATGATTAATGCATAAAAAGAGATGAAGAAAATACCAAGAATCTAGAAGAAAATGAAGGATTTTAGAGAGTGGGAATGGGAGGAGAGTTTTTGTGAGTTAGAGAGAGAAGGTGTGAAAATTTTAAGTGAATGAATCAAGAAAAGGGTAGGGAAATTTAAATTTTCCCTTAGATTGAATTCCCAAAATCATAGGATGGGGTGATTCTTCCACTTCTAAACCTTCTTCCAAGCCTAGCATGACTTCTTAATGATCCTGTAACCTACAAACACATCAAAATAATATTAACAACAAGAAATTTAAAGAGAAAAACAAGTTGAAATTCAAACAAGCTCCATATAAACATCAATCAAACATAATCATAACTGAATAAATCAAACAGACAACTTAATAAGAACAATACAAAGAAAATAGAATTCCATGGGTTACCTCTCATGCAACGCTTCTTTTAACGTTGGTAACTCGACGCTCTTTCTTGAAAACTCAGCTAGGATCAATTATAAGCAGCTTGCTTCCACCTTTTTCATTAAACATTGATTTTTTAGCTTGTAAGTAAGCTACAAATTACAAAATGAATAGAAGGACAATTTTGATAAAGTTGAGAAAACCAGTTAATTTCATTAATTTCCTTTTCATTAACAGCCTGTCAATAAAATAGGGAATAACGAAACTCCTTGAATTTTCCATCGATTCCAACAGTTTGTCTTGCACGAAGGTGAGTTGCTCTTTTTCTTCCTCAATCATCCTCGTCTCCTCTGCTTTTTTCGCTTCACAAACAGAGACTTTCATAACTTCTTCAAAATCGATGTCTGTTGTCATCTGTTCTTCATCCGTTTGTTCTTTAGAAGATTCAAACACATCAATTATCCTGAATGAGCTACTATCCTTGGATTTTAAATCCATTATTCATATTGAATGTCACTTGATCATCATCAATCCAAAAGATAGAATTCTTTTCAAGAACATCTACCTAAGATTTTTCGATGTTCACATATGATATATCATGAACTACAGAACAATAGGGAGGGTTTTCATTCTTTTCTTCATCCGCTTTCTTGATTCCTTGGTCTTCTATAAGGTAAGGTTTAACATGGTCTTCCATTAGTTCTTCTTGTTCTTCCCCATTTCTAAGTGTGATAGTCTCATATTACTCTCATTGATATAATTCTATATTGCTCAAAAAGTCTTCCACACTTCTCTTACAAAATTCACGGGAAAGCTGTCTTACTTGAGTCTCCAGGTTATGAATAGAAGTAGCATGATTTTCAAAAACTTGATTGAATTTCTTTTCCAGTCTCTTTTGACTTTCCTCCTAGCTGGAAAACATCCTTTTCTGGTTCTCTTCCATTTATGTTAGCTTATCCATGATTTTGTTGAATTTGGAATTCCATGAACTGGACTCATCTTGCTGAAATTCAAATGGGTCTTGATGTCCCATGTGAACACTTGCATTATTGGAATAATAAAAATCTGGGTGATTCTGACAACCTGGAGTGTGCGTGTTCTAATAAGGATCGGTACTTCCCCAACTATACTACGTCTCATTGTAATTTGCAAAAGTTCTTTGCTTACTATAATAACTATCTTCCATCATTGTTCTTTCTATTTCTTCTCGGCATCTAACTCTTTAGATGTCTCATTCCTTATTCTAAGAAGTCTTGATGTGTCTTGTGATATCGAATAGTTCGTCATTACCAAATTTTGTCGATCTTCACGTTCATACACCTACAAATACACAAGTAAAAGTATCAAAAACTCTTAAATCAAAGTAATCTAAACTAAACAAGATGCTAAATACACAATCCCTGACAACGGCGACAAAAACCTGTTGAGTATGATTTATGAAAACTAATCTAATTATTTTATGCTTAAAAACTACAAGTGTACAAGTCGAGACTTGTAGTTAAAAAGCAAATATCGATCCCACAGGGATTGATGCCCAGACATCACTTAATTTATATTAAACTTTGTTTAAGAAAGAAGATTGTTTAATGGAACTAATATGGAAAACTATTAAAATTGAAAAACTAACAATGAACAATAAACAAAACTAAGATGTAGAAAATTGGAATTAAGAATTTAAAGACTAGAGATTACTTTCTCCCTATTTTGTCTCCCTCTTATTTTATTAATCGAATGATATCTCAACTAAGATTTTCGAATGTATTAACTACCTTATCTCAAGGTGTAATTAATTTTTCCTAATCAAATTAAATGAAATCAATTAGATCATCTCTCAACCTACCCAATCACTTCACCAATTTAACTAATTATTAAACTATCCTATAGGTGATCAACTGGCCTAACCGAGATCTCTCTTCTAACCAATCAATCAACGTGATGATTGTATGTCAATAGGTTGCCAACTCTCGTTGTACAATTATATAAAATTAATCTTACTCACTCTCTCAATTTATTGCAAGATACAAAAATAATCAACAATCATCAAAGACAACTTTATTCAATTCAATAAAATAGGAGTTTAACAAAATATTTCAAAACAAATCCCTAAAACTAAATCAACCAGTCATGGTCTCCATAACATCATCAACATTCAAATAATTCATTCTATAAAGATTAGAAATGATAAAAGTGAAAGAAAATTAAATAAGAAAACTCCTTCTCTTCTTTGCCGAAATCTGGAATTTTTTATGTTGATGAGTTATTTTCGCAATCTTGATGACAATTTTTGTCTTCAATCCTTCTTCAACACTCAAAAACTTGTGTTCTTCACTTAAGAAGGCTCTCTTCTAGGGTTTTGGTCCTCACTCAACCTTAGAGGCTTAATTCTCTTTTCATGTCCCAAAAACCTAAAGTTTAGTTTAACCCCGCATAATGTCTCGGATTAAAGTTCCTATGATCATGGGAATCATAAACTTCCCTCTTCTCTTCTTATCTTTGATCTCTAGCTCAATCTCCTTGTTGCTTCATCTTCAATCCTACATAGAAATAATCAATTCTTATCAATCCTACATAGAAATAATCAATTCTTACCCTAAATTAACATCAAACACAAAAGAACAACAATGAAGATCAAACTAAATGAAAACGTACAAAATGAATCCTAAAATGCAATAATTATAAACTATTATGCAAGAAACACATGCCAATTACTTACAAAAACATAGACTAATGCATAACTATCACTTCGGAGGTCTTCTTACAAGGGATAAAGTCAGCCATTTTAGAAAATCTATCAACCACAACAAATACTGACCCCTCTTTGAGTACGAGGTAAGCCCAACACAAAATCTATAGATAAGTCTTCCCATATATCCTCTGGTATGGGTAGTGGCATATACAAGGCCTCGTGATCTGATTATAACACAAACTCCTTAGTAACCAAGTAGTGCTCCTAATTTTTGAGTGCTCACACCACTGAATAGAATTCTTTGACGTAGGTACTCTACTTTCTCCTGACATCACTAAGTTTTTCGATAAAGAATGCCATTGACCTTTTCTCTTGTGAGAGTACCTCCTATTCCCACTCCACTGACATCACAATCAACCTCAAATAGCTCATTAAAATTTGGTAAAGCTAGTACTAGCGCTGTACATAATTTTTCTTTAAGCAAGTTAAAGGTCTTATCTGCTTCTTCGCCCGCTGAAATTTGCGTTGCTTCAGCCACTTTGTCATAGGCACCGCAATGGTACTAAAATTTTTGATAAACCTTCCGTAAAAGGTCGCCAAATTATAAAAACTCCTCAGTTATCCCACACTGTTCGGTGTTGGCCAATCTTTGATTGCCTTAACCTTTGCTTCATCCACCTTTATCCCATTCGCAGAAACTATATACCTCAGGAATACTAACATATCTATCATGAAATTGCACTTCTTTAGGTTGATGTATAACTGGTTGTCCCTTAAGGCCTTTAGCACATGTTGTAGGTGTAACAAGTATTCCTCCTCCGAGTGACTGTAAATCAGGATATTATCGAAATAAACCACAACAAATTTACTAATAAAAGGCTTGAGCACCTGATTCATCAACCTCATGAAAGTGCTTGGTGCATTAAACAATCTCAATGGCATCACTGACCATTCATATAGGCCCTCTTTTGTTTTGAAGGATGTCTTCCATTCGTCACCTGGCCTTACGCGAATTTGGTGATACCTATTCTTCAGATCAATCTTCGAAAATACCATCGCACCATGTAAGTGATCCAACATGTCATCCAACTATGGTATAGGAAATTTATACCATACTATGATCTTGTTAATGGCTCTATCGTCAATACACATCCGCCAACTTCCATCCTTCTTTGGAGTCAATAATGTTGGGAATGCGCAAGGACTCGTACTCTCTTGTATAAGCCCCTTTGGTAATAACTCCTCTACCTTCTCCTTTAAAATCTCACTTTCGTTCAGATTCATAAGGTAATGCAGCAAATTCGGTAAACTGGATCCAAGAATGAGGTCTATATGGTATTGAATATCCCTCATAGGGGGTAACCCATCCGAGATATCATTTGGCCTCAACTCCTTAAACTCTTATAGTAGGGGTCGCATTATCTCTAGGTACTCCTCCACTTGAAACTCTGCCTCACTCGTCAACACCTGTTTGACCACTAAAGCATGTACTTGTTTTGTTTCCTTGATCTCCACTTTGAACCTCTTGGCTATAAATAAGAAAGCATTACCCTCGGAGGTTGAAATCTTAGTTTTAAGTAGGAACATGTACTTGATCACATCCTTCTCCAATTGATATTGGTTTCTCCTTCCCGAATGTTGAGCATCCACATCAAACTACTATGGTCTCCCAAACAACAACTTAGAAACATCCATGTCAATAACATCACAATATACTTCATCTTTATACCTGCCAATAGAGAATGGAACTCTACACCTCTCTATGACTTCTTTCTTATCTACTGCAGTTTTAATCCACCCCAAGGTATAAGGATTATTATGTTTTTTCACTAGCAATCTTAACCTCTTCATTGCCCCCTTTCCAATAATGTTCTCGCAGCTTCCATTATCAATGATAAATCTAAATACCCTATCAAGAATTGTTGGACCCCGATCTTTTAGTGGAATTTAGAAATAATAAATGAACTTGAATGAGTGTGTTAATCTATGTATTGTGTTAAAGATGTATTTATGCTTAAAGGAAATTGATGAGAAATAAGTGATCGGTTTTGATGACTTTGAA
>JAOSBN010000006.1:15246757-15257074 GCA_027563595.1 Erythroxylum suave
TTGGATTCCGGACGGGAGGTCCGAGTAGTTGTGTGGTTTGATTGGACTGGTATATAGAAGTGTATTTTTGAACATTTCCAGATTTTGGGTTTTTAAAATGCAGCCGTTATGCTGCCGAAATTTTGATACAATTGGTAATAAGATGAATTTTGGAAATTGTTTGTGTATATAAGAAGTTTGGATAAATTAAGAATTTTATTGAGGAAAGTATGTGGATTTGAGTATGATAAGAATTTGATAAAAGGTGAAAATAATAATAATATCGATTCGGTTAGGTTTAGTCTAGGTTTCCAACGTGGTCGATTTTCTCTATTCTTTGTTTTCCGATGTCGGATCCACTTTGTTAAGTTTTTGGTTTGCTTCCGCTTCGATTCGCTTTTGATTCCGATTCGTGTGTTATTCGTTTCCGATATGTTTTCGCTTTAAGTTTTCGTTTCGACATTTTATGTTTCCGTTTCTCTCGTTTCCGATACTTTGTATTTGTTATTCGATTCGTATCCGTTTTTGTTTTTGCTTCCGATTCGTGGTTGCTTTGCTTTGATTTCGATTCGTATTCGTTCGTTTCGTATTCGAACCTTCGATTCGCTTCCGCTTTCGTTTTGCGTTTTAATTTGTTCTCCGCTTCTTCCGTTCGGATTCCTTCTTGTAGGATCCGTTCCTTCGATTTGTTTCGATTATAGTTTCGCTTTTCGTTTGCTTTGTCTTTCGATTCGCTTTCACTTCGGCTTCGTTTCGCAATTTTCATTTCATTTTCCGCATTTTCCGGTTGGGGTCCGGTTCTTGGATCGGGTCCCAACAAGAATGGTACATCTAGTGTAGAATAATTGATTCCTTTAAATCTAGTTTTCCTACTTAGGTGTTAACATCAGTTTCCTTATTACATACGTCAAACCCTCGTCAACCTCATACTCATCATCCTCATCTCCATTTGCTTCACAAGCGATTCCCTCGTCATCTTTGTCCCTCTCTACAAAGCTAACCGTCTTCCTCAAAGGACACTCATTAGATCTGTGTCCAAGCTGACTACACTTGAAGCACTTCCCCACAGCTGGTTTAGCATAGTGGTTCTCAGAATCTTCATCTCTTTATCTTGCGCCTTAACCATAGGCCTTTTTCCCATAACTTTATCCTCTACACTTCGCATCTCATGACTATGGGGAGTACGCTCCTACACAGCTTTTTATTTATCAGTAGATGCTGGAGTCCTATGGCTCTCTACACTCTTTCTACTACGCTCCTGCTGCATTATCTCCGCCTTTAAGGCCATGTTCTTCATTTCCAACAGCGTGCATATGACCTGTACTTCGATTATGTCCTGAAGTGTTGGTCTCAACCCTTCCAAATATCGAGCAACGTGCTGTCCTTCAAATTCTAGAAGCTTGTTTCTCTCCACCAACCTCATAAACTCTGTGGTATACTCGTGCACTGTCCATCCTCCCTGACTGCATCATTGATATTACTGGAATAGAATATGTTCGTAATTCGGTGGTAACAATTCCTGCTTCAACAGAAACTTCATTGTATACCATGTACGCATGGGTCCCTTCCAATTGTGATCCCTCCATGACCGAATCCTTTCCCACCATGCCGAAGCTCCCCTCTTCAATCTACAAGCCATAATTTGAACTCTTTTCTCTAGTACAATCTCCAAATATTCGAAGAATCTGTTAATTTCTACAAGCCAATCTAGAAAATCTTTAATACCCAGACTACCATTAAAATGGGGGATATCTACCTTTAGTCTATAATCCCCCACGTCTCTATCTTTAAACCCACCATAGGCGTCTCTCCTCCTACTCCCATCGTGTTGTTGAAAATGCTCGAGTCTATTCAGCTCATAGTAATCTTCTTTCTCTGAATCCTCCTTATAGATTGGTTGTCTCCTCACAGGCACAGTTCTACCCATGTGTTCACAACGAGCCATCTCCACCCCTAGTCTTCTAGGGTTATCCCATCTCCTGCGTGTATGGCTTCCTAGAGCATCTAGACGTTCCACAATCTCTTCAAGACGCTCCTTGAAATGCTAGAATTTGTGTTCTGCTGATCTAGACGTTGCTCCAAATGTTGCAACGCTTCATCTACTAAAAAAGGAGCCCTAGCCTCCTGAACACTGTCACGAAGACCATTATTATCGCTCCTAGTCGACATCCTTGCTCTAATACCGCTTGACGTAGCGTATAGCGTTCGATTTTTCAATGGTTGTACAAAAATCTTTGAAGAACCAAAGAAAATTCAATAGAAATGTGAAACAATGTTTTCAAACTGATCAAAAGTTGCCATAAAGTGATTACTAAAGATAATATAAACTCTAAAAGATGAAAACCTAAGGATAAAGCAATCTTTTACTAATAAAACAATTAAAACTACTAAGGCACCACTAGAACTCTGTGTCAGGTTCTCAGTTCCTTCATCGGTGAGAATCAGGATGCCCTTATGAAAGATAGAAACATTGGTATTAATATTCTTATTGCTTGGGAAATGCTAAAGGGCTATACTAGAAGGAATTCTCCTTTAAATCATGATGTTAAGATTGATTTCAATAAAGCTTTTGATTCTATTAATTGGTCTTTTCTATTCATGGTACTCAAGGTTTTCAACTTCCCTGATATCTTTATCAATTAGATTAAGGCTTGAGTCTCCACTATACCCTATTGTGTTCTGATTAATGGTACCCCTTTTGGAATTATTAAGGGGAAGAAAAGAATTAGACAGGGAGACCCTTTACTCCTTATTTGTTTATTCTATACATGGAAGTGCTCTATCATATGCTTAAGACCAAAGTCTCATATAATCTCAAATCCAAGTTCCATTCCAAATACATAAGAGTCTCTATTACCTATTTATGTTTCGCAAATGATTTAGTTTTATTCCCTAAAGCTTATCCTGTTGTTTCTGTTAAGCTATTGATAGATAATCTCAATGAGTTTTCTAAGATATTAGGTCTCAGGTGAATCTTAATGAAAGTGAATTTTCTCTCTCATCAATGACAAAATCTCTCCAAGAGACTATTTCCTTTCTAACAAGTATGAATAGGAAATTCCAACTTTTGCAATATCTGGGTCTACCTATTACTACTAGAAGGCTTTCCTTCAATGAATGCCTTCCACTTATTGAAAGAATTAAGAGAAGAATCAACAAATGGAAAAATAGATTTCTTTCATTTAGAGGTAGAGTTCAGTTGATTAAATTTGTATTATGCTCCCTTTACTTAAATTGGAGTATGCATTTTCCTCTGTCTAAGAAATTAATCAAGTTCGTTGAGAAAATGATGAAAGATATTTTGTAGGTAAAGCAAATGGAAATGCATCTATTCCTAAAATCAAATAGGGAGATTTGTGCAAACCCAAGGAGAAAGGATGGTCTGGAATCATCTCTATAAAAGTAACCAATAATATCTTTTTGATTAAAAGACTTTGGAGAGTGATTCATGACAGGTATTCCTCAGATGAGATAACTACATAGCTATTTTTTGAAAAGAACAACCTATGGTCTCTTTCAGCTAGAGCATCCTTCTCTTAGTTCCTTAACGAAATTTTAAAGAAAAGGGATGAAATTGCTAACTCTCAGGAAAGTTATCTTTGGCTTGAAATTCCTATTGAGGCATTTTATAGCAAATTCTATAGGAAAAGGGTTTTATAGTCCAAAACAAGATGCCCTCTGGTTCAGTGTTATCTAGAATAAATTCCTCAGACCCAGTACAACTTTCTTTCTATGGCTACTTGTTAAGAACATAGTTGCTACTATAGATAGACTACAATACATGTTAAATCTGGATGAAATTTGCTGTGTATGCAAATTAGAATCAGAAGCAAGGGATCATTTGTTCTTTCTCTACCCTTTTTCCATATCGGGGATAGGATTAGAGAACTCTACTCATGGTATGAGTCATCTAATTAGCTCATGGAGATAGTTAGTATCGTAACCATAGCACAAGCTTCCGCTTCAATCTAGAAGAAGAAGGTGCTCATTCTGCCATATCATAACAAAAGATATGGATAGAGAGGAATCGGAGGAAGTTCCAAAGCAAGGAATGTTATAAGGATGAAGAGATACAAACAATTTTACAAAACGTAAGGAATAACTTATTTTTTAGGAAGTAGAACATGCTTAAACAAGAAGAAGATTTGAGTTTTAACACCCATCTAGATTGACCCAGATCCCACTTATAGCACAAAGGTAATCGTTTCAGATTCAAATCTTCTGTGCCACTTTCCCTGTGCCCACATATGCCAATAACATCTCAGTCATCCAATTTTTCTCTTTCCTAATTGTTGTATGGTTAGATGTTGTTTGGCACATGAGAGCATAGGGAAAGTGGCACAGAGGATTTCAGTTCAATCGTTTCTCCTACCCCTAATTGGGAAAGACGTGAAGAGTCGATATGCAAATGGTTCACCCAATTGCTATGCTATCTCCTTTGCTTCATTTTGGTCCGCAACTAGGGGCGGACCTAGTATAGAGCATAGGGTTACATATGCAACCCCACTCAAAAAATGACAATAAAAGCAAAAAACTTATGTTCCAGCCTTAGCAAGAATCGAACCCATGACCTATCGTTTCCAAAGCAAGCATACTACCATTGTACTACAGAACTTTTTATGCTTTTTGTTATGTTTTTTTAATACTTCTACTTACTTTAAGCAATGAATGTAAAAAAAAAATTGAGAACCCAAGTTACCCAACTCTTTCCCCATTCTGCCAAATTCTTCGACCCCCTCTCTCTCTTCATTCTTCACTTCACTCTTCACTCTTCAACATCAATCCAACTTTTTCCCCACGTGGCCATGCCTCATGAGTCCAGTCTACAGGCTACAGCGGCACAGCTACACTAATCACCATTGTTAATTTGTTCGTCACTTTGTCTTCTCCCTCTCCATGGAATTGGGGGTTTTTTAAATTAGGGGTTTAATTTTTAGGTTTCAAATTAGGGGTTTTCGAATTAGGGTTTAAATGTTGAAATTGATAAGGGGGTTTTGTTCATATGTGAATTTAATGTCAGTTTAATGCGTTAATTCAGTAATTTCGAACAGAAATTTGAAGTTTAGAGAATTTTTTTGTTATTGGGGACGTTTTTGGTTACATAGTATTGTTTTGCGGCGGTTGTCGTTGTTGGTGTTGGGTGTTGTTGTCGGTTTATATTGTGTTGTTCCTGTGTTGATAAGAGTCGTTGTCATTTGTCAAGTTATATTGTTATTGTAGGTGTCGTTATTGTAAGTTGCCATTGTTTATTTTTATTGCTATCCATTTTGTTGTCGTTATTGTTTTGGTGTTGTGGAAGTTGTTAGCTTGTCGTTGCTATTTTCGATGGTGATGACAAGGAGTTGTTATGGTGTTGTCAAAAGGTTAAATGTTCCTTTGAATCTCTTTATTGGCAATGA
This sequence comes from Erythroxylum suave, assembly GCA_027563595.1. NCBI lineage: Eukaryota > Viridiplantae > Streptophyta > Magnoliopsida > Malpighiales > Erythroxylaceae > Erythroxylum > Erythroxylum suave. The sequence continues at coordinate 15,252,136 of JAOSBN010000006.1, forward strand.
AGTGTTACCTCATCTATTATAATTATAGCAAAACCATAATGCAATGGTCTTCGAACGCTTGTTCCTCGGGTGGAAACTAAATGTAACACCTCATATTAAGGGTTAGAATTGTGGGGAATTTCAATGCATGGTATGCTTGGCATAATTGAGGTTTTGATTATTTGTGCATATGCCTTTTTGGACTCATACCAATATTTGTGCATGCATTCATGACATTCTGGGTATAATTAAGTTATTAACGTGAATAAAAATGTGATTTGGCAATTTTGGGAATATTTCAAGAATTTTGGAATTTTTGGTAAATTTTTGGAAAAATATTGAAAGTTGGACCAATCCTAGTGTAACATGTGGACTAATTAAAGATTGACATGTGGCATCATTCATTGTATGACAAATGGCTTATGTGTGTGTGCGGTGATAAGTGACAAATGTGAGACATGCACATTATCCACGTAAGAGAAGCAAAATCAATGCAACTTGCGTTATTCTCCATTCGGTTTTGTCCAATACCGAAAACATCAAGTTGCATCTGTTGAGATATTGGCTGTTGAATCTTACCTCAAAGTAAGAATTTCATTACTTAGAGAGTGCTTAACTCTATTATTCTTGGTTTTGTTCATCCACCGAGAACTTTATTGCTAGAATTAGAGTTGAACCAAGTAAGTGTTGATTCAGTAAATTCAGTCAATATATGCTCTGTTTCTTATGGTACATGCATGGATGTTTAAGTGTTCATAGAAATGAATTGAATAGTTTTGATGATGCTTGAATGATTGAAAACAAAATTGTACATGAGGGATGTAAGATGGGTAGCTTCGGTGGTGTTCAAAATAAGTTAAATGAGGTGGAGGCATAGAGGAAGATGAGAATAGAAAATATACAGTAGTGAGAGAAAGCTTGTATAAGGAATCGGTTTTTAGTGTTTAAATATAGATGTGATTTATTTGAGTTGTGCTAGGCTGAAATGGAAGTAGAAGAATTGATTTAAGTGTGTTATGTGTTCATTGAATAAGAGGGAAGTCTGAGAATTTCTGGAAATGGATAGCAGTAGAGTTCTCTGTGAAAGTTCGCCGCGGCGAAGCCGCTGCGAAGGAAGAAGTCCGCCATGGCCAACTCCTTTTGGTTCGCCGTGGCAAGCATGAAGAAGAAGTTGAGATCGCCGCGGCAAGCTTTTGTAAAAAGGTAGAAGAATTCTGCTATCTGGAAAGTTTGCCGCGGCGAAGATTCCTGACAGCTTGAATATACTTCAGTAGTTGGGGAATAACTTTCTATGTAGTTATCCAAATGGAGTGATTTTTGATTTGGAGTAAACTAGAGACATAAGGCTAAAAATTGTATGAAGAGATTAGAATCTAATTCTGCCTCTACGAATTTCATAATTTGATTGGAAATTGAGATAGGAATTTTGATAAAGCTCAAGAACATCTTGAAATCTCTTGAGTATAACTTTTAGTATACTAAACCAAATTGGATAAACTTGGTATCATTGGAAACCTAAGACAAAGAGGGACCACTTTATAGAATGAAGTATTACCTAATTACCTCAACTAATTGATGAGAATAATTGAGCAAGGTGGATTCGAAAGTTGAGTGTAAAATAAATCTGGACTGAGGAATTGAGTTTGGTTTCACATGATTGAGAATGTGACAAGATTAAGGATAAGAAACACAGAATTTGTCATAAACATGCATCATACATATTCAGTATACATGAATGTGCATAATTGAATTCATAATTGTGCACATTAGTAATATATGTTTGTATTGAATGTTATAGAGGAACCCCTCGAGCGACCGATTCCAGATACTACCGAGACGTCGAGGCAATAAGCAATAAGCAATAAGGGAGTTTTTGTAAGTAATTTTAGACGGTATTTTTGTAAGTAATCCAGATGGTCAAATTTGATAGTTTTGCTTTGATTGTTTTGTTTGCTATTGCTTTTAGTCTATTGAATGATTTGCAAAGCTGTCATATTGATATGTTGAATTTTTGGCATGAAAGCAATGATTGGCTAATTATGTTGATCATGAAATGAATTTGTTTGGTTTTAACATTGTCAAGTCCTAGTTGTGGGTAAATAGGCATGCCTAGAAGAGTCTGTAGCTACTTCTGTGACACTCGGTGTCTTCTGTTATTGACACTTAGTGTCTTCTGTTAGTGACACTTAGGTGTCTTCTGTTATTGACACTTCGGTTTCTTCCGTTAATGACACTTTGGTGTCGAGACTTCGGTCTCTTCTATACAAATCCCGTTACCCGCTTCTGTAAATGGACTTAACAATCATATATTTTTGTATTCTATTTTCTGTTTGACTTTGATATAAACAAGAAAATGTGTTTTGATTATGATGGGTTATACCCTCTTTTGAGACTCAGTTCTATTTCTGTACAATCTATTTGAGATCCAATACTTTATGTTTGAATTGTTTTTTCCGATAAATTGTTAATGCATGCTTCTGATATATCATGATTTGATATAATTAGTTGTCAGTTTATGCCTAGTTTAGTTATTACTCACTAAGCTATATGCTTAGCATGGTGGATTTGCCCCGTGTCGGTTCAGAGAGAAGGACATAAGGAATGGGACGAGTCAACCACAGTGGCCAATGGAGTCTAAGTCCTGTTTTGTTAAAATCCTATTTTTGGACTTTGTTTTTGGTTTTTCTTTGATATATATATGACTTTGGATTTAATTGAAGGTTTGTAATAACCTTAATTCAGGCTGTTTTGGAAATTTTAATATGTGAGCATGTTGTTGAGACTTCTGGAAATGATTGAATGTATGTATGTACAAGTCTTTTATACGTTTCGAAATGTTTTATTTTCAGTGTGTTCTGTATGTGTGGCACTCACAATATCCTCCTAAGGGGTATTAGGGTGCCACACTAAATATATGTCAAATTGATTTCAGAATGAATTGGAAAAAAGATTCGACTATTATAAATTTTTTTGTAAAGAAAAGGCGTGAAGAGTCTACACAAACTCCTTCTCAAACTCCGACTTCAACTCAAGCACTAACTCCCACTCCCACTCCAACTCATACTCAAATCCCCACTCCAACTCAAGCACCAATTCCTACACTAAGTCCTACTCGTAATCCTCTTACTCCTACTCAAACTCTAACTCCAACTCAAGCACCAACTCCCACACCAACTCTCACTCAAACTCCCACTCCAACTCAAGCACCAACTCACACTCAAATTCCCACTCCAACTCAAGCACCAATTACTACACCAAGTCCCACTCATACTCCTCCTACTCCCACTCCAACTCCCACACCAACTCAAGCATCAACTCCCACTCCAACTCAAGCACCAATTCTCGCTCCAACTCAAAATGCCACTCCAGCTCAAACATCACAATATCACTCATCTCCTTCAGTAAATACTACTTATGTTCAAGAAGGTGATACCAAAACATCATTGGCGACACTAAGTGAAAGTGATATTACTTCCCTTGAACATGATCCGGGATTATAGAGGAAAATGTCTGACTTTCATATAGATGGTAGGGAGATAGTGAGGTGTGAGTACATCCGAAGAGGTCTATGTCAACCTAAAGATCATACTTTTCCTTTCACATACTTTGGAAAGACAAAAAGAAGGTTTGTCCCTAATTGATTTGATAAGTTCATGCCTTAGCTTGAATATAGCAAATCAAAGGATGCGGCATTTTACTTTCCTTGCTATTTATTAAAAAATGAATACTTGGCATAAAGGGGATGCATTTCAGAAACATGTTGGTGGTCATTTAAGTGCACATAATAATGCATTAAAGGCTCTAATGGATTTTAAGAATGAAAAGAGCTCCATTATATCTAGTTTTAAGAGGAAAACAAGTGAAGATGAAAGTAATTATGATACTAGATTAGAGGCTCATATAGAAGCTGTTAAGTTTCATTTGTTTCAAGGGTTGGCTTTCCATGGTCATGATGAATCTAAAAAATCCTTGAACAAAGGTAACTATCTTCAGCTTTTGAAAGTGATAGCAAAGAGGGACGCTAATACGGGCAAAGTTATGTTGGAGAATGATCCTAAAAATTGCCTATTGACATCTCCTAAAATACAAAAGGATCTTGTTAATGCTTGTGCAAGAGAGACAACAAAGAAGATCATTGAGGAACTTGATGGTGGTTTTTTTGCTATTCTTGCGGATGAATCCGTTGACATTGCTGATAAAGAGTAGTTGAGTCTTTGTTTGAGATATGTTGATAAGAAAGGAGTGGTGAAAGAGCAATTACTTTGTTTAGTACATGTGGGTAACACTACTTCTCTAACTCTTAAAGTTGCTTTAAATCATTGCTTATGAAGCACTCTTTAACTTTGTCAAGAGTTCGAGGGCAAGGTTATGATGGTGCTAGCAACATGCAAGGCGCAATTAGTGGCCTTAGAACTTTGATCTTGAATGAATCTCCTTATGCATATTACATTCATTGTTTTGCTCACCAACTTCAACTAACATTAGCTGCCGTTGCTACTAAAAATGATGATTGTGCTTGGCTTTTTGAAACACTTGCTACTTTGTTGAATTTGGTAGGGGGTTCTTGTAAGCTTAAGGAGATTATTCGAGAAAGGCAAGCAAAATATGTTTTAGAAGCATTAAATTGAGTTTGGTACGGGTTTGAAACAAGAGCTTAGTTTAAGTAGACTTGGTGCTACTCATTGGAGTTCTCATTTTAAGACAATTTTGGGTGTGTTTCATTTGTATCCTACGATTCTTGATGTACTTGATTTTGTCGGAGAAGCTTCTACTAGTACTGAAAAGGTGAAGGTGGAGTCCGTTGCATTTGCATTGAGGAGGTTTGATTTTGTTTTTGGTGCATAATTGACGATGACAATTTTTAAGATTACAAATCAATTGAACTTGGCTTTACAAAGAAAGGAGCAAGATATTGTGAATGCTATGGCACTCGTTGATGTAACTAAGAAACAATTGCAAA
>JAOSBN010000006.1:15257306-15295641 GCA_027563595.1 Erythroxylum suave
TCACTTATGTGGAGCGAGATTTGTTTGAAGGTGTATCTGATAAAGATATTGCAAGACAATTCCAAAATATGAAACATTGTCGCAGTGGCAATGAGTAAAGGTAACGAAAAAGTTTGGATGACTCCATGTTATGTTTTTAGCGTGTTTGTGCGCATGTGTGTTTGTTTGTTTTTTCAGTTTCTTGACGATGATTGTGTGTTATCTTGAAGGATTCTCATAATCAAGATGAAGATGAAGACATAGAGATTGAGCTGTTAGAGGCTAGACCATCACAAGAACCTAGCGAGCCTTTATGTAAGAATCAAGATACTCTATTGTTGAATTTTGTAACAGGATAGTGGAGTGTCATCTTTGTTGTGCTTTATTTGTACATTTACCTTCCATGTTGTGCTTTACTTATGAATGTAAATCTAAAACTTCGTTTAAGTATGCCTTGTAATACATTCTCAATTAAACTACTTAACCCCACCCTTCAAATCCTAGGTCCGCCCCTGTCCACAACCGACACAATTTCCTCTTGCTACAATGTCGCCTATGGATTTGCTGTAATTGTGTTCCATATCGTGGTTGTTTTGCCTCACTCTTGATGCTGGAGAGTTTTCCCCGACCGTATTGTACTTCTTTACTATTATTTCCATTAATCAAATTTTAACTTTTTTGATAGCAAATAGAAATAGGAAATTGTTTATTAATTTTAATTTTAAGGAAAACTGAATCAAATCTCATTATATGGAAAATGTCACGTACACCTTGCAGCTTCATGCTTCCATCACCTAAATATCAAGCAAAGCACACGACGCGTATGGTTGTAGATGGTCTATCAAATCCAAGAACGAATGATTTTTAACCCCGCAGCCATTCATAGGCCCTTCTCAATATCCTTCCCTCTGCGTTTCCCGCGACAGTTCAAAGGACATGTCCCTTTTAAACCTTCCTCAAACCACTGGAAGGTTGAACCCAAATCACCACTCTCTGTTGGTTTTGTTTTTAACTCAATGTTCTGTTTTTTATGTTTTGATGGAAAGTTCTTTTCACTTTTCCCTTCTTTGTGCAGTGTTTTAGCAGGAAATTAAGCAGATTGGGTTTAGCTTGTTATGCTTATAATGAAGTCCCTAACCATGATACTCAGGGAAATTTAAAAGGAATGGAGTTCTTGCATTGGATGGAAGGTCGAGGGGTTCGACCTAATTGTCAAACATATCATTGGCTTCTGGATGCTTGTTTCAATTTTGGGTCATTGACAGATTGCAAGAAGCTTCACGGGAAGATTTTGAAGCTGGGTTTTGATAAAGATAGTGTATTGTGTTATAAGCTAATTGATATTTATCTTGCTGAGGTTGATTTTGATGGCGTAGTTAAAGTTTTTGAGGATATGACTGAAAGAAGTGTGCTTATCTGGAATAAGATATTATCTGGTTTGTTGGCAGAGAAAAGGGAAAATAGAGTATTGGAACTATTTCTGAAAATGTTGGACGAAAATGTAAATCCCGACGAATTCATATTCGCTAGTGTTTTAAGGGCTTCTGGTGACAGTGACGTCCGTCTTCCCTTTGTTGAGCAGGTTCATGCTAGGATCATTCGTCATGGTTTTGCCACTAATCCGGTTGTCTGCAACCCATTGATTGACTCGTATGCCAAAACAGGGTTCATTAATTCGGCTACAAAGGTTTTCCATGAGTTAAGTTTCAAAGATAGTGTTTCTTGGGTGGCTATGATCTCTGGTTTTTCACAGAATGGATTTGAAGAAGAAGCTATTCAACTTTTCTGCCAAATGCATGTATCGAGAATTCTCCCTACCCCCTATATGTTTTCCAGTGTATTAAGTGCCTGCACCAAGATAATGCTTTTTGATACTGGGGAGCAATTTCATGCCCTAGTTTTCAAGTGGGGCTTTTCTTCAGAAAAATATGTTTGCAATGCTCTTGTCACGCTCTACTCCCGTTTGGGTGACTTCATATCTGCTGAACTAATCTTTGAGAAAATGCAGTGTAAGGATGAAATCTCATATAATTCACTGATCTCTGGTTTATCTCAGCAGAGCTTGAGTGTTAAGGCGTTGGAATTATTTGAGAAGATGCAACTTGATTGCTTGAAACCAGATTGTGTTACTGTTGCAAGTCTCTTAAGTGCTTGTGCAGTAATCGGCACTTTATGTAAAGGTGAGCAATTGCACTCTTATGCAATAAAAGCAGGAATGTTTGAAGATACCATGATTGAAGCTTCTCTACTTGATCTATATGTGAAATGCTCTGATATGGAGACGGCCCACAAATTCTTTCTCACAATAAAGACAGAGAATGTTGTTTTATGGAATGTGATGCTTGTTTCTTATGGACAGCTAGATAATTTGAGCATGTCATTTTGGCTATTTAGACAAATGCTTTTACAAGGCTTATTCTCTAATCAGTTCACCTATCCAAGTATTATTAGAACTTGTACCTCAACGGGAGCTCTTGAACTAGGCAAGCAGATCCATACGCATGTCATAAAGAGTAGCTTTCAGTTCAATGTATATGTTTGTAGTGTGCTTATAGATATGTATGCTAAGCTTGGAAAACTAGATACAGCTTTGGAAATCCTTGGAAGACTCCAAGAGAAAGATGTGGTTTCTTGGACAGCTATGATTGCAGGGTACACAAAACATGGTTTATTTGCTGAAGCTCTTAAACTTTTTGAAAAAATGCTAAATGAAGGGATCCAGTCAGATAACATTGGCTATTCGAGTGCAATCAGTGCATGTGCGGGCATTCGAGCACTTGACCAAGGGCAACAAATTCATGCTCAAACTTATGTATCTGGGTATTCAGATGATCTGTCAGTTGGCAATGCATGCATCAGTCTTTATGCTAGATGTGGGAATATTCGAGAAGCATTTTTGGCATTTGAAAAAATTAATGATAAAGACAGCATATCGTGGAATGGACTGATATCAGGGCTTGCACAGAGTGGATACTGTGAGGAAGCTCTTAAGGTGTTTGCTCAATTGAATAGAACTAAATGGGAAGTTGATCAATTCACCTTTGGTTCTGCAGTCGGTGCCGCTGCCAATATGGCCAACATAAAGCAAGGGAAGCAGATCCATGCTGTGATTATTAAAAAAGGGTTTGATTCAGAAATTGAAGTTTGTAATGCTTTAATCACATTGTATGCCAAGTGTGGTAGCATTATTGATTCCAAGAGAGAGTTCTCTGAAATGTCTGAGAAAAATGAAGTTTCTTGGAATGCCATGATCACAGCATATTCTCAGCATGGATGTGGAAATGAAGCAATTGATCTTTTTGAGGAGATGAAAAAAATTGGTGAGATGCCAAACCATGTTACTTTCTTGGGAGTATTATCAGCATGTAGCCACATGGGATTGGTTAATGAGGGCCTTGGCTACTTTGAGTCCATGAGCAAGGAGCATGGCTTACTACCTAAGCCTGAACATCATGTTTGTGTAGTAGATCTTCTTAGCCGAGCTGGTTTTTTGAGCCGAGCAAGAAAATTTATAGAAGAGGTGCCAATTGAACCAGATGCAATGATGTGGAGGACTCTTTTAAGTGCTTGTAACGTTCACAAAAACATGGAAGTTGGACAGCTTGCTGCACGCCATCTTCTGGAAATGGAGCCAGAAGATTCAGCAACCTATGTTCTTCTGTCAAATATGTATGCAAATGCTGGAAAATGGTATTGCAGAGATCAGGCAAGGAAAATGATGAAAGAAAGGGGCGTAAAGAAAGAACCAGGTCGTAGCTGGATTGAGGTTAAGAACACAGTTCATGCATTCTTTGTTGGAGATCGACTCCATCCACTTTCAGATGAAATTTATGAATTCTTGGCTGATCTTAATAAACGTGTTGCTGAAATTGGTTACATCCAAGATCGCTATAGCCTTCTGAATGACACTGAGCAGGAGCAGAAAGATCCTACTGCGTATATACATAGTGAGAAATTGGCTATTTCTTTTGGACTTCTGAGTTTGTCTGAGACAATCCCTTTGCATGTAATAAAGAATCTTCGTGTCTGTAATGACTGCCATACATGGATCAAGTTTGTCTCAAAAATTTCCAATCGAGTGATAAGTGTCCGAGATGCATACCGCTTTCATCATTTTGAAGGTGGAGTTTGTTCATGTAAAGATTATTGGTAAGAATATTTGGCTGAAGAAACTGTTTTAGACACGATTCCAAGGCATGGTGAAAGCATGGTTATTCTGAAAGGATTTCTCTTGTTGATACCATCCTTTGCTGTGTGGTAACTTTATCCTTCACCTTTTACTTGTTCTTTTGTACAGATTCCCTCAACTAGGTAAGCTTTTCTACCGTTTCTTAGCTTCTTTCATTTACTATCTAGTAACTACTAAATCTTCTTGAGCTCTTTCCACACCTCTCAAATCTTTTTGTCTGACACTACTGTTTGCTTGTGCAGAGATTACTCGTAATTTTCTGTCCATTTGGCCTCTGGAATTTATACTTTCTTTATGTTTTTCCATTCTTGGCATAAATAGTAAATTACTAAAGAATTGGTGAAAATATGACAGGTTCCTTATCCATAGATAACAGAATCAACCTTCCATTCAATAATAAGGTTGGTCCTTCTCCATAGACAACAGAATCAACCTTCCATTCAATAATAAGGTTGGTCCATAAACTCGGATTCAGAGTAATTGTAAAGTAATATGACCGCAGGGATTGGTTGTCTGCTTAATCTGCAGTCTTGAGCTCTGCTCCTGATCTCTTCAGATCCTACTTTACTGAGGCCTCACTTGCTCATCTTGCTTAAACCTGCAAATTTTCTGGTTTGACTGCCAATCTTAATATTTTCTACATCTTAGAAGGTGCAAGGGGAAGTACTTTATCCTCTCACCTTCAGAATATTTCAAGTCTGTATACTGACGTGAAATGAAATCTTATTTTGCTTGAAGAAACTTGGTAATTTTGCCAAAGATGACTTCTGAAAGGCTCAGCTGACTTCCTCACCATGTCCAAGCTAAAATGTAAGATTTTTATCCTTTTTCATCAAATGTAGCGAACTAACTTGTGTCGCTACTTGTCTTGCACATAATTTACTTCAGCTAGTTGTCTTGCACATACTTTACTTCAGCCAATACAATTGTAAAATAATCACTTTTAACCTGAGAGATCTGAGTAAAACCTTCCTTTGCAGCCTGCCTAAGTTTTGACTCGGGATGGGGGAAATTCTTCCTGGACAACCAAGCTAATTCCCAGCATGAAAACGGGGGGAAAAAAAAAAGAAAAAAGAAAAAAGAGTAAGCTCCCTATTTTTCATCTTTATATTACCTTTTTTCGCATCTGAATTTGTCTTCTCCTATTAGTGCTTGTTAAGAACTCTGAATTTCCGAAACTTTTTCCCTGAATTCAGTCCTGACCTGACTCTCCCATCTTTTAATTCTAAACAAGATACAAAAACAATCAAGTCCGGTTTGTCAAGAATAGTCCTGAACCTCAGATGGACCGAACTCATGTGAGTGTGTGTGAGGGGGAGCATTGTTGGACTTAGAGTTGAGAGGCTCTGTTTTTAAAATGCCCGGAGACATTTTGGTTGGGTTCTTTTAAGCTTATAAATTCTTCTCTTCTTCTTTTCATTTCCGATGTGAGATTTTATTCTCACTCTAACACTCCTCTTCAAGTTCAACTGGCCTGGTCTAGTTGGGACTTGCCTTCAATTTTTTCTTACTTTTTTCTTTTTTTCTTCTTCTTCTTCTTTAGGCTTTTTTTAATTTTTGCCGGAGCTTGTGTTCACTTGGAGTCTTAGAGATCATATCTCTACGTCTAGACTTGTATTCTTGTTGAACCTTAGAGGTTATATGTCCATCTTTTTTTCTTGCCTGGATCTTCCTTACTGAGCCTTCTTTAATTTTTGCGCCTCAAGTCTTTAGGCCTCAGGTCTATTATCTTTCATTATGCTTAGGTCTTCCTCACTGAATTTTCTTCATTGTTGGGCTTCAGGTGTTAGGCCACAAGACTATTTCTCTTTCATTATATTTGAGTCTTTTTCACTGAGCCTTCTTTATTGTTAAACTTCAGATCTTAGGCGCAGAACTTGTAATTTATCAAACCTAATATGTCAGGTTTTTAAGGATCTTTATTGGTGGAAACAAAGTTATTGGGCTTGATATCATGTTGAATCTTAGATAGACCGAATTCACGTGAGTGTGTACGAGGAGAGCACTGTTAGAGACTGGCGCTTTTATTTCCATACTTGATGCCATTGCCGTTGAGTACGTCACTCGCTACGCTATTGCCGATGAGTACGTCACTCGCTGCGCAATCCATGTTCCAGCTGTGTTTATTTTTCTTTATTTTTCTGCTAATGTTGCCAGTTGTCTTTCTTTGACCATTTTGTAAACTTTCAATTCAGGTGAATACGTATATCCTCTTTTAACCATTTTTTAGAAATAGCACATGCGTTCATCGGTCCTTTCAGAATCTTCTGTGCTGATCGCTCATAAGATGCCTTGACCAATTTGAAAATATTTATAGCTGTTTGGATCGTCACCTTGATCCATAACATAGCTAGAATCGCTTACTTCCAGCTTCCAGCACTCCAAATAGACCTCCTTCAAGGAATTCATAATGGCAGATGAAGTTCCGAAAGAGAAACCACCGAACTCTCCTCTTCCACTTGATGGCCGAGTTGCTATTATAACCGGTGCTTCCCGTGGGATTGGTCGTGCCATTGCGATCCACCTTCACTCTCTTGGTGCAAAAGTGGTGCTCAACTATGCTTCGAGCTCTATGCAAGCTGATTCACTGGCATCAAAGCTCAACGCCGCAGCATCTTCTTCTGATACCCCGCAAGCAATCGCTGTGAAAGCAGACGTGTCAAACCCAGATCAAGTGAAGGAGCTCTTCGACAAAACTGAGCAAGAGTTCAAGTCAAAGATCCATATCCTGGTGAATTGCGCGGGTGTGTTGGATCAAAGTACCCAACTTTGGCAAACACCACGCTGGAGGACTGGGACATGACATTTAACGTCAACACCAGAGGAGCATTCCTATGCTGTCGAGAAGCAGCAAACAGGCTGAGCCGTGGTGGAGGTGGAAGAATCATAATGATATCTACGTCGCTTGTGGGGTCACTTCTGCCAGGATATTCAGCTTACGTGGCATCCAAGTCGGCGATAGAGAGCATGACAAAGATCTTGGCGAAGGAGTTGAAGGGCAGTGGAATAACAGCTAACTGCGTAGCTCCAGGACCGGTGGCAACAGAGTTGTTTTTTGCTGGCAAAACTGAGGAAACCATCAAGAGAATGGCGGATGCTTGCCCACTAGGTCGCATAGGGGAGCCTAAGGATATAGATAAGGTGGTGGGGTTCTTGGTCGGTGATGGCGGCGAGTGGATTAATGGGCAGGTCATTAGGGTTAACGGTGGATTGGTCATGTGATCATCCCAATCACATCAAGTTAGAGATAGGACAAGCATGTTAGGCGGATTGGTGGTGTGGTCATCCTAATCAGATCAAGTTACAGATATAACAAGCTTGCTGCTTTGGGACATTTGTACCTCTCCCACCCGAGACGCTGGGATTGATGTCCGTTCCCTTGCAATGAAACAAAATAATGAAGCTATTTGTTTTTAATCAATTTTTGAATTCAGACTGCAAGTAATGACTTTCGTGTACCATTTTTCTACAATGTGTAGCGTTCTTACAATTAATTTCATTCCCTGTTTCAATTTTGTAGGGAATTAACTAAATTTCATTTCTTCCCCAAATTTTGTTTCAATGCAAGATTTTTTCAAGCTACATGGAACAAACTAGCGCTATGATTATAGAAATAGTTAAGGAATTCTTCAGTAGAAAAATGAGATAAAACATAAATGAGAGTAATAAAATAATATGAGTATCAATCATTGCTTATGATAAAATTTTGAATGTTTGTTAATTGTTCAAATAAGTTGAGTAATTCAATTAATAATGAGATAAAATATAAATGAGAGTAATAAACTAATATTAGTATCAATCATTGCTAATAATAATTGCGAGGTGGAGTCAGCAGCCAACTGATTAATCAACTTTGCTCTAACCCTAATCAAAATTTGCTTCCTCTGTTCAAAATTCAAAGGCCTCTTATTATTCGATCAACGCACGTCCTCTCCCTCTTCCTTTCTGTGCGTATCATAAACTCTTGGATTAGGCATCATATTGGAGCAGAGCAAGTACATAAAAATCTTATTTTGTGGTCGTAATGGGAATTCCCTCGGAGATGAAGCGTTACTGGGTTGCCCACAAGCATGACATGTCGCTTCTCATTCCTTCTCCTGCAGAAGATCAAAGGATTGTCGAAGCAAGACGTTGCACTCAAGGTTCCTTCGTCTTCATTGCTATTTTATTTGTTCATCAATTTTCTACGGTTCTTGAATTTCCTCTATCCTTACTTATTGTGTGTTAGCAGAGGGTGTTCGCGCCGGTGCTAAGGCGGCGGCTGTCACGTCTGTTGCTACTGCCGTTCCTACGGTAATTCTTATTTTTATGTAGCTTTAAAATTCAATGCTCTTGTTCAGAGGTAAAATCCTTATTAGGAACGTAATCGAGATCCAATTTGAGGGGGAAGAAAAAAGAACATCCTACGTTTTGATTAAAATTTTTTAATTAGAGTTCCGTTAGATAATGGCTTTGTTTGACAATCAGCTGATTGTATTAGCTGTTAGCTGATTCTATCAACTGGTAGCTAATAGCTGATTCTATCAGCTGGTTTGCAATCCGTGGTTTGACCAGTGGATTGCATTAGCTGTTTGGTAGAGATGTTTGGTAGAATTAGCTGTTTAGTATTAACTGTTTATATATAAAATGACTTATGAAGACATGACTTTAAAAAAATTATAAGAATATGAATATTATATATTTTAGTATTTCAATGACTATTCTTATAAGAATTTAGATTTTTGATATTTAATTCTACAAAAATTAAGTTTGTAACTATAATAAAAAAACATAGAATATATAATAACAACAACAACAACAATAATAATAATAATAATAATAATAATAATAATAATTTAAAATTATTTGATCTCTTAATTTAAATTGAGTAATACAATTATTTGATCTCTTAATTTAAATTGAGTAATATAATTAACTTGTGAATATTATTCAAAAATTATATAAAATTTTGTTGTAGTATCTTTTTATTTAACTAAAGAATTATTAAATAATTAAATAGTATTATGAAAAGAAAAATAATAAGTACCAAAGCATAAAAACAGTCATGGACAATAATTTGTATACAGCATTCAACAAGACTCTTTTGCTTCTTTAGCAGAAAGAGTTTCGTCTACCTTTGGTGGAGAGGAAGACCTAAACATTCTGGATGGAGAGGATGACCTTGATAATTTGGATGGGGAAGATGGCATGGATAACCTAGTCAGGCCTTTAAATGACTGCCTAGGATATTCTGTAATTTTCTCTGCATTCTTCCCCATTTGTGATGCATTATCACCGTTAGGAATTGAATCGATAAAATTCTTTGGGGACAAACATACACCTAAAAGAATTTCACCTATTGGGTATAAAGAGCAGAATATGAGAAAAAATTTCAATATATAAATTATAAAAAAACTCCACTGCTTAATGAGACTGAGTTTTCAACTCCATAAACATAAGCAGAAACTTAAGGAGGAAGAACAAAAGGAATTGACAACTATAACAAGACATCAAACTAGACTACACCCAACAGTGAAGAATTACAAATCCTTGAACATACAACCATGATGTTCTTAAACAACGCCATTGTAGAAAGCAAAAAGATCATATAAACCATAATCAAACACTTCAAAACAGAACAGGGAAAAATCACAGGTACGACAATCCTTGTTCTTTGATTTCTTGCTTATGGGTTGGAGGGAGTACCAAGAGGTGCCAAGAAACTGAGACTGGCATTTAATCAGCCCAAAAAAGTCATCGTTGAAGCATTTATCTTCATCCAACACATATATTACAAGTTCCTCATGTAGATCATCCACCTTGAAACTAAATTCCTCTCCCCAAGTGGGATTCAAGCATTTCTTCACTACTTTAGTCTTGAATTTCTGCCTTCCTAGCTGCAATTTCATGTAAGGAACACTTAATCCATTACTGTCCGTTGGCGGCAAGTTCCTTACCTCTACGACTCGAACAACAAGCTTCATCTTCGCAAAAATCAAGAGAACCAGGGGAGGCGCGGTGGAAAGGGAGAGCAGCAGGTGGGGGAGGCGCGGTGGAGAGGGAGAACAGCAAGCGGAGGCGCGGTGGAGAGGAGATCAATAGGTGTGAGAAGACGACATTGAGTGGAGAATCATGAAAGGATTTGGAAAAAATCGTTAGAAAAATTTTTGAGAGTGAGAGAGGTCTGCCGTGGGCAAATTTGGCATATACGTTTGAGGCAATCAGCTGATTACCTCAAATGCTGCTCAGTAGCAGCTTCTTCATATTTAGCGATTCATCTTCAATCAGCTGAAGAAAAAGATCTTGTCCAAACAACTTTATCAGATGTTTGAAGAGTCAACTAGCTAAAAATAACCAATCAGCTAAAAAAATAGCTGATTGGAGTGTAACCAAATAGGGCCAATCTTTTTTTCTTTTTAATCTTTTGTGATACCAACTCTTTTATTTTTCGTTTTTTTTTTAAAACAGATTAATTTTATTTTATGTTTTAAAGCTGGGTTGTAACGGATCTTAGGATTTCGGGAAATGACTCTCGTGGTTGTCGGACAATGAAGAATTTTACCTACTTGATGTGAAGGTTTAGTTGTTAGAAATGGAGGAAAATTCCTTAGAAAATAAGGTTTCATCTGTGGTGGATTACCAACATTCCATCGATCTTTCATCCCCATAGACAGATTGGACTGTGCGTTGTGAGCCAGCAAACATGCTCTAGTCTGATTTACTATTCGATTGGTATGCTCCAATCTCATATCAGAGAATCTTCGTCTGTTTTTGTGTCTCCAAATGTTGTAAATGGAGATGGCGGAAGCCGTTTTGATAGGAATGGAATTGGTGCTTCTATGCCAAGTGTTTCTTATAGCCCAACTTAGCACCTGTTCCCATCTGCAATCACTGTTGGAAGCTGGTAGCAGATGTAACAAACGGCTCCAAATAGCTGTGGTGAAGCAGCACTGAAAGAACAAGTGGTCTCGGTCCTCCTCCAATCTGTTACAGAATAAACATAATTCATCTTCGCTGTTGCGTCATTGAGTCTTAGTTTTGAGACGGTTTTTTATAGCAAGCCAAGTAATGAAAGATGCCTTGGGGCAAAGCATGTTTTTTCATAACAGATTGTACTAAGGGACTAATGTAGTGTGGGAGCAGAACAAGTGATGACAGGAAGCATTAGTGTACTCACCATTAGAATTTAGTACCCAAGAAATTGAATCATTTCACTCTGAACTGCTTCTAATGAAGGTAAGTGATCAATTAGGGAATTAGAGCCCCTGAAGTTTCCACGCCAGTGCCCCTCCATGATCAGTGACGAAGCTTTAAGATGTAGACGCACCTATTTCTAAGGTGTTGAAAGTCCACCGAATGCACTAGAGAACTGATGTCAAGCCAATTATTGAACCAAAACCAAGTCCTTGCACCATTGCCAATTTTATGTTTGATGGAAGGATAGATGATATTCCGAAAATTCATCATTTGTCTAAGTAGCCAAGTTCCTTTCTATTTGTAGGTTCTGGTCAAGATTTTATAGAAGACTGTTAAGACTAAAGAAGATAGATTATGTTTTTTTTCTTCTTGATTTTATCATATTATTAATTTTGATTCTTCTGGCATCACATAAGCAATCAAAGCAGTGATTAAGGAAAAGAGAGAGAGAGTGACGTGTAGTTGTAGTAGCAGGGGTTACGGTTGATTGCATCACATTGTATTGTTCTTTGCAAACTATTTTAATTATGATGAACAGGTAAAAGAGCGCACATTCTCGAGCATAGCGATTAGCAAGTGGGACAACGCCTCTGCTGCGTTCTTTATTTCCTTTCCTTGTATTTGCAGTAAATTGGAATTCATTTTTGAACATTTGATTGGAACTTTCAGTTGGTTGCTGTTCGAGTCATTCCTTGGGCAAAGGCAAACCTCAATTACACTGCTCAAGCTCTGATTATATCTGCAGGTACTGTCCAATCTTATGTTTCTTATGAAATTATCTACAACTGAATTGGTCTCAACTTTTTGGCTGATTTAATAATTATGGGGAAGTAAAGGGATGGTGTTTCCTTTGAGCGGTATGGTGTAAGGTTCTCTCTTTCATTTTATTAAGGTTCTCACTTAACAATTTGTGTTGCTCTTGTTGAATAGCCTCAATTGCTGCATACTTCATCACTGCAGACAAAACTATCCTGGAGTGTGCCAGAAGGAATGCTCATTATGATAAAACTAATTGAGAAGGATCTTATGTAATGTATTTTGCAACATAACTGCGATGATTTATAGGAACCTACACTTTTTTCCTAGTTTTTCCATCTTTTCCTTTTCCATAGTCAACCCATGGAGATAAAACAAGGGGACGCCATCTTTTTTTGGGACATTAAATAAATTATATTGAAGAAAGAAGCCTTAAGCTTTACAAAAATGCTGTAGGCAGCCTAACCATGTCTGGGCAAGTTCTTTATTAACACCCTAAACAAGATCTCAATACTTATATATAAGGGAAGTTCAGGAGCTTATGGAACTACCCCGAGTAAATACAAACACTGGTTCCGCTTTCACTGGATCTTTTCATAGTAAGTCATGTGAGATATGCTTTTACAATGATGTGGAGCGGAACAGCTAATGATGCTTTACTTAAAATTCACAAATTGTGGTTTTTTTTTTTTTTTTTTTTGGTGTACAAACTTGTTGTTCGCCTTTTAACTCGATAAGCTATGTAGGTCGCAATATGGTGATTTTATTTTGAAAGGGAAAGTTTGAGGGTATCAATCAATGTTATTAATTGTTGGTGCCTGGTACTGCAGTTGTTCAAATTTGCCTTGTGTTCCATAAGAATAAGTAAATGCATGGTAATGGAAGTGACTTTTTGTTTATATTGATAGCCCACGCTAAAAACACGTGGCCTCTCTTGCTGCTAAGGTATACTTACCAATAAGGACCAAGCCCAATGACATAAACAGTAACACCCCACGCGCTGTTGCGAAACAGACCGATGTGATAGGGCCTGTCCGGGTTAAGCTACTGTTTGATGAAGGTAAGAGAGTGTTGCAAGCCCATGTTCATGCTCCAGTTACAATAGATGGCAACGCTTCCATGGAGATTTTGATCGTTTTTTCAAGTTCATTCTTTTCCTAGTTCGCTGGATTAGCGTGGGTACTTCTAACTTTTGCCAGGAATCAAAATATGTATCGTTTTTAATTTTCGGTGTTTTCTTGTGCTGTAAGTATAAACCGAGGAGGTGGAGAAAGAATCAAATTCCTGTCATCCTCTGGTGACGAAGTTCAAATAAAAATGGAATAGCAATAGTGCGAAGAGGTATATGAAAAAGAAAAGGGTTTAAATTTTACTTTATTTAATAATACTGAATATTTAATTGTAGTTGAATGGTGAATAATACATCAGACAAATAAATAAAAATTAAAAATAAAGTACAAAATTTTGTCTTTGTAAAGCACCGTTCTATGGTACAACGGTCACCTCTGGACCACTGCTGCCTTCGTCGTCTTCAATTCTTTGTAACCGTTGCCACCACCTCTTCTTCTATGTCTCTATGAAATCTCAAATACTTCTTTTTAAAAAAGAAATTTATGAATAATTAAATTAAGCCACGAAAGAAAATCAAAATGAGAGTTATAGTACATGAAAACATATAATCTATAAAAAAAACTATACTTTGTTGTTTTAGAAAGGTATGAATAATTAAATTAAGTCATGAAAGGCAATCAAAATGAGACTTCTAGTACATGATAACTTGTAAACTACTAGGAAAACAATTAACCCACAAACTGCAAAATTTAATCAACATAACGATTATAAATAAAAGTTATACTCTCCAACGAGATTTGAAAAAATGAAAATACAGTCTTTTGTGTATGTGTAAGCTAATATGTGTCCTTATCCTCTGCATTAGAAGGATACCAAATTGCTAATTAGGAACGTTTATATCATGAAAATTTTAAGTATTTCTTTCATCCCACACAGCAGTTACAAAAAATGATAAGGAAATGCAAAAATACCATCCTACAGTTCTATTCTGGAATCTCATATTAGTGCACATATCCTTGATCTGGCTCAAATTCTGCAGGATTTCAGAGATTAAACATTTGTGCAACAAAGTTTTCTAAGTGTTAAGCACGTAGTTGCACACAAAAAAAAGATCATAATTTTCCTTGGCCCTCTTACACAGAATGCACCAATTTGCAAGTTGTGTGAACTTTGCAATTCTATCATAGCTTATTCAACAGAGCCACCCACATAGTTATAGAGGCTTGAGGATGATGATAATCAAACCAATCCAAATCTATCCAAAGAAGTGTTGGTAAGTCACCTCCAATCACCATTCTACAAGACGAATTGGTGAATCTTCTATCATCATTGTTTCTCTATATTACTTAATCCTCATTTGAAGTAAGGGAAATTTAGATAATTTCTTTCTTCAACTTTGTAGGTATACTAGAAAATGTGATATGGTTCCTCTAAGTGAGAGCTTAAATGACTAAAATATGTAAGTTAAAAATTAATTTAAGAGGTTCAACTTCATGTAGTATAGTCAATTGTCAAATCAAAAGTAGGTGTTTATCCCATTTCCAATTAGATGAATAAAGAGAGGTCTTATTCTTTCCTCATCCTCGTAATGGACTTAAATGTATTGGAAGCAAGAGAATTTTCTTTGAAGTCCCACAGGCTCTATTTTTTATAAAATAAGTATGGATCCACCTGTAATATAAAGTTTGTTTTTTTAGTGAATAATCTTCATAGTCTCTTAATATTATAACATTATTGGGTGACTGGAGAGAAATAATTCCAAGCCTCCTTGCTTCCTGTGAATACCAACATCTTTCCACTTCATCTTCACCTTGCCACCTAACCATAAGAATCTATTAGGGATCCTTTTAATAGTTTTTATGACTTTAACAGGAAAAGCAATGTGTGAGCTACATAATACAAACTAATAGAATTTAAAATGGATTTGATGAGTTGTGCTTCACTAGCCAAAGAAAGATATCTGGAGCTCCAAGAAGCAATTTTGAGATACTTCTATGTCTACTTTTTCTCTAATTGCTTTATCATAGTTGTTTTTCTTAGTCTAGCACAATCCATTTTGCGTACAAGCTTTTGTTTTATTAATATGATTGGTGTTATGGTAAATATTAATAGTGCTATCCCACTTCCTCTATACACCATCTCTAGCATGTTTTGAATAATTTGTAATTTATTATTATTGATCAACTTATTTAGTGACAGTCAATATTGTAATAACCGCAAGTGCACGGTGTAGTTGTAGTTAGCACCGACAAGTACATATTGATCTCACAAAGATGAAGATATTTGTAATTACCTTTCCTTTATTATCTAGCCTAGGGATTGGCTTTAACTTTTTAATGAAAAGAAACTAAAATTAAGGCAAGTAGAATGAAATAGGTAACGAAGTTGAATAGAGGATTAAGGAAGCACTTAGGAAGTTATAGATATCAAGAATTAGTATATAAGTTTCGAATCCCCCTAAACCGTTAATCGATTGTTCTTTTATTATGTAATTATTTTATTGATTTATTGGACTATGGAGATTCCTATAGTATTCTAATAGTTGACCTTAAGTCTACCAACAACTAATCTTAAGATTTTCAACTGAATCACTCAGGTTAAAGTTCATAGGATTGCTTTACCGATTTGTGAATCCCTCTATTAAGTTTGACCCTAATTCGGAAGATTTATATCATCCTATCTCTAGGGTTGCAATCAACTCCTTTCAATTACGATAGATCTATTCAAACCTAAGATTTTTTAATCTCTACATATGAAATTAGATTATGATATAATAGTCCTGAGTTTATTAGAACATAAATAAAATACATAATTAGGTCACATTAATCAATCAAACCAATTGCATTAATAAAATAATCAAATCATATCAAAGTATTAACATAAGGCTCATCTAACTTAAATATTAGTTAGATGTTTAGTTACACATTATCAAATACAAAATCAAACATACATAGCTAGAAGACGAATAAAAGCCAATGGAATAATAATTCTAAATCTTCCTTATTTTCTTTTATCGAATATTCTTGCGATATAAAGATTTAATCTTATATTCCGATGGATAAGAAGATTATTTTTTTTCGTGTTTTCCACTTCTTTACACCTAAACTGCCCTTAAGAATGAACTTCATATCTGAAAATTGTCTCTTAATGTCTTCTCCTCTTCATTTGACCCCAAAAATGTCTTTTTATGACAAAATTTAGGGTTCTGGGAGATACACGAGTTGATGCATTTCTGTGCATCACCAAAATCTAGAATTTGTGATCCTGCACGGCCTGAGAGAAGGGCACAACTTGTTGCATGATTGTGGATCTCTTTTTTCTTTAAATCTTCATTTTATTATGTGTTTACATCTGAATTCTTCTCCTTTAAGTCCATAAAGGCAATTATCACCTACGAAAGCACTTAGAGCAAATTTAAGTACCAAATATACAATAAAAGGATAAAATATCAAGCAAAATATGTCAAATATGAGTGTAAAAATACAGTCAAATATCCATTTATCAATTATAGATAAAGGTACTTCACATTCTCGTCGTGATGCCGTCATAAGTAAAGAAATGAAGATATAATGGGTCTTTCGTCAAACCCACTTTGCCAAAATAGATCTCCTTATATAAATAATGTGCTATTTCATTGGATTACTAATGAAGTCGTCCCAAACACTAGCCACCTGACTTTTGTTCCTGGAGTTATAAGAAAAATCCTAAATCACTTAACCAACTTTGTCTATCTGTACGTGAAATTAACCATTATAATAGGATTAATTGCACCTAGATCATCTTATCAGGCTTCAAAAAGAGCATTTTTCATGGATATAATTCTTATCATGACTGGTGATTTTTGAAAAAATTGTGTGAGAAGCTCAAGGAACCTTTATGATCAATGCACATCTTTAATTCATCTATTTGTTGAGTCCTAATTGCATTTACTAAGATCATATGTGATTCAAATCAAGTAGTCTTAAGGTAAGTGATGGTAAATATAAGAATTTAAACCTATTTTCCTATGTTTTGATACATTATATGCAATAAAGAAACAGAAGAGAATGACTTGGTATTAGATTATCAAGAAAGATGGCAATAAATAAATATCTTCAAGACAATATTAACAGGTTTTGGTAATAATATGGTTAAATTGTTAACGACCAAAAATGTATTTTAAACCGTAATGTTCACATCAAAATCTAAGTTGAACCCTAACGTCGTCGAGTGTTCAAGTCAAATCTCGATGTTTATAAAATGTTCAAACTAGACCCTAAAAGGATTGAAATTTTGAGGTTATGCTTTGTTAGTTAATTGCCATGTGGATTTTCTTACGACGCGGCCTTTTTTTATTTTGCATATTAATGGAACCCACTTTTGCTGACGTTACATTCTTATTTTAAAATATAAGTGGGTCCCATAGCTATATTCTTTGACTTGAAAAATGATTCTTTGACCTTGGATTCTTCATTCATGGGCTTATATTTTGAGTGGAGCTTCACCATTTGTTTAGGATCGTGTCCTTGTTCGTCTTTGTCATCATCAAAATCATAGTCTTCTTCTATTGCATCTTCTGTTGCTATTGTTTGTGCTTTGTTTTCAACTTCCTTTGAAGTCGAGAGACCACAATTAATGTTCTTTGAAGATGAAGAAACTGCATTAAAGCTCATGTGGTCAGTTAATTCAATACTAGAAAGAGTTAAGATATTGGTATTTAGATTCTTTTTATGGTCATAGATCCCAACAACAGTTTCAAAAGCCCTAGAAAAGAGCAAAATAAGGAAAGGTAAAAGAAAGAAATTGGGCACCATAACAATAAGTATTTCTTGTTTGGTCAGCGAGAAAATCCTCCATTATAATAAAAACGAAGGTAAACCTAAGAAACCCATATGAGCAAAATTTTCAACTCAATTTCAGCGGTTTCTAGGAACTTAAAACTAGATCCCCAGAAACTAAAGGAAATTTTTTTTAAATGAAGCTTGGAGAAGAGGAAATGAGCTACAGTAGGATAATGAAAGAACATGAAAGCATGTTTATTGTCGCTGACGTTTGTTTTTAAGAATAAGCAAGGGAAAAGAAGAAAGAGAAATAAATGGTAAATGTGTAATCTTTTGGGTTCTTCAGGTCTGAGGGTCCTCCATATTGGATTCAAGATTTAGATTTCGAAGACTTAGAGTTGGTGTAAAAGCACAATTTCAGATGGGAAGAGTCTCTAATAAATGCAAAGGAAAGAAAGAAGAAGAAGAAAATTTAATAATATGACTTCTAACTCCTTTTTTTCTTTTCCTTCTTATAATTGATGATAGATAACTTATTGGATATTTTTATCTTAATCTTAGCTCCATTTTTCTGTTTTTCTCTTCTTTACCAAATAACAAGCACATTACTTTTACCTGCTTTATAAGCAACGCTCTTTTTTTAATATAAGAATATGAGAAGTTTCACGAAGAATTTTGATGGGTTGTTAACGAAATGGAAGATGGATAACAATGGAGGTAGTATTCTTGAGAAGGATATCTAGGGTTTTCAAAAGTTGTTATTTTCTCTATTGTTGTAAATGACATTCAAGGAGAAGAAGAAAGATGAACTAAAATGCACCATTTTATATAGTTGTGTGACCCACTTCTATTTTAAAATAAGAATGCCATGTCAGCGAGAATGGGTCCCATTAATATGCAAAATTTAAAAAAAGCCATATAATAAAAAAAATTCGTGTGGCATTTAACTAAAAAAAGGTATCAGATTTTCCGCCCTTGTAGGTTCTGGTTTGAACATTTTGTAAATGCTGGGATTCAACTTGAATGACTCCAAAACGTTAGGGTTTAACTTGGATTCTGGTGTAAACGTTAGGGTTTAAAATATAATTTTAGTCAATTGTTAATAGTGTATGCAATTAATAAATACATATCTCTTTTTATGGTGGCACAAAAGATATTTGAGCTATTAGTTCTTTAACTATGTTGAAAATTAATATTTTAATCTTTTGTAGCATAAATGCTAGATTTTAAATTTTTTATGGTGAGATGTTATAAAGAAATGATAACAATAAATATATTAGGGACAAGATCAAAAAGAAAAAAGATATGAATATTGAAAAGCTTAGTATGTTAGCATTAAAAGGGGCGTCAAAGGATAAATGACATCAAGTGGTATCTATGTTTTACAAATTTCGTAAATATTCGAAAAGATGATTAAAAGAGGTGAACTTAAATTATGATAATGACATATTGTCAAAACTTAACTATATGTAAGAATTAAATTACCATAATATTCAAATTTATTACAGGTATAGTTATGATAATTCTACTAAAGAGTATAATTCTACTGTTAGCAATGATTGTGGAAATAATTCACAACATAATATGGGTGTGAATGAAGAAAGGTTATTCCATGTTGAGGTGGAACCAGAAGAAGAATATCTCTGTATTATAGAGATGAGTGAATCAAGAAATGATTCTCTAAAGACAAAATTTATGCAATTGATAACGAATAATATTTTAGTACAAGAGTTAATGAGAAGAAATGTAGCAATAATGTTCACAATGAATTTGAGTTTGACAACATTGTAGATGAGGTTGGAAGCAATAACAAGATTTCAATAAGGGGGCAGTCTATTCAAAAAATTCATAAAGACAATAAAGGAGTTCATGGTTGGTGTAGTAAGCATGAGAATAATAATGTTGAAATTCAATCACTAGTTTGTAATGATGATGGATGGTGTGAGATATATGTAAAAAGAACACCCCATTATGTTTAATACAAAAGATGATATGACAGAATTCAACTTGAAATTGACATGAAATTTAAGGAAAAGAAGCAATTAGAAATTATGTATTTAGAAATTTATATGATGTTTCAATGACAAGAACTAGTATGAGAATGAAGGCTATTTATGATCCATAATGTCCCTTTAAGATATATGATAGCTGGTTTAGAAATATATTTTTATGAATATATTAAAAAATAAGTATAGTTGTAAGAAAGTGCAAAGAAGCAAGTAAGCCAGTAAGAAATAGATAGCAAATGAATTTATACGCAATTTTAGGAGGAACATAAATTATCTAGATAGTAAGATGATAGATGATCTTCAGAGAAAGTATGCACTACAAGTAACTAATACACAATGTTATAGGGGCTAAGTGGGAAATCTATTGTAATGCTATGAGACAATCAAATATAATTAAAGTGTTGTTACCTATTTTTATTTATACTTATTTCAAATATTGTTCATAATATCAAATTGTTCATTATAAATGCATGTATAGTGTATGAAAGCAATGAAGGCCACAAAAAAATCAAGTATTTACATCTAATATTAGCTACTATCCAATTAGAAGACCTAGCTAATTATAATCTATATGGTCAAATAGAACACTGTCTATCTTAAGAAGAGAGAGGAGGAAGGTTAGTGAATATTTACCTTTATTTCTTAATTACCATGAATTTGATTAATATCATAATTATTTATATTTCTATAGGTAACAACATGACATAAAGAAATATTTCGAGAGGTTAATGGAGAAACTTTTTTGTAAGTTTGTTACTTAATTACAATTTTGTGTTGGTCATGTGTAATTAACCCTGTGCCTTAGTGGGACTTCCACTGGGTGTTGATGATGATGATGACTTTGTGTAATTAAATTCTTAGTGCTAACATTGTACTTTGTGTTTATGATGTTTTATAGATAGATGGAAGTTAATTTCAAGTACTCAAACCTTTAAAGAATAATGTAAATATAACTCAAACTTCTTAAAATACAACTTTCAATAAAAATGCACAAGAAAAATACTTAAAACACGAGGAATATCAAGTTGAGTGAAAAAAGTCCAACTCCAAAAGAATCTCAAATTATTAATGGCAAATGTGCTACTTATTGAACTTTATATTTGTTATAGTTTGGTTGAGTCAACACATCGACTATGTTCTATCCTAATGTTTATATTATTTTAAACCTTATGCTTGTCATAATTTGGATGAAACTTTGAACTATCTTATATTGAACATATGTTCCACCATGAGGCAAGGAATGAGTAGAGTGATCAATGCATATTAATAAGTTGAATTTGTGCCTCTGTTCATACTTAGCCTTTTACCGATTCATTTGGTTCACTTGTTACCTATTCGTTTGCAATTTTGCGGAGTTGATGAGTAAAAGGTCTTCGTTTATTTTATATTTTGGCAAGGAGCTTATTATACTTACAAAAATATGACAAGAGTAAATCTTGAATGTTGTAGTATAAAACAAGGGGCATAATACGCATTTTTTAAGTTTTAAATACAATTTTGATTTTTAGTAAGAGAACTTAAAAAAACTTGTTCTCGCTTTATTCTATGTATGAAATGGATTTAACTTTTTTGTGATTAATTAGGATTGAAATTACATCAACTTCTCTTACTCAAACAAAATTTTAAAGGTTTTCATTCATATATTCATTCCCTTCATAATGTGACAAAAGATGATATAAATGTAATATACATTTCAAATATAACAAAAGATGTTCTTTAATGGGTGCAAGCATATGATAAAATGCTTAAGCTTTAAAGTGGACAAATTGTTATACAACATCAAAATTTGTTTTAACATTGTAGCTAGATACATTAGATGTCCAAGAAATATAGTCATATGGGACTTACAAAGTAAAAATACAAATACAAATTTCACACTTATATCAATTTTGAAATCTTTTATAAATTAATGTACAAACTCACATCTTGAACACAACAATGAATCTTGTGAATAACAATCTTAAGCTAGGGTACACAGATGTTTGACAAAATTTTTTATAATAACAAACTTTCAAGTCATTTACCAAGACCATATATTATAAAGCATCTACAATTTGAATGTTCATTGATAAGTTGTATAATAATATCATTGTTAAAACCATAATTGAAATTCTCACTTTTGTAATAATGTATTAACGAAAATGTTGACCAATATTAAGTTTAGCATTTCATATATGTAGATTCATCTTGTTACGATAGTAAGGGTGGTGAATTTAAGAAATTTGATAAAAAAGAATTAGGATTATGATAAACATATAAATCAAATATAATTAGTATACACCATATAATAGAAACAAAAATTACTAATATTGTTTTACCATTGAACATAATGCCCTTTTTATTCAAATTGAAAATGTTCCTTTCAACTTATGCTAAATTGTCGAAATAATAATAAATGATATTCTCAAATCCATTAACAATCTTCGCATGTGAAGTACATACTAAGTGCATAAGTAAAAAAAATCCACATATACTTTATTTCCATCTATATTTTTGTTACCATATCATCATATGTGAGACAATTAAAAACAACAAGTACACATATATACAGTTTATAATTCATGTTAATTTGCCATATGTTATTAAACATCATATGCAAATTGAAAACAAAACATATGTTTCGCCAACTGGGCATCATAAAAAATTCACCTACAATTTAATTCATAATGAAGGCTGGCGTGCATCTAGCCTTCATTATGGATTAAACTGTAGGTGCATTTTCCCATAAGATATATTGGTCAAGGACATAGATTGAATGAAGTCAGACAATAATTTAGAAGTAATATTTAGTAGTACCATAAAAAAGACTAGAAATTTTTGTATGCATATAATTGCCACCACTTTGAAGGTAAAAGTCTCCAAATAGAAGTAATAAACTATATATCATTTCTATTATCTAATATGTTGTAACGAACAACTTATTTTTGGACTCTTAAAGGTGGACCATACAATTTATTAATTATTGGTGACTTTTCTCAAACTATAACCTAAATAAAAATTATCAAGCAACAACTTTAGTTGTTGTTAGTAGTTAATACTTGCGTTATTGTTCAGGTAGCTTCTAATAATTTATAATACTATATGAGATTTTACTAAATAAAATTCTTTCATGAAGTACTTTAATAATGATATTTTTATTTTAAAAATCGTAGAATTAAGATAAGTGAAAAGAGAAAGCCAAACACACCTTAAACATATGAAAAAAAAGTCTTAAAATATTTGGAGCAACACATTTCAATTTTTAGAAGTTGTAAAAACTAATATAAATCAAAAGTTATAGAAACTAATATCAATATTTTAGGTCCTGTTTGATCTCAATTCTACTTTTTAGTTTTCATTTTATGTTTTTCTATCTAATCAAACAGAAACTTGTTTAGTTGTTGACGTGAATGTAGTTATTTTTTATCACTAATAATAATTGCATAGTAGATAAAATTTTAAAATAAATTGTTTTTATTTAAATAAATTTATTTAATCTCGTATATAATATTTATTAATAAATTAATAATAAAATTATTTTTATTTTATTTAAATTTATATTTATTTATAACTTAATATTTTTTAAATATGTTTTAGTTTTTAAGTCAAATCTTATTTTAGATTTAATTATATTTATCAATAATTATTTAATTTAATTTACTTACAAAAGTAAAATAAAATAATTCATATTAATAATTAATTTTAGTCAATTATATATATATTATATTATATTAAATTATTCGTAGTTTTATTAATAAATAATGTATTAAATTATTAAATAAAATATATTTAGTTGATCATAAATCAGATTATAAAAAATAAAAAATATATAATTTTCAGAAGAAACTAAACAAATAAGAAATTAGAGTTTCAGGGCAAAGATAGGTTGGATGTTTTAGAGTAAAAGTGATACCTTCCGCCAATAATATTTCGGATTTTGAGGAGACACAGAAGAAGAGAATTACAGAGAAGAGGAGACGATAATGGTGAGAGTGAATGGTGATTACAGAGAGAAAGAGGAGGTGTTGATGACGATAATGTAGTATTGCTTCTGTTCTGGTTAAGGTTAACGTCAAATTATTTTCGTTAGTTTATTATTTTTAATGATTTTGATTTTTTAACTAACAAAAACAATTTGATATATTTATAATTTATCGATAATTAAATGTCCAAATCCGCCTACATAAGGAAATCAAAATGATAACCGGAAAAACCAGTGTACCTACGACTCACAAGCTTGTTACGTACCGCCTTAGCCAGTCATCCCTATAAATATGAGATGATGGGTACAAAACGATCGCACGCGCCTGCTTTCCTCTCTCTTTATGGCCCCCAACTCCACACGCCAACCCCAAAAACCACCTCTTAGCCTCTCTCTCTCGCTCTCCCGCTTCTCTCTAAATCTGATCTCTTAGAACTCCTTCTCCTCCTCCTCATATAAATTCATAATCCATCTATAAAAGAAACCTGTTTTCAAATCTTTCCCTCCCTTTTACCTCCAATTTGATTGTATCTGTTTGACAGATCTCTCTTATAACCCTAATCTTAGAATTTCTTTGCTGGGGTTGTCGTTGATTTGGGGTTTATCTGGATTAAATTGTATTTCGGAGTCATTAAACAGAGGTTCTTTTTTTTCATGTAGTTGACTATGATCGTAACTAAAAGTCTTTGACGAGGAGATCAATTGGAATAGGGATTTGGGTATCTGGGAAGAAGAAGATAAATTAGGGTACAGCCAAAGACTTGGCTTTGGGGTCTGAGTTGTACGAACGAACAAACAAATAATTAAAAAAAATGACCGAACAAGGAGGAGGAGGAGGAGGGTTGGAAGGTGGTCAGCCTGTGGATCTTTCCAAACACCCTTCTGGCATCGTTCCCACTCTTCAGTAAGTCTCTCTCTCTCTCTCTACAATTTTTTCTTCTTTTGCAAGAAAAAAAGGAAACTTAACTGTTATTTCATTGGCAGTTGTACCTTAATGTACACAGATTCACATATGTTTTATCGTCCCTAAATTTTGCGTCGTCTTACCCAATTTGACCATGATTCTTTTTTCTTTCCTTCTTCTGTTATTCTTCTTCTTCTTCTTCGTCTTCTTCTTCTGCTTCTTCTTCATTCAAACGAGTACATGCTTCATGAAACTTTGTCTACTGAGGTTGTTGGGTAAAATTCTAATTGGTTTGAGCTTGTGTTATTCTAGGAATATTGTATCAACTGTAAATTTGGACTGCAAACTCGATCTTAAGCAAATAGCATTGCAAGCCCGTAATGCAGAATACAATCCTAAGGTATCTAAAGGTTTTCTACAGAGATTCTTTTCTATTCTATGTTGAATTAATTTCTAGCAATTTGTTTATGAGTGTGTAGCGTTTTGCTGCTGTTATAATGAGAATAAGGGAGCCAAAAACGACAGCATTGATTTTTGCTTCGGGCAAGATGGTGAGTTATTGCGATCTTTATTATAATTCTTTTGGGCAAGATGCGGCATGAATATGACTTGAACTTATTTTTAGTGAAGTCATCTTCTCATAATCTTCACTTGTTGATTACGTAAGAGGTTTTTTTTTTTAATATATAGGTGTGCACAGGTGCCAAAAGTGAACAGCAGTCAAAGCTAGCAGCAAGAAAGGTAAAGGCCTATTTCTTGGGTTGCCTTGCATTTTCTTCTTCATGGATGTGTTTCATCTGATATGATATTCTGTTCTTTTAGTATGCTCGAATTATTCAAAAGCTTGGTTTCCCTGCCAAGTTCAAGGTATCAAATATCTCTCTTTCTCTCTACTCTCTCCTAAACAAATGAAAAGCTGCCAAACAGGGCTTTACCGTTCGTTTACATCTTCTCATTTTAATGGACAGGACTTTAAGATTCAGAATATTGTTGGCTCCTGTGATGTTAAGTTTCCTATAAGACTGGAAGGTCTTGCTTACTCACACGGTGCCTTTTCTAGTGTAAGTACTGGCCATTATCTCAATTTAAGTCTCAGCAGCTCTGGAAATGTTCTTCCATTAATAACAGCTTTATTCTTCTTGGGTTTTATTCTTGCAGTATGAGCCTGAACTCTTTCCAGGTCTAATATATCGCATGAAACAGCCAAAGATCGTACTCCTTATATTTGTCTCTGGAAAAATAGTAATCACTGGAGCAAAGGTAGACATTACTTGTGTTTCAAAATCTCTGACGGAATTGTTATTGCTAATTGAATTTGTTGACTAACTTTTCTTCTTTGACATCTTAGGTGAGGGATGAGACTTACACAGCTTTTGAGAACATATACCCTGTGCTTACAGAGTTCAGGAAGGTCCAACAGTGGTACGTTTCTCTCTTTACCATTTACGTTTCTTCAAACCATGACAAAACTAGGGAAAGGTGCCTTTTTTTCAAAAAAAAATTTCCTCGTTCCTTACTAATGTATTTCCATTTGCCAAAATGATCTGCAAAAAACTCGCCTTTGGTTTTGGTACGTTTTGGTGGTGGGTTTTAGATATGCCATCAAAATTGGGGGTCTTGGAGCTGTTTTGGATCTTTCGAATGAGGCGGACTCGAGTGTGTATATTGATGAAATGCTGGTATTTTAATTGTGGGTTTCTGATCTTTTGTTGTGTCCTGGGAACACTGAGATTTCTTTATGCGCTCAGCCTGGATATTTAATGGAAAAAGAATAATGCTCCGGCAATGTAAAACCTGTCATGTTCTATAAGTTGCGGGGGAAGGAGAGAACAAAACCTGTCATGTTCTATAAGTTGCGGGGGAAGGAGAGGACAGTTGCGAACATGGTTCACAAATCTTGTACTTGTTTGAAAGTGGACAGACTTTATTCAGGTTTACGGAACTTGGCTCCAATTTTGGCTGTATTGTATTGCTTTATAGATGAATTTTCTCAAGTTATGCCTCTAAACACAGCCAAATAGTAGGCCACGATTATGATTTACTTATGGGAAAGCTAATGGAAGGCAATGTAAACAGACATTGTACTTAACTAACGAGGAAGCTATCTTTGCTGTATTTGTACTTAACTAACGAGGAAGCTATCTTTGCTGTATTTATTTGCAACATAAGTTCAGTAGCGTGAAAAAATGACACATCTTCTCAATCAAAAGAACATTAAAAGAAAGAGCATTCATTACAAGCTGTTTATTTGCAAGCAATTTTAACATTGTTCGTCTCGGCCCTCGTGGTCAATTGATCTTGCTGCACATCGCAATTCATAGGGAACTCATAATTGGTTTCGAA
This sequence comes from Erythroxylum suave, assembly GCA_027563595.1. Classification (NCBI taxonomy): domain Eukaryota; kingdom Viridiplantae; phylum Streptophyta; class Magnoliopsida; order Malpighiales; family Erythroxylaceae; genus Erythroxylum; species Erythroxylum suave. The sequence continues at coordinate 15,284,455 of JAOSBN010000006.1, forward strand.
GGAGTAAATTATTTCGAACATTTTAGACTGAGCAAATTATTTAAACATATGTATATATTTTTTGTAGCTATTACTATTTCTAATGTATACTTGTGTATATCTGTCAGTAATAAATTTTAATTGCGTCAATATATTATTTTGAAGATATATAATATTTATAATTTTGACCTATAACAAATATGTTTTAAAAGTAATTCATTGCGTTGACGATATAATGTGAGGATTTTTTATGGGTGACATTGTAAATGTTGAAATGTCAAAAAAATAGGTTAAATATTCATAAGTGTTGTAAGACGTGAGGATGACAATGGGCTAGGTTAGTCCGAAATATTATTATCTTTTAAAAAAGTTGCAAAATGATGTTTTGTCATTAATCTTTAGGACTTTAGCTAGGCTGGGTCTGGGTTGAGAAAACTGAGCATAGTTTATTGACTTTGGATCAGGTTGGGATGGGTTAGGTTGAAGCCTTTTTGCCATCTCTAGCAAGATGCTTCAAAAATTATTTTGAAAATAGTAATTAAGTCTTTTAATATTAAGTTCTTTGTTAGATCGTTAAATTTTGTTACTAAATTGTTACAATAAGATATATCAGTATTTATCTTTTATAATAAAAAATTATTTAATAAATTGTTAAATAATTATGATATTAAAAAAAATATACCCATGCAAAGGCACCGATTACAAAATTAGACTAAGTGATTGAATTGGATCAATATAATTCAACTAATTTTGACATAAACAATCAAAAGTATGAGATAAAATTTAAACAAAAGTTAAGAAATAAGCTAAATAGAACATACATATGTCTAGTGTTTAAGATCCCCAACCTTTCTAGCGTCAATGATTATAGGGCCTATTTTATGTTGTAATGTTGTCTATAAGCTAATCTCCAAAACTATAGTAGATAGACCAAAGCTCACACTATGTTGTAATGTTGTCTATAAGCTAATCTCTAAAACTATAGTAGATAGACCAAAGCTCACACTGCCTGAATTAATCAATCCTAATCAAGGTGCACATAGAGATGGCAGAAACTTTGGTAATAATATAATTCTTGCACAAGAACTCTTTAAGAATATTCTATTGATACATCAATCAAAAGTTGTGTCTTAGAAGTTAACTTTACTAAGGCTTTTGATTTTGTCAATTAGGACTTCATCTTAATCGCATTGCTAACAATTGGTTATCTTGATCATTTAATTACTTGGATCAGAGCTTGTATATCCTCAGTCTCTTTTGTAGTAATGGTCATATTAGACACCAAAGAAGAAGCAGTTATGAACAAATGACAAGTGAATTACAAAGATTATGTCACAAGATCCAATTAAGAACAACCTTTAATCCAAATAACAAGAAGATGTCATTAGAGACAAAAGGGGGATATATAATATGAATTCTTTTATTTTTGTTTGTTCTTCTAAAAATTTGATATTGGATTTATTTCCATGTTTAGGAACTAATTTGGTTAGTGCCTAGGTATAATGAACCCTTAGTTGAAATGAATAGTATGATATGATCTTTTATTTAATATAATTTTATTAGTTGATTTATTGCGATTCATTTACGCGTTTATATTATTGAACTAATATATTCAAAAAATTGGTCCAATGTTTGATTTCATATGATTGAAATTGAGAAATCCTTTCATATGAATAGATTTACCATAGTTGGAAGGAGTTGCATGCAAACATTGAGATAGGTCGATATAAATCCTCTCAATTAGGGTCAACCCTAATAGTGAAATTCTGAATCGAGTGCAATCTTAGGAGTTTAATTAGAAAGAGAATTTAGTTAATCAACTGAGGATTAGTTTTCAATAGTCTTGAGAAAGATATTAATATAAGATAGAAATTTTCATTTAATTAAATGATAAAGGGTTGGTGTTTAAGACATTTTGAGGGGATTCATCGCCTAAATACTACTTATTTGATATTGTCTAATCATAGTATTTTCTTTATCCTAGCCATTATTATGTTAACTTTAGTTTAGTTTTTTAAATTTAATTTTCAATTAAATTCACATCCTAATTTGGCAATTAGATAACAGACAAAGAGCTAATACTAGTACTTATAGTCCTCATGGGATCAACCCATGCTTGTTAGTGCTAACTGCCACCACCTTGTGCACTTGCGATTAAAATTTATAATTTTTATAAGAATAAAACAAATCAATTACTTGTTTAGTAGTGATTAGATATAGTATGAACTAAGTAAGTTAACAATGGTTTTCGTTACTTTAAAGCAATTAGGAAGAATCATCTACTATTCTAGATTGGTAATGACTCTCTCACCACAGTGAATTGAGATTAAAAAGGTTATTTTCGAATATCAATTATAAATCAATTGCTAATTAATAAGGATGAACATGATTGAATTTAAATAAAATAGATACTACTTTTATGCTTTATGTCCAAACAAATATTAGATGACAAAAGGATTGAGTAGTTATATGTAATAATCATGTCAGGATATATTAAGCTAAACATTATTGACATTCTTAATATTTGGGTGGACATGACATATTGTTAGATAGTAATTTTAATATATGATTATAAATTAAGTAATTAAAGAATAAATTGAAGTGAAAGGAATTTTAACAAATTTAATTCTAATTATCAATTAGAATTAGAATTTATAATCATTATCAATATATTAAAAACTTAATAAGTCATAAATAAAGAACAATTAAAGAGAGAAATTAATTTAAATTAAGTTAGATTTAATTATGAAGTTTAAGAGCCTTAAAAGATCAATTATAAGATATTTGATATTATTAGGATTAAATTATAATTTAATTAAAGTTACAATTCAATTTTAATTGAGAGATAAAGTTTAATTAAGTTTAAAAGAAACTATAGTTTTTCTCTATAAAAAGGAAAGACACAAGAGAGTTAGCACTCTTATCAAACACTTTCAATTATTAAGTTCTCTTTTTTCTACTTTATGGATACCATTAAAGTTGGGACATTTGAATAACTTGTAGTTGACAACTCCATTAGAGGATAAAAAATATTGAAAGATACTTAAAAATTATTCTTCTATTCCTATGATTTGATCCTAGTTTATTTCTTTACATTAATGATGTGTAATCAATTAAGGGGTTGATATAATAAGGACAACATATCTTGTCAAAAAATGGAAAATGAAAGTAAGGCAACGTTTATCAGGAATATAAGTGAAAAGGAATTTGAAGAAAGCGAGTTGAGTGGCTAGCTTTATTGATTGAAGTGTCAGTGGCTTATTTGTTTTCTTGTTTCTAGGATTAGGAATAGTGTTGAATGGATAAGGACCCACATTTTGACCCTTAAATAGTCCATTGTTATCAATTACCCTCCATAGCCCATTAGTTAAGGTCTCAGGTAAGGCAACAACCTCCCCCTATTTCTTTTCCATGAGGTCATGGAATGTCTATCCTTGCTCTTACAGATCTGCAAAGATCATTAAGTTCCATACTCTAAATATGAGGTCTCAGCTTCCTACCTCCTAATCTATTGTTCAATCTTTCTTCTATATCTGTCGCAAAACTATTGTCATGGATCATCTTCAGAATAGGTGTCTGGGTATACAAAAACTATCCTCAATCTTTGTCCTTAGACTTCCTTCATTGGACATATGCTCAAAAATTGGATTTTTGGGCCTAGTGAAAATAAAGTGGTGGGCCTACCCGTCGTAACTAAGGGTATGTTGAGATTTGCGAAAAGAAGCACCTTAGCATGTTTATGACCAATTGGATCATGATGTACCAGTAGGTACCAAAAGGGATCACTATGATCGTTACTATATTTGTACTGAATAGATGCAATAAGGTCTTTAGATTATGACTTCTGCAAGAATAATGATTTGAATGAAATTAAGTAAGCTTCAAGAATGAGTATGGATAAGAACGTGTTAAAGTTGTCATTATTGGATTCTTTTTTTTCATTGTGCTAAAGATAGAACCCTTAATGGTCATATTTATATGAAAAAGGTTGAAGATTGCAATGGAAATAACTAATTTGTAGATGTACTCTTGCATTGCATGTCTACGAAAAATTGTTTATAAGCTACAAATATCTTAAGGAATGAATATGATATGATAAAACTATTAGATTTTCAACTCTATTTCTCTATTCCAAAGGTTGAAGGTTGTATAATAGGATCACAAGTATTCCTTACATATAAGAAAAGTGATGTTTATGGTTGTAGAGCTTTTGATTGGATAAGACTTTGTTTGCTTCTTGTTGTCTATTTTTCTTAGAAAAAATGTGTCACATTTACACCAAAACATAAGTCAGATCCTAATATTTTAGAGTATTCAAAAAGATTTTTAATATTTCAAAACTATTTACTTTTAACCTTAAATTGAGGAATCCTTAATGGGGCTTAACTCTTTGTCAGTTAAGTGTCATGTTAGTAACGTAATGTGACATCTTTTTTATTTTATTATTTATTTGGGACTCACAATCATGTGACATAGTGAGTTATACTTACTTAAATTACATTTAAATTATAAATAATACAATCAACTCTAATTTTATTTTACCTTAATTAATAATAATTAATTCCATTTTAAAATTAACCGTAAATAACCTTAATTTCACATTTATCCTAATATAGCTTAATTATATATGATTTCTAGAAAACTCTAACTAACCCTATCTTAAAAGACATGAGAAATGGTTGAAGTTCATATTTCCATCATCCCTCTCATCCTTATTATGGTCGTCGATGTTGTGCTCTATGACATCACCATTTTCTTAAACATCTACTGCCCTATTCTGGGTGAGAAAGCAAAATCACTTAGGACCATAATACCCTATTTCAATTATTGATCTAACATCATCTTCCAGCTTTTTTACTAACCTCATAGCCTAGCACAATTTTTGGTCTATAACAAGCACTTTCCATTGAAACTCTTACCCCATGTACTATTTTTTTTCAATTATGAGCTCAACCAAGCACTAAGATGCCACATCATTCAACCTCCTTTGATAATACAAAACCATACAGAAAAATATTGATATTATGATTTATTATGTACACAATTGTGAGATCTTTCATCATATACTTTGCAGGTGGCAATAACTAGAGAACTAACGTCTTTGAGTTTCTTAGCAAATGTTTAAAAATAAAAGACTCTCAACCTTGGTTATCGGCAATACTAGTCTATTACTCAAATAACCTAGAAGTGCTCCAAACACGATAAGGATTGATTGCTCAAAACATAATAAAATTAATTAGGGTTACTTAAGAATAATTAGGGTTAATTATATTATTTATATTTAAATTTAATTTAAGTGAGATCTAGAATGCCATATGACATTTTAAATTTCACATAAATAACCAATATTATGAATATCGTACCAATACCGGTGTCAAATTTTATTATGTTATAGTATTGTATCAATATCGATCAATACAAGGTACTGTTTTGAGTAATTTTTAAAAATTATAAAATAGCCCCTAACATTCTTTAAAAATTTACAAAATAGTCACTCAATATATTGTGCTGTATAATTTTTTATTTTACATTAACCATGTCTCCAAAAATCATAATAATAGAAATTTGAAATAACAACAATCTATTTGTTTCAATTAATATTACTTTTAAACATTTTTACATATAAATAATAACCACAACTAATATAAAAAGATTAGTTATTCATCATATAAATATAAAATTAAGGATAATAAAAAGTATTCAAAATGTTACAATTTCATCATATAATAAAGAATAATTACATTAAAACATTAAATAGAAAGAATAATAAAGTTCTATGATTCTAATAAGTATTACTACAAGAGTTCGTGCTAAGGAACACAACTAACTAAAAGTGAAACCTGAAACAAAAACATTTACAATTAAAAGTTTTATATTTGTATTGCATATATAGAATTTAACATATGCATCCAATATAAGTGAAGCAAAAAAAGAAAAGAAATACCAAAAAGGAGAAAAGAAACGACAACTTGGTATTTCATTCAATCGAATATCCATTCAAATCGTATTAATCTCAATTCTCATTTGACACAAAATCCTCATTATTGAGATGAGTCTTATCATCACTATCATTCAAATTCATTGCATCAAATGACATGTTAAAACTTGTGTATCTAAGATTATCTTCCAAGTCAGTCTCATTTATTAAACTTGATTCCTTAAAAACTTAATTTCCTAAAAGATCGATATAGCCAAGAAAAAATTGATCTACAAAACTACTTGTTCTATTAAGAGTCTAGTAAACAAATAAAAGTAAAAATTATAATAAATTATATTCAACTTAATAATGATAATAATGTAACTTTCTAGAAGGTTGTTTAATCTTTTATGTTCCAATATATTCCTTTTCTTGGAATGAATGAATTCAAATGTGTTCAAATTCTTTTCACACCCTATTGCACTAACATATTGACTTAAAATTTAAATTGAAAACTTTGCAATTCTGAAAGACCACATCTTACCAATTAACTATATGACAACAAAATTAACATTATAAACAAAATAAAGTGATGATTAATTTTCAATAAATAACAAAAGTGAAAAAATATACACCTGGATTAAGTTTGTCTCTTTGAAAAATAGTAATGGGCATCCTAAAATCACTAGAAGCATCCTTATAAACCTATATTTGTGAGCTTAGGAGATCTTGCATCATCTCATAGGCAAAAATTGTTGTAATAGTTAATAGCATTCATCCATTAACTTTAGTTTGCTTTATAAAACTTGATCTAAAATAGACATTAGGATTAAAAAATGCCCTAATTGTAACCAACAGAGAGTAAAGTTGCCTTTCTCATTTCTCATTGATGACTGCAAGATAAGATGTGTATAAGGAAGACTTATTTCTCATATTGGCCTTGATTGCTTCCATCTTCATGGCATCATAAAAAAAAACTCATTATTTCTTTTTCATCACTGTCAGCACGAAGTACTCTCACCAAAGGCTTCTTGGATGACAAATTGACATTAGGATCAAAATTCATGATCTTCAAATATATTCTAGAAACCTTCAGTTCAATATTAGACTCAACATACTGAGACACAACTCACTTATCACTTCTCAATATTTGTCTCATCTCTTTCTTCATCAAATTGAAACACTAAAGTGATAAGAAATTAGTCACAAATCTTGTAATAGTAGAATGACACAAATTCTTACCATTGGTGAAATTCCTCCTTATTGAATTTAGGATCCATACATGATCATAAATGAACTTGGTCACTTTTTTTCCTTTCTGCACAGTTTCATTGATGATAGGAATTATCTAACATCTCCTATATTGTCCAACACCATGTTAATGTAATTTGTAGCATAAGGACTCCAATAAAAAGAATTATACCTAATTTTCAATATTCTTTTAAGTGCTTTGTAAGCATAATCATTATTAATAATGAACTGAACAATATTTTTTGCCCAAATTTGTTCACATCTTTATCAAATATCTGAAATAAAGTACCAACATTTCTAATAAGGCTAGATACATTGTGGTCTTTAAAAACATTGTCCCTTTTGCATAATAAACCAAGAAATTGCTAGTATGCTCCTATTTTCTATTTGTTCATTTATCACGCATGATTGAACAGTTATAAGTAGTGCAAGTAATTCTTCTTTCATCTAAATAATTGATTATTTCATAAACAGAGCTACTCATAAGTTTACCTCTATAATCATCAATTAAAGGAGTTATATATCTTGAATCTTAAAAGGCAATAATATCTACTGTGGCTGGTAATAATAAGATTGGGCAATATTAAATGATATACCAGAATCATACCACCACCTAGTTATTGCCATGTTCACATTATGAGCCACTTCTTAAGATTGTAAGGAATTGAAGGTTGAGCTCTAAGAGTTATTCATAGTGCAAAAAGTTGGACACTTGTCTTCTTTTTTTCCTTATATAAAATGCAACATTCACTTCTTGTTGGGTAGGAATACCACCTTTAACATCTCCACTATCTTGACCATCGAGAAATGAACTTTCGTTACTAATTCTATAATTCAATCATTGTGTTTATCTTTCTCAAGTTGATATTATTCAAGAAAAGTTTTTAGTTGCCATTTCACATTATAGCTCACTTTCTCATAAGGCTCCATATCACCTGTGGTCCCAACAAAATGCTTCTTTAATTTGGTTATTCCTCCACTTTTCAAATATTTGTTATAATACAAGTAGTATGGTTCTTCATTCCAAGAATTAATCTAGCACGAGACCAAGTTAGATTATCGAATCTTCTTGAACCGGCTGAATTATCATGAGTACTCGACCTTTCCCCTATTTATCTATAAAATAAATGAAGACATATGTCAAAATTAAATTAAGGGTTAATTACCAAAAAAGCCCAAACTTTTCTCAAAATTTTAATTATAACCCGAACTTTAAAAAGTAGCAATAAAATGCCCAAACTTTCAATTTTTTTTAATTCTAGCCTGATGTTAGTCTCACCGTTATCTTTGCTGACGTGACACTACCATGTGTTAATAACCATCACTAATTAGACACGTTAGTGTCATTAGGAGAAGCTTGTCTGATTAGTGAAACGATGTCATTTCTTGATGATAGTAAAATGATGTCATTTCAAACACCGAAACAAGCTTAGGTGGTCGGCGTATTCGAGCTTTGGAAACTTGAAGTTCAAATTAGAATTCTAAAACTCAGAGACTCATTTTGAATATGACAATTTTAAGAAACCCATACGAATAAGAATCAAAATTTGATGCTAGTTGGATTTTGTGTTTTTATTTACTTGCTATGGGATGACTAACAATAATTTGAATAGTAAAGTCTAGGTTTTGGAAACCCACAACCTTAGAATAAGTCTAGAAATTTCAAGATGCTTTGAACCTAAAAACTTAGAAGTCCTGAGAAGTCAATGTGGATTTATCATATGCTTTGATTTGTTATAGGTTCTGCAAATTGATTATGTGTTTATTTTGAAAAAATTGTTACAAAAGGAGTTTAGGTTTGGGTGTTGATCGTGTTTTGTTTATGGAATAAGTGAGGTATGGAGATGCCCAACTGTTGAGTTTGATTTATGTTTCAGGAGATGTGAGAGACAAAAAATGGAGCTTTTGAAGACTCTATATATATCTGAAAAAAATGTAGCTTTGGGGATTCGATTTTCATGCCTACTGCTATTTTTGTGTGTGTTGGTTTGCATGTGAATGCTTAAAAATCAGAATAAGCCTTGATGGTTGGGGCTGTGTTGTTTGTGTTTTATATGGAGAATAACCATTTTGATTTGTGGTTGTCGTATGGAATGAGCAAAAACTAGAGAATGTGTCGCCCATCAGCAGTGAACTCCCTTTGGTGATTGTTGGAACTAGTGACAAACTGCCACTGATTTAGTCAAGAAACCAGTGGTGTATAAAGATTGTTAACACCCATTGAACAACAGGCAAAGTTGATGTAAGTTGACGAGGATGAAACACAGGCCGGCGATGGAGAGGCAGTTTCAGTTGTTGGTGACAGAAACAAACAAAAAACCTACACTACAAGAAAATAGTCATTTAGCAACGAAAAATACCGACAGAAAAGAAAAATATTCTGTTGGTATTAAATATTATCGACGAAATATACCAACAGACAAAAACGTCGTAGATTCGGCCGTAGATAACTTTACCGACGGTAAAGAAATTTCTGTCGGTAAATTTAGCGTTGGAAAATAACTTACTGTCGGTAAATGTAACGAAAATGTACCGACCGTCACAATTTTTTCATCCGTAAATTACCGACGGGTTAAAAATTTTCCAACACTAAATTTACCGACAGTAAGTTCTTTAACCGTATGTAAATTTAGCATTAGAATATTTTTAATACCGTTGGTAAATTTACCGACGGTAACATGGTTTCCGTTTGTAAATATGCTTAACCATTACTAACAGAATTTGTTGTCCGTCGGTATATATTATGGGCAGTTACAGACGGAATTGTGGATGTTTCCATTAGTAAAGTTATTACTTAAAATTTTTTAAAATATATATTTTTATTATATTTAAATTATAATTTATGCATAATTTTAATAATTAAATATTTATAATATACATTTAATTTGGTTAAATAGAAATTTTGATTCATGATTAAAAATTAAAATATCTTAATTGATAATAAAAATGTTACATTGTAAATAATAATATTTGTAACACAAACTAAATGACCAATATTACACTACTGATCAGAAGCTAGTGGATCGTCTGGTTGGTGCGGTGACCTGCTGCCTTTACCTTTCAATTCATCCATCTCCCGACGGAGCTGAGCGTACAGCTCCAGCGACTGTTGTTGCGTTGCTATCGTCTTCCGTTGCTATCGTCTGTTGTTACGCTACCATCGACTGTTACAACTAATGCAACTATTCAAACGTCTGTTGCAACTGAGTGGACAATGTCTGCACTGTGCTCTCGAACGCATTCACTTTATTATTGTTGGACTGCCTAGCAGATACTGCCGTACTAGACGTGGAGGATTGCGAATAACAAGTATTCATAAATGATCCTAATCCGAATATCCTCCCACAACGATCCCTACCAACTGCTTTAAGGTAAGTGTCAGCCTCATCAATATTTTCAGATTGCTGAGACCGTTGTTCAATGGTTTGTTGTATTTGGTCATATCAAAAAGCAATGTTTATATATTAGTAAGTGATAATTATTAAGCATATTATTAATATTAAATCATAAATTTTACTTACATTGACTTTTCTATAACGATCGTTAACGAATGTCACCCCATTATGCTTCTTAGTATGAGTGTGCAGAAATAGTTGACGGGATGTAGGTGCCACGCCTATAGACTTTTCCTGCATATGAATAAAATGTTAATTATAAGAAAATAGATTTTATAAAGAAAATTCAATTAAAATGCAGCAAAGAAAAGAGATAAGAATATAACTGTTAATTGTAGATACTTACAAGTCTCTGTGCATGCTCTTAGTAGGTAATAGATCCTTCCGTATGTACGGGAAGACTCTCTCCCATGGGTCCTCCACGTCTGTTGGTCGAATTACGCTATGAAATCCAATATGTCAGCCAACGACTCCATATTTCTTCAGAAATATAAAGCGGTCTTACAACCGCCCTGCACATCACACCAACAAAGTTGCGATAACTTGTACGCGCTCTCGACTCCCATATTCTATATATGATCTCGTCCAATTGAGAATCCCAAAAAAATTCTTTCTGTAATAAAAGGAAATATATTTGATAAATAC
>JAOSBN010000006.1:15314249-15324923 GCA_027563595.1 Erythroxylum suave
AATGGTGTTGTAATTCACCTGGAACTGACCAAATTCAACAGGTAGAGAGTTAATGATAAATTGGACCAAGAATGTCTTATTTACATCCATTCCCATGGTCTTCAACTTTGCTGCCAAATTCGACACGTGAGTCACATGATCATGGATAGGCTGAGACCAATCAAACTTCTTCGTAGTTAGCTGACTCATAAGGCAAACTACTATTGACTTGTCAGCCAAATTCGACTGTGAACACTCTTTTATTTTATGCATGAACTCCCTTGCATTCTCTGTCTTGGGCATAGACGGCTTAATACTTTCAGCCATTGTTATCCTCATGATATTTAGACTTAACCGATTAGCCCTCTCCTATGTCTCATATTGAGACTTTTCAGCATCGGAACTAGCATTTGTAATGGCTGCAGGCTGCTCATCCATTAGTATTGCAAGGTCCAAAGCCATAACACCCAGTGTAAACCGGATCTGTTCGGACCAATCATCGTAGTTTAACCCATTGAACTTCACAACAGAGTTTGCAGATGCAAAGACATTTGATGAAATTGCAAACATTTATGCATACTTACCCATTAGTGCTTTGAGTACTTAATATAGATTCAAAATTCATAAACACTTTAAAAATATATATTCAAGCAACCTTTGGGCAATACTTAAATGCATACACACAATCATTGATGCTGAAAATTTATACACTTTAATAGATAACTATAACATTCAAAATTGAATAAGTATGCTATCTTTGGATATACATACTATTCAACCTAAAAGTTTTGATGATCATTCCCTTTAATATTATTAACTATACTCAATGATCTACCTTTGGGTGATCTCCTAGAATATAGTTAAATAAAATCAATTATTCAATCAAACTGTAATGTTATCAATAGTATCTCTTTAATCATGAACAACTGAACATGTACAATTAAATATTTAATATTTCAAGCTAGGCCACTTTGGTGACTAACAAGCTTTCCATGCAATAAAAATTTAATTGGACAATTATTGTACATGACTAAAATTTAATTTAATTAGTTTGATCACTTTGGTGATACACAAACTATTCAAACTATTCAAAATGTCCATAATGTCATGTATTACATTCTAAGAAAATTTAATTCCAACTATTACATAATATCAAATTTTCAAAGTACCAAAAAAAAAAATTATGGCACTAATTTCCAAAATTATATTATGTATAAATCAATTACGAATTAAATAAAAATTCATTATTTTCCATCCTAAAATTATTTTACTTAGGGTTAAATTCCATAATATAATCACTTAATAATTAAGGTTGCATTAAATAACCCTAAGTTGTCCATTAATGGCCCAAAGGCTCAAAAATCAGTCCATAATATGAGTTCTGGGCCTGGATAGAAGGGAGCAGACATTTGGTGCGTGATTGCATGCGCCAGACACTGCACCATTGTCTTCCTTCAACGATGGTTACGTTTCAGTTCTTTTTTTTTAATAATTCTTTCATGATTTTGATGCAAACCACAAGCCATCTTATTCATCCCTTGCTAACGTTCATCCACCATGCTTTTTCTTGGTGATCAAAACAACGTCACTATTATGTTCATTTCGTTTCTCTTTCTGCAAGTATTTCCATTCTCACTCTAAACCCACGTTTCGTTTCGTTGCTTTTAATCAATCCATAAATATTATGAAACGAAAATCACTTTTCAATTCTATACAAACCAAAACCGAAAGCATACAAAACATACAAAATCATTCATGACAATTTGTAATGATTTTCCGATTTTGGTTTTTCTCTAAATTCCATACTTGATCCAAGAGCAAACACAGAACCCATATATTTCAAGCGCAAACGCAGAACTCATTCATTTCGTCAAGACTTTCATGGCAGTGCAACATCTTTGAAAACAACAGAAAATTCAATACGATGTCCATATAAAACCATCATGCGGAAACAACCATTATTATCACATATAGAATAAACAACCAACAGGCAACAATAACTCAACACCAGTGGCTCTGATATCAAATGAAGAAACTTTAATGGATCGATAATAATAAACAAAAACTTGAATCCATAATCTTGTACAATATTTTTTGTTTTATCCACTCTCTGCTTTTCTTTTCTCAATTCCTTCTCAATGGTGCGAAAAACTATTGTTGTAACTGTTATTGTTTTGTAACGTCAACATATAAAAGGAGAGGGAAGGGCAGTTGTTTTAAAACAAAACCCTAGGAACTCTAAGCTTTATTTAACAAGCCCAATAATTATTATTTTAGGTTCACTTTCATATTAGAGTCCACGACAATCAAATAGGCCATAATAATTAATTAATAAAATTAATATAACAGGAAAAGCCTCAACTCTTAAACCACATGGAGCTAGAAAGCTACTTTACAAGAAGAATATGATAAGCACTGTTTCAAATCATGAAAATCCCACCGGAGGGGACTCGTTTCTACGGCCACTCAGAGTTGACATCGACAACGTTCAACCAACTTCGAGGGGGCACACAACTCGTGGATACATCAAGAGCAATGGAACAACATAACTATTGGCACGAGCTGAAATGGATGTGCAGTGACCTAAAAAGGAGATATCAATTTTGGTACACTCCCTTGAAATGATTGCCGAGTCCAGGCTGACAACAGCTGGATAATTTATATATCAGGAAAGCCCACAAAACAAAACATACATATACAATGACTATGTTTTTTGTTCCCCGTACGAATCAGACCAACATTACTACTGGGCATCGGCTCCTGCCATTGTCAAGCGCTAATCCTGGCACGAGTAGCTATCGCTGGAATCTTGATCCTTGTCCTCTCAACTTATCCATAATCATATAGCAATTTGCAAATTTTATTTCCCATTTGTTACATACAGCTGACTCAGAAACAATCAAATCAATTCTATTCCTTCATTTACTACTACGGGCTATGACTATCCTGCCTGCAACTCATTAGACCAGCCCCCCAAAGTCTCTCAATGGTGGAGAGCTAATGATTAACTACCATACCTTCCAATAGCGCTCAAAGGCAACGTAGAGAATGTATTTTTAACTACTATCAACACTAATACGACAAATGCTGTGTTAAAAGAGGCTGGAACTCTTACATTTAACAAGGAGCATTTGTGGGTTCTAAACATTGTCCCCAAAGAAATGAACCCAAACATCTTTTGAAGTCCATCAATAATGAAATCTTCAAAAGTATGTTGCAAATTGAATTACATAGAGGAGATTGCTACATAAACATCTGGTGTCGAACACCTTCCCAACTAGAAGATAATCCTCTGCAATGCCTTTGTATGAAAAATATCTTTACGAGTCTTCCCCTTAAATGTGAAATGCCTTTTCAGACGATTTGTTAATGATGAACTACTGTTACCTGTCTGTGAGATCATGAGATGCCAGTTACTTCTTGACCCATCCTTCACGTTTGTTGGGACTTCATGGCCATTGTGAGTTCCACGGGAATCAGATATAACCAACTGCCTGTTTCTTCGAATGGATCTCAGGGCCATCTGCAAGGGCTCTGAAACTGAGGGGTATTCTTCAATTTCTCCAATATTATTCAAGCAAGAAGGGCAAGGAGGGTCATGAATCTGAGTCTTTGGAGTTGCTTGCTCCAAGCATTCAGCATGGAACACGTGGCTGCATGCTAATACCCCAGCAGTAGGCATGTCACCACCTCTCATGATACGATGGGAGCTCCAGGGTGATTTCTGCCACAATAGTTTTCTACAAACTCCACACTTTGGATCTGCCACAGAAGCACTGGGTGATCTTTGGTTCTCCATGCCCACTTCCCCTGGTAAGTCAAACCTTTCTCCATCGAGGCCCATGTCATAACTGCTGCTGGCACTGCTCCACCTAAAACCATCTTTTCTAGAGCTTGCACCAGGTTCTGGTGAAGTCTCCAACTTTTGTAGTTCACTGAGGGTGCTATGGACCTTGAAATCACCGCTAGAACTATTGCCAGGCCAACAAGAAGGTGATGTCCTATCACCAACAGGGGTCAATCTATCAATACTGCTGGTATCACCAAAGGTTTCACATTCTGAAACAGGATTCTGGAATACTAAAGGGTAAACAGATTTTGACATGAAAGAGTGCCGGGCAGCCAAGTTGCGACTGGAGAAGATGAAGGGTCGCTTGCTAACTGATTCCATGTGACCAAACTCAGAAAGTGAGGATGGAGACTTAAGACTAGGAGGTCCAAGAGATGGTCTAACAGTAAATTCGCTCTGACAGAGAGAAACACCAAAAATTAACAAACAAAAACATGGTGCACTCTATTAATCAAACAATATTTGGGATATAAATCACCTCAGCAGAGGAATGAAACCAACCACCTTGACATGGTGATCCTGATGAATAGAATTCCCTTGTGAATAAATGATAAGAAGAGATGGTATATTCATTGAAATATTCATCACAGTAGAAACATGAATAAATATTTAAGACAATGAAATAAATATTCTACTAATGATAAGCAGGAATGGTACACTCATTGAAATAAACAAGATATTTCAGAATGCAGTGCTCACGTGTCCAACACAGACAGTACATCAAAGAGTTTTAATCAAATTTCTAGCACTATTTAATTCTAAGCTATACCTTGTGGCACACAACTTGTACATAAAATTTCCATTTAGTGATTGTAGCACCTAATGTTACATGCAGCATATGGCCAGATGCTTGCTAATTATTATCTCAATAAGTTTGCTCCAGTATCTTATCAACCTTTTTCATTCTCAAAAATATTTCAGATATCAAATACTAGCAGAGCCATGTATGGTATGTTCTTACCTATTGGATGGCCTAGCTTTCTTTCTACGCTCACCTTGTTAGCTGAACTAGCAAAATTTTCTGAACAAGGAAGGATGAAGCAAGCTCAAATACAGTAGTTAGCACTTTGGATGATAGCCCTACATATTGGTTATCTACCAAGTATGTCTAATAGTGCCAAAACAGTACTTAAGAAAATTATGACAATAAGAGAAGGCAAAGACAAAAGATACCACAAAGGATTAGAGGGTTAACTAAACAAAAATTAGATGTCATTATTCAGTAACTAGCCCAATGGATAAAACTTCCTCTATCCAACGAACTATGATGTTTTCACCTAAGATAGTCTGGTGAACATAATGGGAAAGGTTAAAGAACAAAAAAGAAGTAACAACAGAATGGAAAATGAATACACTGGGTCTGGGTCTAAGTCTATTGTAAGGTGCCGTTGAATAAAATATATGATGAGGATTCTACTCAAATTTGAATAACTAGCAAAGAATTGGAGATCTAGAAACCTTCAGGCTTATAGAAATGCGTTAAGACATTAAAATTAGAGTCAAAAGTCAAAATTCTATTCAGAATCACAAATAGATCAAGCAGCTCACTATAATAACTAGGAGAATAGAAAGATATAATAATGTAAACTTAATGCAGACAAGAATAGTTAACAGAAGCATTAGACTCAAGCGAGACATCTCAGTGAGATTAAGATTAGCCAAAAAGATACTCCAAAACTAATATAAGCTCAAAATTCAATAATTACAAAAAAATGAAACTAAAAGTTACCTCTCACTCTAGAAGCAGATGTTTCACCTCGATCAAACATTGGCACAGGTGAAGTCCGGCATTGTTCCTGTATATTAGCAGTTGGGCTATCAGAATAAGAAAGTGTAACATCAGACACAGAATGGTGATGGTTGTTACACCGCCTACTGCCTAAGCAACTTCCGCTTCCTCTACTATTAGAGGTCAATGAAGCAAATCCATTAGATCCACATGGTAAACCATCTGAATGTAACCTACGATCCCACATTCTTAAGGGAGGAGGAGAGAAGCTAGAATTTGTTTGCCAATGTGGCTCACAATTACTGGTAGAGTCCCCAGCAACAGCAGGTGATTTTGCTCCATGTGGCCTGGTGGCCACACAACAAAGTGCACCCGTGTTCGCTATGTTTTATTAGGCAACAATAAGGTTTGTACTCCTGTATCGTGAGATATAGCTACAGAAGGAATAAGCTCCACATCTGACGTGATAGGTACAAACTTTAGGCTCCAGTGTTACCAGAAGTTTTAAATAGGTACAAATTGTGGGCTCTAGTGTTACCAGAAGTCTTAAATACTTCCACCAATTATCAACATGGAAGAAGAGGCCCTAAAACACTTAAGGAAAGGCATCAAGGGCTTGAACTTGTATCAGAAGCACATGAAACCATTCTGCATAATGCCACATCCAAAAGAACTTGCTCAAAACCTTAAAAAAACCAGATCAGTCGGCAGCCATAGACTGTCTTGCAGTTTGCAATCACATGAAGCTTGCCATTTTCCACTGCATTTACCCAACTTCATCAAATTAGCAATTCACCGCAAACAGGTTATCAAGAGCATAACAATTTTGTATATCTGACTCACCATAACATCAACAAGACAAATAGAACAGGGACATAACTAACACTAATTTGTCAAACCAAGCATCAAATGTAATATGACCAGTAAACACTTGATCCTGGAAGACAGATACTTTCTAAATGCAACAAAGAAGGATGAAGCACATCATTGTAAGACATGGGAAGGCACAGAACCTAAAATCAACTTTATGAAATTTAAATGGAAGTGGATGAATTGCATGAGATTTTCAGCCACTGAGCAATTGAAAACTTGAGCAAACATCCATGCTTTACTCAAGTCCTCAGAAGCACTCAGAGCGCACATGGTTCTATTGGCTCTTATACATTAAAAGTTTCCTGAACAATGACTCCACATATTTTATGTCCAATCAAATCACATATTCTTCCTACCAACTCAGTGAAACAAAAGTTGCAGGCTATTTATAAAGCTACTGGTGCTCCAAAGGTTACAGACTCTTCCCAATAGATGAATTAAATAAAAGCAAGCAACAGGTAAAAAAACATTCAAATGTTGTAAGAAAAATAAAAAGAACAGATACACTATCATTGATACAAGAAAAAGGAAGGTATTTCATAAAATAAAGAGAGAGGTATTTAGAAAAGCAGGATTATGTTAAAACATTCGACATATAAGTATATTATACCATTCGCCAATTGGACAAAACATTCGTAACATTTTAACATATCATTACACGGTTCCAAAATCATTTCTTCCCATTACGAACAAGCAAACCAGGGATGAAAATACCTCATACTAAACTCAAAAAGAAACCCACATCTTCTCTTAAAAAATAAAACCCAAATCTTCCGTCGTCCATGAATATATCGAAAAGTGAAAACTGATTATCAGTGTCGCCCTTTCAAAAACATAAAATTCTCTTTATGAATCAATTATCGCCGTCTTAGCCCTAACAAAACCGCAGAAATGGAAAAACGAACCTCGACCCAGGCAAAAGTTAAGCATCATCAACAATAAATAAAGAAAATTCAGCAAAATAACACATAAAAAGTATATACATACTAAATAAGAACCAAAGCCACAAGCTTTCCCACAAATCAGACATGGAAGAAGCAGAAAAATAAATACCTCTAAATGGCCAACATAGGTTTTTAATGCAATGAACAATACAGGATTCAAGAGACTAATAAGACAAAGAGACAGCAAGAACCCAAAGAGATTTGTGATGGTGGAGACGGCAATAAAAGGTGTAAAGCGATTCACTTTATGTAGGGAATATCAGACAAAAGATATGGAGAGAAAAAGCTAAGGGTGGGAGCCTGAAAGTGATGGGCATAATAAAGCATGAGAATGTTTAAGACAGTAGAATACCGTTAAATGGTAGTGACACAGAGTACCGTCTACCTATATACACATGATTAGTTAATTACTTAAAAAGTGTTAGTTTGAGACTCGTCTCACGTAGTGATTTGTACCTTACAGTATTTAGCGCTTAGTCATATGCCCGACCAAACTGCTAGTCCAATCTATACAATATTAAATGATGATATGAGAAAATAAATGATAGCGTCGTTTAGTTTCTAAATTTGCAATACGTTAGTTAAAAGTGAGATCAAGCAAAAACGCTAATTGTTCCTTTTCTCTTTCTTCTTGAAAACTTTATCAATCATATTCAGCGGTTAAAAAGTGTGGTTAAATTTGTCCACTTGGAAAAGTAACTCAATTTTCTAAATCTTACCCAACATTTTGCATATGGTATTGTACCAACTAGTTTGCATTGGATTGGTTACAAAATGTCAAAGAGACTCCAATATGAGTATTCCACTAACTAGATCTCTAGGGACAATTATAATAGGGTTAATTACTTAAAAAAGGCCCAAATTTTCTCCAATTTTTTAATTATAGCCCAACTTTAAAAAAGTAGCAATAAAATGTTTAAACTTTCAAATTTTTTAACTCTAGCTAGACATTAGTCACCATTATCTGTGCTGACAAGGTACAATCGCGTGTCGACGCCCCTCACTAATTAGATGCCTTAGTTGGTTTAGGAGAAGATTGTCTGATTAGCGAAACGACATGGTTTCAACTAAAATCTGACATCCCTCCCTTCTCCCTCTCTTCCCCGTCTCTTCTTTGTCGATCAACGCTTAAAACTCTTACTCTGAAATCCTTAATTTGTAACTTAAAATCCCCTAAATCCACCAACGTTCTTAAGAAAGTGAACTTGTGCATTGGTGCTTATTCTATCGTAAAGTTATTTGCTTTATTAGACCAACAAGTGTTCTTTGTGATTTTATACATGGGTGTTTCATAAGAGAGTGATTTCATTATCAGGTAAAAACTGAAGATTTCGTCGCCAAACTTCTTATGGCACTGACTAAGGTATGATTGATCCTCTCTCTCTCTCTCTCGTTCTTTCCACTCTGATTCGATTTTTGTATGAAATGGTGTGTTGTTGTACTAGGGTTTCAAATTGGATTCATGCTAACATTTTTGGAAATTTAATTCTTTGTTGGGTGAATTTATGAAAAGAAATCAAAGTAGTGTTGCATTTAAGGTAATAATTAAATATTTATGATGATATTGTAATATAATGACCATTTATAGGGAGAAATAAAGTATATGTAGCTTTCATTAGGTATGCACCTGGTATATATTTCATATGGGAAGAGTGCCAAGGTGTTGTTAATGGATTCAAGGGTGCTATTTATTGTTCTTTTGATAGTGTAGTGGAAGCTGAAAGGATATATTCCCAATTTTGTGAAGAGAAAGCATTGTGTTTAGCTATAAAATAATTGTAATATATGTTATTTGTTATATGTGATAATTTAATTGGATTCAATATAATTAATATTGATATTTCTGTATATAATATAGATGTTGAATATTAATTGCCATAACTGTAATGCCTCGATAAAGTTATGGATTTCAAAAGCTAAGCTTAACATTGGTCAACATTTTATGAATGTGTTAATATAAAGGTAAGTAATTCAATTATTGTTTATAGTAATGCCAATTGTATGAATTAATGTTAGTCAATATTCAAACTGAAGGTCTCTTGTAGGTACTTGGTATGTGTGAAAGAGATGAAAGTTTGTTTTTGTCGTAAAATATGTCAAACAAATTCTGTGCATAATGCAAATTTGTCATAAGTCCTAATATTTGTGTTTATATATTTATTTTGTGGGTCCCACGTGATTTCATAGCTTGGTTGTTAGATGTAAGTACAAAAAAATGGAGACATTGAAATAGATAGAAGAGCAAATGTAACTATTATGTTTGTTATGACTCTTTTTATCTTTTATTCAATCACCTACCACTTTAATATTCAGTTATAAGCTTTTGATATTGTTAAGGAAACTGCAATTGTTACTAGGTTCTATATTGTAAAAGTAACTACAATTATTACAAAATTCCATCTATTAGTTATAATTACATTTGTACCATTCATAGTTACTTATCCTCTGGTAATTATAATGAAGAGTTATGTTTTATGTTTGTCAATTGACCATTGTTACTTTTTAAAATATGCATATATTAGAGTAAGAATGAAAAATAGGAGACCGAAAGAGCTAACATTCTTGAATATGAAATATATTTGCAAAAGGATAAATGTATTGAATTCCATGTATGATAAATATATCTAAATGGAAATTATAAACTCTAATATATGCTCTTATAAACAATGATATGATTAGCGTTCAAAGGAAAAAGAATAGTGAAAAAAAGTAGATCGAAAGAGCCAACATTCTTGAATATGAAATATATTTGTAAAAGGAAAAATGTATTGAATTCCATGTATAATAAATATATCTAAATGGAAATTATAAACTTTAATAAATGCTCTTATAAACAATGATATGATTAGGGTTCAAAGGAAAAAACAAAGTGAAAAAAAGTGGTTGGCAAGGACAACAGTGTTGAAGAGTAACTAATAGAAAAAGACAACAATTATGTATAAGAACAATAAAGTCAATATCATTTTTGAAGAGTAAATTACAGGGTAAGATTAAATAAGCAAATAATTAGGTTACAGACACTAACATTATTCTATAAACTGAAACAATGTCCAAAAAATGCTAGTTTCTCCAAATGGTTCTAACTTCTAAAGCTCCATATTCAAAACCATGCCGCTATCTTCCAACTTTTTCAAATAGATTGTTATGCTATTAGTGTAGCACCCCCTTATTGTAGGGTACACACCGGGATGCCCGCAGGTCATTCCGATACATATCCTACGTTAAGGGTGAGCTACGATCAATCACTACAAACACTTCACATGGCATCATAATAAAACATCAGTATAAAAATCATAATA
>JAOSBN010000006.1:15329312-15339491 GCA_027563595.1 Erythroxylum suave
TCCATGCAGACAAGGCATTTTTCACGTGCTTAATTTTCTTCTTAAAAGCAATAAAGACATCAATATCATCTACTGCAGACTAGTTATTCTTCACAATATCGATGAAACCTTCATTCTCAGTCCAGAATTTCAAGAATTTGAAAGGCCTCACAACGTGTTGTTTCTGATCATCACAAGAAAGGAGCATAGGAGCATGATCTGAACCAGTTCTAGATAAGTAATTCACCTCCTGTTGGCCAAACCATTCTTGAAAATGCTCATTGGCTAACATCCTATCCAATCGTTTAAAAATGCAGTCATGATCTGCTCGACCATTCCACCAAGTGAATGGACTTCCTTTGAAGCTAATTTCAGTTAATTCACAAGAATTGATACAGAAGGCAAAGTCTTCATATTCTTGGGGCAAAATAGGTAAACCACCAATCTTTTCATCCTCATTCATTATGACATTAAAATCGCCTCCTATCAACCACGACTCATTCATACCAGCAGCCAAGTAATACAAATCATCCCATAGTGTTAATCTCTGCAATGCATCACATTTTGCATAAACCAGTGTCACAACCAAATTCTTGTTCAAATCCGAAAAGGACAGCTTCATAGTGACTTGTTGATGAGAGTCTCCCAAAATCTCCACATCAATATTGTTATTTACAAACACCCAAATTTTACCATTACAGTTGCTATGAGCATAGTTAGTACCAATCCGTCTCCTATATTGATGAATAGCATTAGGATTTTGAAACGGCTCCATCAGTGCTATGAGAAAAAACTTGTGAAGTTTATGTAGCATCTGCACTCGTTGGAAAGCCTTCTGAGTTTTGACAGATCTAATGTTCCAAACTAAAGATTTCAATATCATTTGGAGCTAGATTGGTGCACCCCCCCTCTTTGGAATCACCCTGGTAGGGACTTGATCACCTTTCTTCGTCCTCTTCTTTGCTGTTGCAGACTTTCGTGTAACTTTTGGAGAAATATCTGCATCTCGACTAACTTTCTCCCATAACATAGCAACAGCTTCAGTCTCCTCTAGGCTATTGTAGTCTGCTTTATCCTCTGTGCGGATATGTTCCTCCTTTGGTTGGTTAGTAAAGTCAACATTATGAGACACCAAATCATGCAATTCCTTCATAGGTGATGCTTTTTTAAAAGCAGTAAGTTGAAAATCTTGTGAAGTTGTGGAAGCCTTATCAGACAAAGTAGTCTGATCCAGCAGTGGTAATTCCATCCTTAAAGGGGTCGGATTAATACTTGATTCCTCTGCCCACTCCTTCGTTTCTACCACCTGAAGCCATGTATCCAAACTGGACTCATTCTGGTCATCCATATCACCAGAACCTTTTATTTCAGATCCTTCTCCTGATTCATGATCCACCAGTGCATCCCTAAGGCTAAGCTCCTCTGTTCTTTCCAGAGTAGCATCAACTTCCACGGCTTGAGTCTTGTCAGTACTGTGGTCAACAATGCTAGGGATACTGTCACCAGTCTGATGTATAACCTGTGCATTGTGTTCTACGAAGTAATTCATGGTAGCACCAATGATTGAAGACTCCATTATCTGTGGGATAGTATCATCCTGCTTGATAAGTGATAGCTGATTATTAGCAATCTCATGGATAATCCCCTCCACAATATCATTGCTTATCTCAGTATCCCTTTCCTCAGCATCCATGATTTGCTTAGTAAGTTTAGTAGCCTTATTCCTGTCAGATTCAATCTCATCATATGCTACAGTAGTATGTACCACAGCAGTAACTGGTGTGAATGTGTCTGATACCACGTCCTCCTTGTTAGGAGTTTCCATTTTGTTGGCCTTTTTCGAGTGATCCTCTTCTTGTAATACAACAAATTTGTTGTGAGTAGGCACAGAGGCTCCTGACTCTTGCTGGTGCTGAGCATCCTCCTTTTCAGTCCCACCATTTTCATTACCTCGTATTGTCAAAAGGCGATTGTCTTTCACAACATTCCAATTTCCTGGATCCCCAACCACTCGACCACTTGATAGCAATCTAGCATTAAATCGCCTACCAGAAAGACTAACATTTCGTCTGATATGGAGCTGGGGTACATTACTCCCTGATGCCTCCACATTGTTTGCATGGGTCTGTACTACGGCGTGTTCTTTCCCCTTAGTATCAGGAGGATCATGGTGCATTGCATGCTTGTGCCATCTGTAATCCACAGCCGCCTTCACATCCTCATACAGTTCAGGATGAATATACCAACAATCATCCTCATTGTGTCCTTGCAATATGCATTCACGACAATACTTAGGCAGATAATCATAATGAATCTTGACTTTAGTCACACTAATCTCCTTTGTCTTCTCATCTTCTATTTCCATGTTAACAAAGGCAAGTAAAGGAGCTAACAAATCTACCAATACTTTGACACGAGCACAGCTAGGTCGTGTACGATTAATGGTGGCCAAATCGAGAAGTAAAGGGGTTCCCACAGTCGTAGCAAGAGAAAACAAAGATTCTTTACAAAAGTAGGTGGGCATTAGATTTGGAAAGGAAATCCAACCAATTACCTTAGACGTTTCTTCATCGATCCGAAACTTGGAGTCGTATATTAGTGTCCTCATCTGGTATGAAAACCCATCTTTTGCCTGCAAATAATATGCTCCCTTGGAACATAACTTAATGAAGTCCTCCATGAGTGAGAGTCGGATTAAAATGTGTTTAGCCCGAAGCAAACCAATATCACAATGTCCTTTCAAACCACATTGTAAAGGAATGATTGTTCTTAATTCCTCCAGTGAAGACCATCCAGTGGGAAACTTTCCGATAATAGCATGTTGAAGGTTCTCCTGTATTTCCATTGCTTCGACTTCCTTTTGCGTCCAACGCAACACCGGAGTTCCCTCGATAAAGGAAACCTTTTTCATAGGGATGGTAGAAGCGACTTTGGGAGTTCGCATGATGTGAAGGGTGGTAGGCTGGAAAAGCTCGCTGTATTTGGGTTTAGGAAAGTGTATACGATTAGAGGAAGAAGGAACCAAGAGAGGCCAGTCAACCACCGAAGGTGGCTGGCCGGCGGCCGAAGTGGCCATCAGGGTCGTCAGCGTAAAGATTCAAACATGGTGGTTCCCGCGCAACGTTGTAGACTAAGGTTTTTGAGAAGAGAAGCATCAATTTTGTCATCCCTATGTTCAGACTGAACGAAACAAAAATTTAGAGATAGAATAGAACAAAAATTAGAGACAGTGAGGTGTTTGATTGTAATAGACAAAACAGATAACGCGACTCGAGGAGAGAAATGTGTTTTTTGTAGTTGACAGAACATAGAAAATAGTGTCAATGACCAAAGTACCCCTACAGTATAATATGATTGGAAATATAAAATTCATTGATTATTTTAAAACGAATGATTTTTATTAGTATTTTTTAATTGTATCTATAAATAAGGCATTAAAAATGAGAAACCTAAAAATTTAATGAAATGAGCTATTGAATATAAAAAATTCGTACAAGTTAATAATAAAATAAATTACGTTAAATATTTTTTATAATTGTATCACCATTTTTAATTGTGTTTCTATTTTTTCAATTACGATGTAATAAAATAAAGAATATTAGTAATAATATGGGCATATGTGGAATATTATTAATAATATGGGGATATTTTTGTCCAACAGCCTGCATGTTTCATTTTTGTGATAGGCACAAGAAAGTTGTGTCACAGTTTTGAAAAGAATAAAAAATTTGTATTTTGTGACCTAGAGTTAGAAAAAAATGAGCAGTGTTAGCAACCAAATACTACTAGATACAGAATTTTTGTATTTTGTTATCTGTCTTCACCCACAAAGACATCAACCATATGCAACGTAGGTGTTATGTATATTAGAGAATGGTGGACAGACTTTTTAGTTAATTGTAAGCTTCGTGTGCTATTTAGTACTACTAATAATAATGAATAATGAGCCATCGACAATTAATAGTTACAATAAAGCTTAGCTATAGCTAGGCAACTAGTACTAATGAAGGTTTTGTATTACAAGGACTCAAATCTTCTGTGCCACTTTCCCTATGCTCCCATGTGCCAATAACATCTCAACCATCCAATAATTAGGAAAGAGAAAAATTGAATGACTGAGATGTTATTGGCACATGAGGGCACAAGATAAGTGGCACAGAGGATTTGAATCCGTATTACAACTCTTGAATTTCGAGAATAATCTCCCTGATAGCTATACAAATAAATATGTTTAAAAAATGGGCTAAAGAAATTTTGGTGGAGTTAACATCTTGATACTTGATACCCCAACAGCTTTGGTACTATTCCTTTATTTCGAGTTATTTATACTAGAAAATTTTAATAATTGCTTCTTACTAAAGGTTTTTATGTTTATTTACTTTATTAGGTATAATTTCTTAAAATTGAAACTTTGAGAGCATATTGTCACATTGATAGTGATAAAGGACAAAAGTATTATTGTGACTCAGCAATTTATGTAATGTAAACTATACTGCATTTACGAATAATTACAAAACTATAAATAATATAAATGTAACTACAAAAAATTGAATATAATTACAAAAACAATTTAGAATATAATTGCAGTATTGATGCTATAATGACTGAAATTAAAAACTCCAATTTCTTCTAATGATAACATTCTAGGCTTGTGTTTGTTTTTTAGTTGTTATTTCATAAAGTATAAATAATATAGTTACTAAGATGTTCCTATTTAAGCCTGCACTAACAAAGCCGTGAATAACGACAAACTATGGAATGGAAGTGGAAGCAAAGATTGATAATGCTAAAAAAGAAGAAACCATAGAGAAGCCAAATTACTCTCGCCTCTATATAGATTTCTCCTTTACCCCTCCTGGCTTTTTATTTTTTAAATTGATTTCCCATGTCTCCTCCTCCACACACTATTCATCCCTTTCTCCTGACTTCTTCACTGGGTGTAGGCCTTCCTAGGCTTGAAGCATGGACAGGAATGGAGAGGCTCTGCCCTTTTGGACTTAGATGACTTCCTGTAGCAAGCATAAAACCAAGAACTGCTCCCTCTAGCTTAGATCCACCAGTCCATGTCGACGAATCTCCACAAAGTCAAGGGGCTTAGAGGAACAAATTAAACATCTAACATCATAAAGGTAAACTCAAATACTATCTGAACGTGCTCAAGGATGGAGTTCTATCTCCTCTAAAAGAGTTGCTCCATATCGAAACCATAGTCTAGTCTTCATCTCTAGTTATCTATTTCTGGTCTAAACGACTAGAGTTTCCTGTGGTTAAAGCTTGGGCCGATGCTCACTAAAGAAGCAAGGGTCTTAAGAAAACACTGTTGATGGAAGACGGTAATTTTTTATTCAAGTTTTTGTCCGAGCAACAACTGCTACACGTTATGGAATCTAAACCACGCCATACAGGTGGGCAACCAGTCTTTTTTAAAAAATGGCAGCTAGACATAAACTATGATCGGGCCAATATTGGTGCTTTCCCTATATGGGTACATTTCATAGCATTCCCTTTGAACTCTAAACTATTGAGGACCTTAGTTACCCAACGAGTTTTGTTGGTAAACCTCTTTGTAAGGATTCTCAAACTGCCAACATGGAACGAATTTGCTATGCCAAAATATGCATTTAAGGGAACCGAAACTTAGCATTCCTACACAAAATCCACATCTGGAAGCTAGATGGCGGTGGAGAGCTTCACAGTGTGGAAGTACCTATCTCCTATCCTTGGAAGCCATCCCTTACATATAAGCAATGGAAACCTACTAGTAAGCTCTTTAAAAATGGGTGGCATCATGTCTTTAGATGCTGGGAACTTGCTTCCTGACTGCACTGACACTCTACAAAATTTTACATTATGTCCAATTGAACAATTAACTCTTTCCTACTTAGAGCCATCAGCACCTACCCACACTTCAGCCACTTGCTGGAGCTTGGGGGCACGGGAAGATGTTTGTTGGAGCACCCTACTTCCATCGAGCATGTATTTGTACATCTCGAGGATATTCAAACACATGTCCTTTGAAAGCGACGTGCTAGAACAGTTAAATACAACTCATTCAAATTTTCTCATCCATCATATGCATGTTTAGAAAACTAATAATTATTTTTGGCACATTTTATTCATAAACATTCCCTGTCACAAACATTAAACACATCATCAGAATTTCCAATAATCATTTGGGCCCATTACAATTACAAAACTTGTTTAGTCATAACTGTTATTACATATTGATATATATATTCAACAGCTGCGAAAAGCAAATCTTAATATAAAAAGACTAAAGATATATACAAGTGCGACTGATCAAGTGCCTTTATATGTATGCAATGCACATGAGACTCACTTTTAGTCGTTATTTTCTTATGATCAAGTGCCTTTAACTATTTTGTATCCATTGTGGATACCGGGATTATCGATAACTATCTTGTATCTGTTAGAGATACTGAGTTCATTATACATAATGAGCCTTTAGCTATTAATCACATTAGAAGCTTTAAACTCTTTTTCAGTAGCTATTCTGGTCACAACTGTCTTATTTGATCATGCATATCATATAATGAAATAAGTGAATTCATATGTATGCAGTCAATCACATTTATTCAGTACACATTCACTTTTTCACTTTTTCGTCAAATCTATGTCCGACATTAACTGAAACATTGAGAACACTTATTTATTTCTCATTTACATTCAATGAAGTACTTCCAATGCATTCACATTTATCAAACTCCTCAAACTATTAATGTCCAGAATTATTTCAATCACAACATAATCAGTTCAATATAGAAATTTAAACAGAAATAATCGATCAATATGAGACCATCTACGTCGACTCATAGTACGCTCCATATTATCATTTGCCTTTATGATCTGGAAACGTCTAGATGGTGATATTCAATCTCATGTATCTCACTTCATGCAATACACACACTGTACACACATTACTAATATGATCAATCATATAAATATTCATTCACACATATATGTTTATGTGTTATGTGTTATGTACATGCATACTCAATTTGACTATTTCGGGTATTTATCCTTAATCGCATCTCTTGATCCTTTAAACATTATCATTTGTTTATGTTTAGCTTGCACTTAGGTTCATCGCTCAAGTATACTTGATTATTTTAAACTCATCAATTCATCATTCAAAAATATTTTTCTAGCCTTATATGACCACCTGATATTCAAGTTCTTACTCATCTTTACTTAATACATCTTTCTCATTCTTTTGGATCACATTTTCAATCATATGAACACCTTCATTCTTATATCCTTCATAATTTTCCAGGTTTGAATACTTGATATTCAACAATCCATTCTTAAGTTATAACCTCCATCATCACCCTAAAAATATCACACATTTAGTCATTTAATCCATCATCAAACTAGGTTCATTTCAAGCTTCATTTAAGCCTAAATGCAGCTAAGAAAACACCTTACCATTTGTTGTCTCAAACATCGTGTAAAAGACAAGAATACACATTAATAGCCCTTCCCACGATCGTGGGTTATCCCAACAAAACATATCCAACCATTTTTTCCATTCCCATGTTCATGGATGTATTCCCGAGATCGTGGGTTGTGATATCTGAAAGTCTCCAGCATTTCTTCTTTTAAAGTTTTCATCTTTTCAACTCCTACAAGTTACATCTAACATATCTTACACTTAGTCTATCATTTCTACATCATTTCTTCATCAAGATCACCTCTATTTCCAATTCAAAACACCCACCAAACAATTTACAAATCATTGTTCTTTTTATGTACAAAAATAGGACATCAAACTATCCATACATTCATCAATGTTTCAGCACCCATTCTACTTTATTATCACCTTCACTTTATTTCTAAACTATCATCTTATTTCATCTCATTTCAAGACACTACACTTGTCTTTTCTTTAACTCCAAAATCACTCTAATTTCTCACACAACAACTTATAACTCATGGTTTTCACACTCTAAAAAATAGAATACAGTTTCATGCATTTATTCATCAATTTTTTGCACTTATCATTAACATAATAGTATGACATAAATACTTCTCTTCATTCATTAACTTCTTATTCTAATACAAATACCATTTCCATAACCAATTAAATACTTCTCTTCATTCATTAACTTCCTATTCTAATACAAATACCATTTCCATAACCAATCCATTTCCAAAAATAGCTTTAATATAACTCATAATTTATTACTCATCATAATCACAAAACAAGCTATGAATATGTCCATACATTCACCAAAATTTTTGATCATTTTCATACATTATTTATACCTTTAATCCATCTAAAAAATTATCCCTATTACACTTCATAGTCTACTACTCATCATATATACGAAAATATGACATAAATGTACCCATTCTTTATCCACATTACGCATTTTTTTAATCCTACGATCATGATCATTTCACCTCTTAAACTATCACAAAAAACATGTATATCAAGCAAGCTATAAAGAATAATATGCTACTTACTTGATTTGCTCAAAGTTCTTAATTCACTATGAAACCCTAGCTCCTCCATCTAAATGCGATCATCATCATTTAAGGAGAAAAAGGTTTAGGTTTCATTAAGAAGAAGAGATAGCAAGGATTTTGAAATAGCTAATGGTGGAAGTTGCTAGCGAGGATCAACGTCGAATGGAGACAAGAGAGTGTCGTTGATGGAGAAAAAGAAACAAAGAAGATGAAGAATGAAGAAAGCATGAAACAAATGAAAAACAATATAAAGTATGGTCTTTCACCTTAAAAATCGTGAGTTAAGGTCAGTGGCAAGGCAAGGGACACTTGTCACTTGCCACATGTCACTTCCTTGTAGTTTCTACTTGGTTTTTTTAACTACTAGTCCATTTGTTTCCCAATTCCTAATCCAATTGTTTTTTAATTTTTTGTGACGTTTGTCATTAAATCATACTATTGTTAAGTCAGGAAGACTTTACGATGTCTTAATTTTGATGATAAACTAATAATAATAATGTTAGAAACAAATGAACGTTTTAACAAGTTTGTTAAGTGTGCAGAAGTGAAAGAACAAAAGACAGATGAAATGCAAACCAGACGGAATGCAAACCAGACAGAATGCAAACCAGACAGAATGCAAAATAGACGAAATGCAAAAGTAAGAAGAAATGCAAAAGACAGACCAAATGCAAGCCAGACCAAATGCAAAATAGACGAAATGCAAAAGACATACCAAATACAAACCAGACGGAATGCAAGCCAAACGGAATGCAAGCCAGACGAAATGCAAATCAGACGAAATGCAAACCAGACGAAGTGCAAATGCAAACCAGACGAAATGAAAGAACGAAACACAGACGAAGTGTAAAGTACAGAAGAATGACAAGACTAAGACGATACTCAGAAGAAGTTACGTCAAAACATTGGACGGTTACTTAGTTGAAGTTAGTTACAGAACTCAACTAACTAACGGTTGTCAAGATTCAAGAAGCGATTGTCAAGATTCAAAGAAACAGTTAGAGACCGAGACTATAAATATCAGTCGTAGTCGAAGAATATCAAGTCTGACGAATCTAAGGAATTAGACAACTATCTGAAAAAAGCTTTTGATCTTTGAGCGTACTAGTGTTTACTTAAGAAATTCAGTAGTGAGATTATTAGTGAGCTACTTTTACTGTAACAAAGCTCACAACATCTTTCTAGTGAGAGAGAAAACATTGAGACCCTGAAGAGGCTAAGTCAGAGAAAAAGAATACTTTATGAGAGAGACCTAAAGAGGCTCTAGAAGAAAAGAAAGAATACTTGTATCTTTGTGAAGTATAGTGGAATACTCAGATGAACTCTGAAGACTGGACGTAGCCCACGGTTTGGGGTAAACTAGTATAAAATCGCAGTGTATATACTCTTACCCTTTTTACGTCAGTTTATCTTTTATTGTTAAACGTGACTATAGAAGTAATTTGCGATTTGATTCACTCACAATTTTCGTATAAAATTTGCGATAATCTTTTAACAAGTTCAAGAAGTTCTCATTATTTGTATTTACAAAAAGGATACACCGTTCAACCCTCCCCCCTTCTTGTGTATCTATATTATCGTATACAAGTATCTTGTTGATGAGTGATTTACTTCAATTGGTATCAGAGCTTGATTTCCAAGAACCACCGTTACAAAGTGAGGATAAAGATCCATGACAGAATCACATGTCTTTATTGCTGAAGGTGCCTC
>JAOSBN010000006.1:15339591-15352517 GCA_027563595.1 Erythroxylum suave
AAATGAAAGAACGAAACACAGATGAAGTACAAAACAAAGACGAAGTGTAAAGTACAGAAGAATGACAAGACTAAGACGATAATCAGA
The DNA here is from genome assembly GCA_027563595.1 of Erythroxylum suave. Classification (NCBI taxonomy): domain Eukaryota; kingdom Viridiplantae; phylum Streptophyta; class Magnoliopsida; order Malpighiales; family Erythroxylaceae; genus Erythroxylum; species Erythroxylum suave. Next base: position 15,339,679 of record JAOSBN010000006.1, read on the forward strand.
AGAAGTTACGTCAAAACATTGGACGGTTACTTAGTTGAAGTTAGTTACAGAACTCAACTAACTAACGGTTGTCAAGATTCAAGAAGCGGTTGTCAAGATTCAAAGAAACAATTAGAGACCGAGACTATAAATATCAGTCGCAGTCGAAGAATATCAAGTCTGACGAATCTGACGAATTAGATAACTATCTGAAAAAAGCTTTTGATCTTTTAGCGTACTAGTGTTTACTTAAGAAATTCAGTAGTGAGATTATTAGCGAGCTACTTTAACTGTAACAAAGCTCACAACATCTTTCTAGTAAGAGAGAAAACATTGAGAGGCTGAAGAGGCTAAGTCAGAGAAAAAGAATACTTTGTGAGAGAGAACTGAAGAGGCTCTAGAAGAAAAGAAAGAATACTTGTATCTTTGTGAAGTATAGTGGAATACTCAGACAAACTCTGAGGACTGGACGTAGCCCACGGTTTGGGGTGAACCAGTATAAAATCGCAGTGTCTATACTCTTACCCTTTTTACTTCAGTTTATCTTTTATTGTTAAACGTGACTATAGAAGTAATTTGTGATTTGATTCAATTACAATTTTCGTATAAAAGTTGCGATAATCTTTTAACAAGTTCAAGAAGTTCTCATTATTTGTATTTACGAAAAGGATACACCATTCAATCCCCCCTTCTTGTGTATCTAGTTTATCGTATACAAGTATCTTATTGACGTGTGATTTACTTCAACTATCATTTATCAATAATTTCTACTACCATTTGACACTTAATTCTACTACCATTTATCAATTGTCTTACCATTTGACTTCTTTTAGTCCAAAAATACTGATAAATATAAAAAATTTCCCAAATTTTTATCAAAAATTCTAAATTAATATTTATACTCACCAAATCAAATTTTAATGCATATAATGCACAATTCACATCATAATAATTTTAAAATTCATTTATACTCGAAAAATGTCAATTGTGTGCATGTATAGTCATTGTAATGTGTGCCAAAACAAAAATTTATGTGTGTGTACACTAATATTATGCATGAGTGTAAAATGCATTCCCTAATTTCTCATTGTTATTTCTCATGTACAGAAATCTAAGGTTCTAACCCTGAGTATGGGATAATAAGATGTTACATTTGTGACCCTGCATTGCCTTCCAAAAGCAAAACATGTAGAAAATCTACTAGGAGGGGAGTAAGAACATTTTAAATGGGGATCGGCCCACTTCAGATGGTTGGGTAGAGTTCTTCTATAAAGAAGAGAAACGCAAAAGGGTTCAATTCATCCTTGAGAGTCATAAGCAAATGCCATATATGTTGACAATCTCAAAGATTTGTGTAGGGTATAGTAGCATTAAAAGTAGGCTAAACAAGAGCACCAAATGTTAATTGATCCCAAAGTTCTTTCAATTCAGGCACATAATTATGTATCTTATATCTAGGTTGTTGTTACGTGCAATGAAGTATCCTATATAATTGAAATCGATAGACGTCATCCAATACAGAGTAACAATTTTTCAGGAAATTTCATACCTCCTAAGTTGTGTCAAACATTGAAAGTCAAGTTTGATGGCTTTGACATATGTATACCAAAACCACTTTAAGATTTGATGGTTCATTCCATCCCATTCCACTAATCATTTGGTGAATACATCAATGTCTTCATCTTTCTTTTCAGTTAGGTATTTCTCTAGTAACAATACATCAAAGGAGTCTCTCCTTAAGAAAGCTAAATATTTCCTTAGCCTAAAGACCATAGTTAGAGTGACAGATGATGTGTTAGATGATGTGTCAAGTGACGTGCAAATGACTAGGATTTGGGATTATGGGGCAAATGATGTGACACTAACATGTTGAATAAAGTGGTGCTAACATTTATCTCCCTTCCTTTATTTAGATGGCGTCATTTTTCCTTGGAGTGAAACCATGTCATTTAGATCATCTTCTTCCTCTAGAAAACTTGCAACTAGTGTTTTGAAGATTAGTAGCTATAGATGCAGGATGGGGTCATATGGAGCTGTTTCTAAAGGTGAAATTTACACCATTGAGATTTGCTCAAGAAGAACAATTTCGTATATGTCAAATTGTTTTTGGAGCAAATTTAAGAACCCAAAATACAAAATCAAGATGCTTGAGAGAAAGAATGGAGAAGGCTCCAGAATTTTGATTCCTTTTATTACAAAGAAGGCTCTAATATTATGTAGAAATAGAGAACGGATAGAAAAATGTATAAATGTTCTCCGTATTTTAGTTTGTGAATAATATGATGTACATTCACCTATTTATACACTCTAGGTGCCTCTAACTAAACTGACAAATCAACACATCATTAATGTCCATGATTTCAGGAGAAAATAAAGGCTAATTACAAAGGATAGTTGACTAAATAAAAATTATGTGAATATCTTTGATATACATTAATAACTTACACATTAGATGAAGACGCAAAGAACTTGTAATTTTGTCAAATAACCTATCTCTAATGGTAAGCAAATTGATGAATGAGATCTTGCAGAGACATGCTTACACCAAATAAGCTTCTTTCAGCAAATTTTGGGTGAGCATTTGAAAACTTGATAACATGACTAGTTAGTGAACCACCTGGTGTTATCCATTTTTTATTAATTGGTGAAGTTCCTTGAGTTCTGCTTTAGCAAATTCTCTTCAATAATATTGAGTCATATATGTTTGATAAGCTAACTATTTTCTATGTTATGCATAATCTCCATACATAACTTATTGCTTAATTTAAGTATCTACAACATAATCTAAGAGAAATCAGTTCTTAATTTAATATTTATATGTATTGGATATAAAAAAATGAATTCACATATAACAAAATATTCTTAATTTTTAATATGCTATTATTTATAAAATACTTTTATGGTATGAAAGTAATAATAATTTTTTACAAGTTAACATATATGTTGTAAAAATATGTGTCATATAAAATTATTTTTAATATATATATTTACAATTTAAAATATGTATTTTAAATAATTTCATTACAGTTACATTTCATATCTACGTACTAAAAAAGTTAATTTGATTTTAAACTTAATAAAATATTAATATTTTCTTATAACAATTACATATAAAAGTAAAAATAATCATTTATAAAAATTAATTTACTTTAAATAATATCTTAACATAGTCAAAAAAATTATCATAATTATTCTATTATATAAGAAATATATTGCTTGTTTTTAAATAAGTCTTCTAAGATTAAAAATACAAGACTTTTAAGTTTTACGTATTTTTTGAAGTACACACGCTGTATGATAGCTATACATCTAAACTTTTTTTTTTAGTAATTCTTAAATTTCTTTTCTTTTTTTAACTTCATATTTATTTTGTGAGAGAAAAATTGATTAAAAAAGGTTTGAATCGAGATAGTTATAACTTATCCAGTATCCATATTATATATTTAATATAAGTAAAAAGATAAGAGAATTTTTAATTCAAAATATGTTAGTTTTGTTTAAATTTTAAAATTAGATTTAAATATAAATATGTGAATAAATAAAATTTTAATATCTTATTAGAATTTTAAGAATTACTTTCAAAATAATTAACATTCATGATAAAATAAAATAATTTAAAACTTCAGTATATTCATATGTTCTATCTTTATCTACAAATTATAATTATTTAACATAAAATCAATTCAAATTTCATAATCATTGATATTAAAAATGTTATGAAACATTATAAAATTGATTTTCTTTTTTTACAAAAACATTATAGTTACTAATTTGATTTACATTCTTTATAATAATTGATAGTGGTGATTATAATAAATAAAATATAAATAAAGGCATAAATTTTAATTAAAATACTATATTAATAAAATAATAATTATAGGTCATAATTAATTATTTAAATAAAATTTGAGAAGAAACGGTGCACAGTAATTCAGAAGCCAAAGCATGACAGAACCGAGAATGCTTGCCGTTGTTTCCAGTGTAAACAACGTGTATTCTATAAATGACAGGACGTGAAGTCTCCGTTCAACCGTGTTTCCTTGTTTTCATGCAGCAAGTAAGACCTTTCCCTTACAGTTGTTAGAATATCGTTTTCTCTCACATTTATAACGCGTAAAGTGTAATATTTGTCGCAAGCATAAATTACTTGTAAAAGAAAAACCAGCCATTCATACAATATTTCGCTTCCACTACCAGCCGTACAGCTAGAACCAACAAATTAGTGACCAAGTAACCAAAAATGGTCGGTTAGCTTCCCTGCAATTCTCTTCTCTCTCAAAACCTTCTCCGGAATATGAATCATGTTGGAATGGTTGCATATAAGGCCTGCAGGGCTATCTCTAACTAAATGCAGTCACCTTCCGTGATCTCTTACAATAGCCGATTGACTTACGTACCTTTAACTCTTTCCTTCGAACGCCCAGTTAGTTTCTTAGAGGGAGGATAGGATAATAATGTAATGAACTTTACCCGTTTGTAAGTGCTTCTAATGCTATTTTTGGTAGAAACCGTATCTGGGTATAGTTTTATGCATTTATAGTTTTATTGGAGGTATCAAAAATGTAATTTTAGATGTGTAACAACTCAGTTTTTTGTCAAGAAAATCATGATTAATAAAAAAAACCAATCTTTTGCGATCCATTCAAGATTAATCCCTTTTAGAAGAAACCTTATGACTATTAATTGATATGATCGAATTAAGCTGTCGTGAGAGGCATATGATGCACACTTATTCAGGAATGATACATATATAGTTCATTGGATTGCTTTTCAGGGTCTCTAGAAAGAGGGGTTGTTGATTTTGTTGTATATTCAGTTTCACATGCCCGGTTTGAGAAGAAATTGTATTCTGATGTCATCAATGATGTTTCCCTTATTCCACTTGATCATATAACTTTTGTGACAAATAAAATGAACTATTAGACAACAGAAGGTCTGTAAATGTAAGTTTCACAGGGCACGGAATTATGATCTGTGGTAGAACAATTTACCGAAGTCCTCCTTATTATAAAGGAAATTTCCCGATAATAAACCTTTTTTAACTTATTAAAGTTTTTAATAGTTACTCATTAATCGACTATTTATCTGAACTTGCAAAACTTATAATATATAAATAAACATATATAATATTTGCAAGTCTAGAAGGAATTCAAATTAACACGTTGACACAAGCATTTATAAGTTTGATAAGTGGAAACCAATACCATTAAACCATTCAATTATAAGAAAAATCATGTTAGAAGGGATTCGATTGTTTGAGCTGCACCAGTTGAATGCTCCTCTAAATAAGAATATTTCAGTGATGTTCACTTGGAGCTCTCATAGATATTTTTTTTTCTTTTAATAAATTTAAACTTCACAGAACAGTTGAATTGGAATCAAAGAATGTTGGTGGTGTAATCAAATACTTAACATTAAACTTTCGATCACCCCCACTGCTCTAAATTCCAAAATGAATAAACCATCAGTAAAATGAAATAATTGAAAAGGTATGAAGAAGAACTTAAAGTGAGCCAAGAATCAATAGACGTGCACTAATGTGCAAAAGTTACATATGAGAGCTTTTATACCCATGGTATCTTTCACACAGTGTCTATGAAATAAAAATGAAACCTGTTTAATTTTTTTTGATACAATGGAACTAATATGTACAAAGTATGTCTGAAACCAGGAACACCTCAAACTAAACAAATTTCCATTTAAGTCTTATAATTTACTTGAAAGAAAAGAAGAGAGAACTTTTAAGACTGATGAAAATCATCTTTCCTAATTAAGAAGTTGACGAATAGATTCTATCTTCAGTAATCCCACAAGCATTCCAAATCTGCAATAGGACCAACTGGTGGAGTTTCAAGATCTTCGTATCCCTTGTTATTGTTTCCCCTGTCGAGCTTCGATAACACCGATGATATCTCAGTTGTGTTGATATCGGTACTAAGTCCAGTGTCTTGTGACAGGCTAACCATTGATTGATTGGAAGAGAAATGCTCAACCTTGCACTGGTTGTCTGATCCAGATGTTTCATTGCTGTTCCCCACGGCCAATGCTCTCAAAAGTGTTTGATTTTCTCCACCATAGCTAGACCTTGGCAAGCTTGCAAATGAACGACTAGCACTTCCTTGATGCAAGTAGCCAAGCATGTTTGGGGAAGTTAAAAGAGGGTTAGACACTGGAATTTGAGTATGAAATATGGAGCTTGAAGGCTGGAAAATACTTCGCGCATTGGCGCCATTGATATTTGTGGACAAGTGACAGGAGTAGTTTCCATCTGACGATCTTGACGTCATTTCCTTGAATTCATTGTCACCGTCAGTGCAACTTGGGACAGGTCTGCTAGAGTAAGGCAGGTCCATGAGGGGTGGTAGCGAAGGACTATCCAAGAAATCATCAGCAAAAGAGTTGACACTCAGAAGATCGTGAATTGGGGTTTTCTTGATCCCAGAGCTCTTGTGGAAAACCCGACAGACAACCCATTCATCCTACAAAGCAATGGCCAACAGAAGGCCCCTATTTTTAATCCTTGATTCTTCATTGATACAAAAGCAAAAAGGCAAGCTAAAAAAGAGGGACCCCATGAAAGAAACTCCTTACCATCACTGAAGTGAAAATGATAAAGATTTAAAAGATATGATAAAGAAATAAGAGCTACTTTTTCCTTTTGGAATGAAGTAAAAAGGAAAAAAAAAAAAAAAACTGGTGCATGCAGTAAATACATACCCTTGCAGCTTTGGGAAGGCTATAGTAAGAGAATTTTCCTTCTAGCCTATATTCGTGCATTACCCAATTAGTTTTCTCCCCTTTCGGAGCTCGGCCCTTGTAGAAAACAAGTGTCTTCTTCATTCCAACAAGGCAGTTTTTTCCCTTGTAAATCTCTTTGTCTTTCCCAGTGGCCTTCCAGTAACCAGCCTCGGTAGCACGATTAGTCCTCAAACCGGTAGGATACTTCCTGTCCCTCTGGCAAAAGAAGTACCATTCTTGCTCTCCCATCTTTGCTTTCTCTGTTGCAACAAACGCAAGAATAAAGGACCGGACACAGGTTTTGATTTCACTAAAAATTTCTAGAGTTCAAAAAGAGCAGCAATTATAAAGTCGAAAAAGAGACAAATTCGAAAACATACTGGGCATATCCCAAGGCTCACACTTGTTCAGATCAACATCGCCAATAGCAATTGCACTGAAACTGCTTTTCATCACCTTCTCCGTAAGGTAATGAGTAATGATCTCTTCGTCTGTGGGATGGAACCGAAAACCAGGTGGCAAATCGATGAGATCATCTCCTTTGTTGACCACAGTAGCCTCTTCCATGGTGAATTTTGCAAATCAGAAACAACCAAGGCGAACTGCAGAATTCTCTAGCTGTATATAGTAATCAGAGAAAACAAACCGAAGCCAATAATCTCAAGCTGTATATATACATACAATAAGCAGTTAAGGAAATAGAAAAGGGAAAAGAAAGAGCACTGACGAATAACTGTTTGCAGGAGAATTTCAAGAGAGAACTATGACGAAAGTATAGCAAAGGCAAAAAGTGAAGCTTAAATAGAGGAGCTTCAAGCTTGTTGAGGACAGAATAGGCTGACTAAGATCCGTGGAAAGCAAGGAACTCTTGTTGAAGTATGCAGGAAGCCTCTGAATAAGAGCGTTTAGTTTGTTTAACTGTGTGTGTGTATATATATATATATATATATATATACACAATATACACACGCATATACAATTCTCCTAAATTAATTAACGTGTTTCTTCCTAGGCCATATCTACCTGATTGAAAATGAATGTGAGAGAAGAACTGGTAAAACAAAGGGCTCTCAAGTGTATATCTCACCTGGTTTTTCCCATGACTGGGTATATATTTCACATATAAATTTATTCAAGAACAAGTCCTTTTTATCTGCTCAAACTACCTAACTTTTGAGAATTTCATTGCATGTTCTCTGATGGTGATTTCACAATTTCAGTTAATTGTCTGTACTTGAACATAGTCCAAGTTCAAAGCTTTTGAACAGTTTCTCTCTCGTTTGTTAAAATAGTTGCTGGTGTCTGATATCATCAATTTTATCTATTTTTTTTATTGGGTTGATTCATTCCTCTTGGCTTAGCTTAGAATTATTAGCCTAAGCCACTCAACAACTTGACAAGGGCCATATCTCACATTTTTGTTTTTTGTTTAATATATATGTGTATATATATGTATATAGACATACATGGAATGACCAGATATGCAGCTTCCAGTTGAAGCAGATAGCTTAATTCCCTGCAATATGCAAAGCATTCCATGTGGAGGGAATCTAAGGTGACATTTAAACTTTTGCAAGTCAAATGGTGAGGAAAAAAGGGAACATCGAAGAAATTTCACATCTGGCCTGTTAGACTAATTTCTCAACACATTTCAATTCTTCATACAGGATTATATATGCCGATAATAATCCTTCCCACCCACTTTTGCTTTTGTCGATAGGATCATGGAAGACTTTGCACTTGTGGTTTTAGAGACTATTTAAAAAGCTCATGATGGAATAAAGATCTAAATAATTTTGGTGGGTTCTTAATATTTTATAGCCTAGATAGGGTTAAAAAAAAAAGGAGCCCTATTTGTTTATTTCTATATTTTTTACGAGTGTCCAAAGTGGACTCTTATAAAAAATAAAATGAGGCAAAATTATGACAGATCAAGAGTAGATTTTAAGTAGGTATCTTTCCTGTCTTTATCCAGGGACAGACTTGATTTTAGGGTCATCCTCTATTTTTATGTTTTATGCTAACTTTTTTAATTATATATTATATCCCATTTCTAATCAAATTCATTATAAACAATTTTGTTGCAAGCCTTCCGAACAAGCCAGTCAGGTAGGAAAAGCATTTTGTATGTATTACAGAAGAGTGAGTTTGGTTTCCACTGCTATAAGAAAATGCATTTAAAAATAGGAACTATACTATAGAGCCCTCTCTACAATTAAGGTTCAACGATCCATTTACAGTAGTGGATCAGCTTCAAATTCAATACTTGCATTCAAAATATTGATTAATTAAAATAATCAAAATACTGCCTATCTTTTGGTTAGCTTAAATGTACAATGCGAAACTTGAACTATTAATAGAAATGAGTCGTAATCACCCAATCATACAAACTCCAAATAGCTCCTTCTTAGTTAGTATTTAATTTAACCATTATTATTGGCCTATTATTAAATTATTGACTATATATATGCAACGTGTTGGTTGGGACGTCTGAATTAAAGGAAATTAAACATGTGCTGCTGGCAGATAGGTCTGACCAGCAGCAAACGCTTCAAATGCCAAAAATGGCAAACATATCGGCGCCGACAAGTAGATAACGAATATCAAAACACCAATAACCTCCATAACTCCTTGGATTTTGCATTTCTTCCTAGCGAGTACAATTAATCCCTAATTTAGTTAGTATATATATATATAGAGATATTGTTTATTATCATAAAGGATTGTTCTTAGTTTTGGGAAGCAATCATGTCATTATCTTAATTACTTACCAAATTACATCATCTGTTACGTGTTCATATTTATGCCTAACTTTTCATTTTATCAGTACTTTTTTATTTGATTAATGGATGGGGCATTAGATAGATTTTACGTGTGAGTTATTTTTTGTATCTTATGAATTAAATCATTTGTGTATAAGCTAAACTAAGACATATTTGCCATATCAATTGACATCTAGAAGTGTTTAAGATTTGAAAAAAACTTCCTGCTATTTAAAATTGTAAATAAATTTAGAATTTAGATTGGCTTTCAGTTTAAATAAATTGGACCAAGACAATTGCTAGTGAATCAACTATAAGCGTTAATATTATTATTTTGATAGCTTGTTTAACTAAGTCAGATTATACGGAATGAAATCCGGAAATCATGAACAACTAAATCGAGATTTAGGAATAAAATGAAACATAAATAAATTTTTAATGAGAGTACATAGCGTGTGGACCCCGACAACATATAGAAGGCTCGAGATAGTTTTAATCGTTGGACTCTCACTCCATCCTATTCTGCAATTGATGTTGACTTTTGAAGCTATAGAGCGATTTTGGATGACGAATGGTGACGGTTTTGTACATCTCACACCAATATTTGGCTGGGCCCCCTATTGCATCATCGTGTTCGCGTGTAGACAATATTATAACTCCAACGGCGAGTATGCGACTGCAGAATTTGCAATTAACTTGGGCGACCCGGGGAGAGAAATTGGTATGGGTTTCAAATAAATACAAGCAAATGTGTAGACTTGAATTATCTTTTTGTTACTCAAATATTCTTAACACGTACAATAGACGACAAATGAACTAACCTTGATGTTGGGCTGCTCCTTGCATCTTATTGACATATTTACTTTCATCTATCTTTTTTTTTTTTTTGAGCTTAAATATATAGCGAAATAGAAGTGGTCCCAAAATGTTACACCTTAATCAGAGCCATTGGACACGTTGACCATGATGCCATCTATACCTCACCATTCAGAGCTAGCGTCGAATCCTCTATTAAGGGGGGCAATGCAATTAGTCTACTTTATATACTTGATAATCAACTGGGATTATGGTTAAGCCAATTAACCACTTGCCCCTCCCGCCTCTAATTCTGAATAGCTATTGTTTCATAGGTAGAGACAGTTGGTCACCTTAGAGACAGATAAGTGCAAAGGTACACGACTAATAAAGAAAGGCTTATGGAGCTCACTTGTCCATTTTTTTCAAGTTTGTTTTCTTATCAAATCTTTGATGAAAAATTAAATTGGGGTGCAAGGAAAATTTTCAATAAACAAGAGTTTCCTATGTGGTTGCCTTTATGGGCTAATCCCTTCTCAACTCTTTATACAAGAAAATGCCCAATCAAGATTTATACCAATATTTTGACGGCTGTGTCTCTTTCTGGCGTTCACCAAGGCAACAAGGTATGCAGGCTATCTATATTGTTTCGATCTTTATCGCCATAGCTAAAAGTTGAGACTATAGTAATGTAGCTAGTTTGTTTGCCACTATTAATTTGATCTTCAACCCAGAAGCACTCACACACTTGATCTCCCCAACAATTTGTACTATTCTAAAATACATTCTTTAAATCGAAATAATTAGAAATAAATTTATAATAGTAAAAATGCTATAAAGATCTTATATTATGTATTTTAAAACTATTTTAATATAATCATCACATAAATTAATTGCATAACGGTGTATATATTCAAGCCTTTCAAAACAATAATCAATTGCATGATAATTTATATTAAAATGGTTAGAAAATTTTAAATTTTTTAGTATTTTTACTATTACAAAATATTTTAAGTTACAAAACGATGTAAGTGCATTTAATAAAATACACCTTATCCTTAAAGAAACTTCATTTAATACTCAAATAAATAATTTGAGCGTGACTTCTATATGTTTGCTTTTAAAATTTATAAGTTATGCGTTACTTTTCGTTTATTTTATCTCTTGAGATATTTTTTTTAATACTACAACAAAAATTCGTAACTATTTAAGGTATAAAATTCGTCGTTAATAATTATTGACGACGATTTAGTTTCGTCACCCAAAATGTTGCCAAATCTCCATAACAAAAATCTATAGGCAATGTTTATGGTAATCATTGCTAATTGTAACACTCCACTTCCATCTGGCACATGTTTGTACGCTTCACGAATGAATAAGCACATGTCCAACAAAAATGGTGTGTTAACTATTTTAATTTCAATACATCACATGGCATTATAATTAAAGCATAATTACCATAATGTCTAAAACCCAAAAATTTCCTTATTTCATTTCATAAATCATGATTTACAATGTAGCATTACATATAGCTGTCATGTATATACAACATCAACCTAATCGAGTTCGCAGCTCTGTCTACTAAATATGCTACATATATGAGGAATTAACAAAAAGTTTAACTAAATCCTTCAATCACAACTGACCAACCTTTGAACCAAGTCTTCTACCAAAAAGTTGTACTAGATTCCTTCTAAGCGGTCTTAGAAGCTAATTCGTCACTCTCAAACCTGAAAACTCAACGTTGCAATTTCGGTGAGTTTTGCAAACTTAGTTGAGTAACCATCCTTGATGGTTCACTTATATCACACATATTACAACAATTCCTACATTCAAATAATTCACATGATTCACATTGTCAACATGTAGCATCACAACATACTTTGATCATAAACGTTCACATTTTTCAATCAATTTGATTCCACATTTCAATTGCAATCATTCAAATCATGTAATTCATGTGTGTATGAAATGTTTATGAGACTCAAATTCACTTAATACGTTGTTTTGACTAAGTGCCCTTATCATTGTCCTGTATCTGTTGTGAATACTAGGCTCTATCATTCTGTCCCGTATCCGTTGTAGATACCAGGCTCTATTATACAAATCGAGCCATAGGCTCTTACCACAGATGTCTGAGCTTTGAGCTCTTTTCGGTACTTGCTCCGGTCACAATTGTCTTTATCTTTCATGCATTCATGGAATAAATGCATTTCACATTTTCAATCATCAAATTCAGTCCATTGCATTCACATTTACTTTCTCATTCACACTGGTCATTGGACTTGGTCTAGCAATCAACAAATAACTTGGGAAGACATGTTGTCAATCACATTCACATTCAAGGAACACTTCCAATACAGTCCTGAATATTAAACTTCTCGGACAATCAATTATCCAAAATCAGTACACATGCATCACATACCAATTCAATTCAAAATTAAACAAACAATCAAAGGTAAAACCATCTTAGGTTACTCACAAATGCTCCCACAACAACAAAATAAGGAGGTTTTAGACGCTTATGTTTAGACGCATCTAATAAGTGTCTTAAATAATCTCAGA
>JAOSBN010000006.1:15372193-15408581 GCA_027563595.1 Erythroxylum suave
GGATTGGCATGATGATTTGGATTTGTTGCTTCCGCTAGAAAAATGATTTCTTAAAAGTTTTGAAATCTACCATTTCTATAAATATAGCATGCTTTCTTTTTCCGATCCTACATTACGTTCGACAACTTCATTTTGTTGTGGAGAGTATGGAATCGTAAGAAAATGATGAATGCTTTTAGCTTCACAAAATTTGTTGAACTCCAAGGAAGTGAACTCTCCTCCTCTATCATCCTCAAAGATTTTATGACAAATCTACTCTTTTTTTCAACTTAGGCTTTCAAATTTTAAAAACTCCAAAAGCTTCATCTTTCTTACTCAAAAAATAAACCCAAATTTTGCGAGAAAATTCACTAATGTAGAGTAAGAAATAGTTTGCTTTACCATAAAAAGATGGCTTGATTGGGCCACAAATATTGGCATGAACAAGTTCAAGTAACTTGATGGTTCTCGTGGTGGACTCTTTTGGAAAAGGCTTTTTCACTTGCTTTCCTATGACACATCCTTCACATTATTAATTGGGTTGAGTAATGAGAGGCAAACCATTCACCATATTCTCCTTTGCTAATAAATTTAATCGTCCAAAATTTAGGTGACCAAATCTCATATGCCAAATCCACGAGAAGTCTTTGACACATTGCTTCAAGCATCTTAGGTGACCAACATTGACATTGAGCTTGAGCTTGAACATTCTATTCTTCGACATAAGTACCCTTCCTATTAAGTTGTGTGCTTCATCTCTCAAAATGCATTAAGCATCATGTAAATGGATATCATATCCATGTTTTAGCAATTATCCCATACTCAAGATATTTACATTCAAAGAAGGAACATAATAGACTTGTGAAATTATAACCACCATTTTTTGTAAAGACAAGGATATCACCTTTGCCTTCAATTGAAACTTTTGAATCATTGCCAAAAACAATTTCTCCTTTTTTCTTCTCATCAAGCTCCATGAATAGCTCCTTATTGCCACTCATATGGTTACAAGCACTAGTGTCAAGATACCACAAGAATTTATTTTCTTCTCCTTTGTTATCTAATAAAAAAGTATTTCTTCTGCTTCTTCTTCTTTTGTCTCCACAAGATGAGCCTCTCTATGGTTACAAGTAGCACTCTAACATTCATAGGAATAATGACCATATTTGTGACAATTATGACATTGAATATTAGATTTGTCATACCTTCTTCCTCCTCCTTTCTTATAGTAATGGCTTCCATGATCTCTTGAGTTTTGAGATTATGAGCTTGACTCTTCACAATTAAAGTGATGTGTGCCTCTTCCACGACCACAAACATGATGATTTCTACCTCTTTCATAGTCTTGACTATTTCCTCTTCCTTGTGAGATAGTGGATTCTTGCTTCTTGTCTTTCAAAGAGACCTTTGCTTGAAAGGCTTGAACTAGTGGCTCCTTCTTCTTCAATCTTTCTTCATAAGCTTTCAAGGATCCTTGTAGTTCATCAATGGTCATGGCTTCCAAATCTTGAGATCGTTTAATAGCCACAGCAACAAGGTCAAATTTTAAATCAAGAGTACGAATAATGTTCTTCATTACAGGAACATCCTCCAAATTCTCTCCATATCTCCTCATTTTATTGATAGTTGCCAAGACTTTTGTGAAATAGTCATGGATTGATTCGGTCTCTTTCATATGTAAGGATTCAAATTCCCCTCTTAATTTTTGAAGATGAACCTTCTTCATCTTGTCAACTCCTCCAAGAGCCTTTTGAAGAATCACCCATGCTTCCTTTGATTTTGTTGCATTTGACACTTTTCAAACATTTCATCATCCAATGACGCATGAATGATGCTAAGAACATGTTGATCCAATCTTCAATTCTTTTGTAATGTTTTCCTTTGTTGTTGATTCAAAGATCCTTCATTTTCCGATTCATCATATCCTTATTCTACTATCTCCCATGCATCTTGAGAGCCAATTGTTGCCTTCTCTCACACAAACCACTTATCATGACTTTCTTTTGTGAGTTTGGGAATTGAAACAACGGAATTAAATATCTTCAAAATAATATGGCTCTGATTATATATCTTCAAAATAAAATGACTCTGATACCACTTTGTAGTAAGTAAGGGAGATAGAAAGATAAAGGAGAACACTCAAACAATCTAGATAACTCACTTGATTTGGATTTCTTGTCCCATTTTGGAAATGAACTAGAGCATGGTATTTATAGATATATAAGACACTTTTTTGAAACAATACAACTCTTGGAAAACATAAAATAGTAAATACAAGATACATGCTTAAGAAAAATACAAGGAATGTCAAAATACATGAACCAAATAATGAATAAAGTCTAATTAAATGCTCCACTAATATAATTTTATTTTTTAACTTCTTAATTTATTTTACAAGCAAGCTTCAATAATAGTCTTTTCTTGTGCTTCCTGATAAGACATGCAGAAATATGCTTCATTATAGATTTGGATTATGCAAGTGTTGGCCTCCTGTCCACGTCTCATTAGGACCTAGAGTGACTGGCTTGAGCATGGCTGACTGACCAATACATACATAGGAGTACCTGCTATAACTTTCATAATCTGATCCTGGACTGAAGATGTATAATTCTCTAAACCCCTCCCGTATTATTGCAATTGAGTTTCGTCTTCCCTGTTTTTTGGTCACAATGAGAGAAAAGGCATCTGTCAGCATATTGAAACATGTGAGAGAACTCATCGAAGAAAAGTGTACTCATAAAAACCAACTTAAATGATACGCATCTTTTACCTTTTTTTTTTTTTTTTTGTATAGGAAGAGGATGACAGATTTTACCAAAAAGCTATTGATAAGCAACAATGTTAGAAGTCAATAGCTTAAACTCTAAAAGTTGCTTATGTTGAATGAAACGAAATGGTGACCCAATATTTGCCTAATAGATGGGCATGGGAAACTAAATTTATAAGATGGATAAGCTTGCCAAACAATAATAGATGACTACCCAACTCATTGAGATACTCGACATGGATTCACCAGTGACCTTGCAGAAGCTTTGGGCATTAGGAAAAGTCTTAAAGTAAATACACAGACTTGCAGAAATATAGCCCTCTTTTGGAGTCAGTGATTTAAGTTCACGAAAGTAAAATTTTCCAAGAGATGGTTTTTGTAAAATTTTCCATGAGATGGTTTTTGTATGTTCTTATTTTCCAGAATTGGTAGGATGGAACTGCCGCAGTTTTAACTGGTAAAAACTAATAAGAGAAAATAGAAACGAGAGCTTAAGACGAGTACCCTGTCATTAACTGTGAAGTCTCGTGGTGCATTGGTGTAAATTCTGCTCATCTTCTCTGTTAGATTCTTATAATTGTCGTCCTCTTCTCTCTCCAAAATTTCCATGTTTTCTGGACGTTGACCTTTCCCCTTAGGTACGACCTTCAGATTCACGCCTTGGCCTGTCAAAATTTCTTTGAAAGCCACTTCACTTCTGGTCTGATCAGAAACAAAAACATTTTCGAGGCCAGCAGGAACAATGCTAAAGTTTGACAAGAATATAGGCCTGTTAAAGAAATTTGACCCTTCTAATCCGTATGCATATGTTGCTTCTGGTGAGCTTACTGTTATATGGTTTACGAGGGAACCAGATAACATGATTGGTGATGATTTCCAGTTTGAGACCACAAGCTCTGAGCTTAAGGTGTCTTCTTTGAGGCTTATAATGTACTTTACTCCAACCATGTCTTTTGTATCATTGCTTATCAATTCAACCTGCAGCACTCAAGTCCACACTCGGCGAATCAATTCCACTCCTAAAAGCAAATCTTTCAGAAGTTTAGAAGTGAAAATTTGTAGGGCTAGAGAAGGGATATGATTGTTGACAACTTGTTCCGACCTTTTGTTTCGTATATCAACTTGGAAAGGTTATTCAGAAACAGTTTCTACAACACTTTTATGATCTTTTTCACAAATAGCTATCTGTTTAATGGATAGGAGGTTACCCTTTTCAGGGCCAATCTAGAACATAATATATCTTGCAAAAGATATCATTTTTCAAGACATAAAGCAGACCTGAATAGAGTCATGAGAATTTCCTCTTACGTCACGCAAAGACCAATTACTTGGAAACCATGAAGTGTCATCATCGCTTTCAAAGTCGAAGGCCAATGACACCCCTCCTTGTATGACAGCAGTACCTTCCTTTCCCTCGGACACTGATGTTTGGAGTAACTCAAGTGTTCCTCCATGCCACATACGAGGCTTATATGATGTGATTAAGCCACTTGGTAGCATCAATGTGGCTGTGCTTCCATTAGCCAAACCCATCTTTGCTATGCAGACATCACCAAGGCCTTCGAAAGTGACTCCATGATCACCAAATTCATCCTCCAAGTAGTCTACATTTACTGGTTGGTATCGGATTGAAGCCACCGATGGAAGTGACAATTCTCGCTTCTTGGTTCTGCGTTGAAGATAACCAGAGGGAAGCAAAGAATTTAACAAAAAAAGATGTCTTGTGACTGGTATAGAGGAGGGCTTGGCAGTGAAGTTCAGGGAGAATAAAGAACTGATAGCCATAGTCATGATTGTTTCTAATAATTAGTTAGATATGAAGGCATCGAATACCAGGTAAAGCTTCCTTTTTCTCTACGAAGACGGTGAGACAACAGAGTCAGGTGTGTCCACTTATCTTTGTATGGATTGGGGTTGGATAATTTAGAGCGTGTTTCTGGCTGGTTTTAACTGAGAAGGACGTTGATATTTTGCGATATGAACAACTTTTTGACGAAGTTCATCTTTCACTGCTAGTGTAGATTTAGATTACAATGTTCTTGGCCATTAATTCAACCCTATCCATTCCAAAACAGTAAAGTAGTTACCTTATCTTCTTTAGAACCTGTTTTTTCCTTTTCATTTTGGTTCAGGATTTGAAAGTATTCTCATTTTCGTTCGGTTTTGATTGAAGGATATGGATCTGTTGCTCTTGAGTTCAGATTAATGAATAAAGGAGTGAACTCTATAATTCACTTTGAATTTCACTTGTAATAATACAACATATTTCATGCTATCCTGAAGGCCTTTTCTTTCGTTTTGAGCTCACCACGGTCCACTTCTCAGTCTTGCATTTTCACGTGATTTCCCTTGAAAG
Source organism: Erythroxylum suave (assembly GCA_027563595.1). Classification (NCBI taxonomy): domain Eukaryota; kingdom Viridiplantae; phylum Streptophyta; class Magnoliopsida; order Malpighiales; family Erythroxylaceae; genus Erythroxylum; species Erythroxylum suave. The sequence goes on from JAOSBN010000006.1 coordinate 15,377,296, forward strand.
GAGCATCTAAGGTGTAACCTCCCTTGAATGGTGTCATATTGATTTTAGAAAGTGTACAACATTAATCCAGCTACAAGAAGAACAAAAAGTTTCAGCAAACATTTTTAATGTTTCTATCGAAGTTTCTAATTACAAGTTATCATGTTCAATGATCTGGGCCCCTCGCCATTCTTCTCCTGGTTGTACAACAACAGGCACCACCATTGAAGCTGGACCAGTGCAGATAAAGTACTCCTCACCATACTTCTCTGCTGAAGATCCAGGGGCCGATACATAAATATCTTGGAAACCCATTCTTATCACCCTAAAGAATAGCTCACGTCCCTGAAATAAACCAGAAATCATTACCTAAGATGTTAGTATGGCTTGTGCAAGTCCAAAATGATTTGTTGACCAGAAATTTTAAGTATGGCGTAACTGTGAGACATTCACATGTCTAAAGGACTAAAAGCAAGACTACATCGACAATACACCCAGAGAAATGCTTTAGGTACCAATGAAATTTGGAAGGATAGGAAACATTTCCCTTCACTTCCTATCACACTTTATAATGCTTTAAGTTTGTGAGACCCATGTTGACTGCATTCAATATCTGTTAAGGTCCATTGATCTTGGGGTAGAATTATGTCATACTTATACCTTATCAAGTGTTTCATAGTTTGAAGGTGGGGTCTGATAAGCTGGTTTTAATCTCTCTTGAGGTGGAGCTGCATACACTCTACTCAACCTATGTTTCAAAATTGTAAAGGGCAGTTCTTGCACTCTCCAGGTACCTGGCTTCTCCTCAGGTTCAATACCAAAATCAAATAGTCCAGGTGACTCAGTTTTCATTGCTTCAGAAGGGGATAAGATCTCAAAAGGTGAGGATAAAGGAGGGTATGTGCAGTAAGAACACTTTCGAAGTCCTTGAATTCCAGCATGGCCACGATTTTTAAATTTGAGATGACTAAGTATAGCACTTGTTAAAGTCACAGCGTTCCGGCCATTGTTCTTTACTATAACTGCTGTTGCCATGCTTACTGCATAGAGAGTCACAACATATGTCAAATCTAATGTTCCACTGCTACTGCTCAACTCAACCTGCAACAAGACCAGTGAAACAAGAATGAACTTCTAATTGTAGAGGCTATTTTCTGCTACTGCAAAACATTATAATCACAGCCTTGCGCCTCCAACCAATCTACATTTTTTATCAGATATTACACAACCATACCTGAGAATAATTGACCAGGAATTGATTATCACAGAATCAAAAATGGTTCGAACAAAGATTGTAAGATAAACCCCTCTTTTTTCTTTTCTATTGAAATTTCTGGATTACGAAATTTCCAAATCATTTTGATGATTTCATACTTTCCATAAATATAGGAATAGAACACAGAAATAGACTAGAAAATCTTATATCAAATGGCAGTATTAAATTGAATTGGAGTACGAATGGAATACAACAAAATAAAATCACTCTGAGGTTTCTTGTGAAGTGAGATATGCAATGAAGACAGTGTAAACTGGAAGGTGCGAAGGAAACTTCAACTTCACATTGGTCAAGTGTTGAGAACTGGAATTTAACTCCATGAAATTTATGCAGGAACTCGTAGAAGAATTTCATTATAAAAAAAACGTATGTCAGATTTACATATCGGTTGGCTCTTTTTATTACTTCAAGAATCTCAAGAATCGTAATGCGAGAATTCTAGCCCCATTCACATCTTTAACAATCCTCGACCACCAAATTTGCTTCTAGCAAATGAAAACTAATTTAAAAATTAAACAGTTAGATGTCAAATTTTGTCTTCAGATTCTTGTTGTAATATCCAAAATTCAATCTATATGATGAAAGATTCCACAAGATAAAGGTATGAAGTTTCAAGAACAAGAAGCACGATACCTGAAGGGCATCAGTGGAATCGGAATCAACGTCCTTCACAGTCCACTCAGAAGAAGCAATGGATGACCCTTTAGAACCAGCTTTAGCGACATCGTTGAGGACCAAACCAATGCCACCCTTAGATTTTCCAGCGTCTTGTCCTTTACCAGGAATTGTATGTAGAATCTCCTCAAAACCATCATCTTTCCAATAAACTTTAGGCTTGTATGAGGTGACATGAGCATCAGGTATGTGGAGTCTCAAAGAACTGCCATTCCGAACAGTTAGTTCAACAACAGCACTGTTGTTGGATTCCAGGAACTTCAAGCCTTTTCTGCCAAACTTGTCTTCCAGGGTTTCTAGAGTAACGGACGAGGAAGTAGCTCTTGTTGTAGATAATTTGGCGAGTAGGGAGAAGGAAAGAAGTGAAGAAGCCATAAGGATAAGGAGCAAAGCACCCTCAAAGACCTTCCTCACATGCACTTGCACAGAGACCACCACCAGTAATGCGTTACGGTAAGCCCATCCTTACTTTTGCGCATTGGATTTGTTTGGACACCTGTTTTGTCAAGAAATAAATTTTTATTCTTTGTTAATATATTTGCAACGTTTAGGAAGCAGTGGTGAACACATAGGCATAGCCCTAAAGACCTAAAAGTATGTCCCTCGACGCCTTTTGTGCTTTACATGTAATTAAGCCAACTTAAAATTGAATCATCAATACAGTTCTAAATTTCCTGCATTCAGATATTATCATTATCTAAGCAAAAGGTAAAAACCCCCAATCATAAGATTGGTATCAGTTATTTTTTAGCGAAATAAAAGGTATTAATTGTTTAACTATAGATGTGTTTATTAATTCAGCTGAATTAATTGACAGATTAAATTTTGAATAGGAGCATTTTGATACTTAAATATATGAAAAGTCAATTGTCCTCACACTCTCTTCCTCTCTTCCCTCTCCCTATCTTGTATAATATTCAATATCATCTTAAACACCCTCCATAACAACAAACCCAAGTCCCTTAAACCCTAGAAGATGAAATATGAAATAGTTAAAAAAAAAATGAAAATCTTTCTTTTTAGTTATATATATATTATTATTGTAATTAATTCTATATTTTTTATTAGAGTTATAAACTTAAATTTTGAAAAATTAAATATCTAGATTCTTATGAAAACGTTCAAAAAATATTAAGATATAATAATCATGTCCTTATAAGTCTTTTTGTAAATTATGCCTCACAAGTCATTTTGCATATAAACTACTAAAACTAAATAATTAATTTTTTCAAACATCTTTAATAAACAGTTGATATTATATGCTAGTCAAATTAGTTAATATAATCTATTATTAATTAACCACTGATAAAATCAACTAACAACTAATATAACCTGTTGATTGTCAATCAAGTCATAAATCTTCTATTGCGCTTTCTTCATATAACTTTTCCTATTTATGAGTTGTTTGGTTTTATTTTCTATTTTTTAGTTTAGTTGTCATAAAAATATCAAAAACATATAACCAAATTATGGGAAATTTTTAATATTTTCAAGAATTGCAATAATTGATTGTCAAAATAAAAAACTTATTATGACAATTAATTTTTCCTTTGTTTTTCTATGAACTCTTTCATTACTTATTCTTTTTCTTCTTTAGCCGCTTCATTAACAAACCAAAAAAAAACTTAATTTTTGCTTCTTTTTTTATTTTTTTCCTCATAGTAAAAAAAGAAAAAATTACAAATTATCTTGAGTGAATATTTCTTTTTCTATGAAGTCTTTTTTTTTCAAGTCACACCAAAATTGTTTAGGCAATATTAAATCACATTCTATTGTTCTCATTGCTCTCTTAAGTGACTGTTGAAACTAGAAGTTCAAGTAAGTGCATTACAAACTCGAATATATATTTTAAAATGTAGTTATTCTTTTAGATGTTCCTTTTTCTCTCTATAGATAATTTCAATTTAGGTAATGGTGAATTAATCGTAAAAGATTCTACGCAGGGTACAATCACTAAGTAGGAATAACAATGAGTTAAGTTTGGCTCCATAATTGAGTTGTACGTTGTCCTCAATATGCAAAATATAAAGAACAACAACAAAAATTAAAGATCAGTAAATATAAAGAGAGGAAAATAAGAGAGTATAAAAAAAAAATTCTCTGGGCCTTATTTGTCGCCGGTTATTCAAGTATAAAAAACTTCTCTGGCCCTTATTTGCCAGGTATTTATGATCATTATATAGAAACTATTCATACCTTAAAAACAACTACAACTTAAAGAAAACGCACAAACAATTAAACACAGAAATAACTTAAACACTGAATTAAACTAAAATAAAGTACTCAACATAATGATAATAACATAAGTAAAATGAAATTACAGTTAAGGATCGCAAAAGAACAATTAGAATTCTCAAAACTATAGCCTAAATATAAAAAATTTGCTTAAAAGCTTAGTCATTAGTGGGTTCATTTTCGTTATGAATATCCTCCTCTAATATCTTCAAATAATGTTGAGGTGGCCCACTTGCGTGAAGAAAGTGGATAATCTCCACTTCATCCTTGTTAAACACCTCAATAAATTGTTCAGACTACAGTTCTAACCATGCATCACGATCTCTTTATGGTGAAAAATCTTATCAATCCTTTTCTCATTAACTATTACGGGAAAGACTTGATGTCTCTAGGCTCCGCTACCATCTCTTCCTCTAGAGGTGCATTACCTTCCTATGAAACTTCAACTACTGACTTCAACTTCACCCTCTTATACGCCGCTTCTCTGGTTATAGGCGATAAGTGCAAATTATAGTGGTCTTTTCTAGGTGTTGAGTGTGTGTTCTTTAGTGTTTTCTTAGATGATAATCATGTGCTTAGCCCTTAGATGTATGTTCTTATTAGTATTTTGTGTGTTTTATTGACTGATTATTGTTTATGACAAGAATTTGATCTTAATTTTATGTTTCAAGGGTAGTTTGATTGTTAGAGGGGACAGGATCAATTGAATGAAAAGTGAAGAAGGAGCTGGAGAACAATATCTAGCACGATTGTGCAGGGGTTTTTGATATGTTTGATGACGAGTGGAGCTAGGAAAAATTAAAGAACAGATGAAGTCGTCAGAGAATAACATGTGGCACAATCGCGTAGGGTGGTTGTTTGATGTGTTCAATAATGAGTAGAGACTGAGAAAAATTGAAGAAAAATGAAGAAAGAGTTGGAGAATGCACAATCGTGCATGAAGTTGTTCTCTAGCTCCTCCATCTTTTCTTTAAAGCTCTCTAGCACTAGAGAGCTAGAGCAGGGTTATCCGCGTAAGTGCATGGGATGCATGATCCTGCGAGGAGCCATTTTCTAGGTTATATGTTTTTAATATAGTTTAGGCTATTATTAAAATTAAAAAAACGTGGAGAAACCCAAAAAGAACCCTTGAAAACTCAATATTACTTGGGATCATTTACATAGCACATTCAGGTAAAAATAGCTACATTTTAGTATTATTATCCTAAGATGTTCGGTTCCATATTTTATTTTTAAAAAAAAGGATTAAATTGTACTTAATACTTTCATATAGTCTTGGTGGACTTAAAGGAGGAAAATATAGCACATATTAAAGTCCAGCCCACCAGAACAAGTAAACAGTCCCATAAAATTGAAGAAACAATTGAAAGAAGTAACCAGAAGACTCAGCCCAAGAGTAAAACAGAGCAGGGAAACTAGCAAAACACAGAAGAGGAAGCCGAAATGCTGCTACAATAGAAGAAAATGCACAGTAGTCAGAATAGCACCAAAATGCAACGTAGCAAGTAGGAAGCCAAAACTCAAACACAGAATCTAGGGAAGCAAAACCAAAATGTAGGAGCAGCAAAACTCACAACAGCGGGAGAAGCCAACCGCAAAATAACACAGCAGATGTAAGAACCAAAACAACAGCAGTAGAGACAAAATACAAAAATATAGCAACACAGAGAAGAGGGAAAAACGCAGACATAAAGAAAACACCGCATCTGAATAAAAGCAACCAATATGAAAACGCAGAGGAGAAAACCCAACATCAATAGATAAGAAGAAGCAGTGTTACATGGGAGAAGGAATCTCACCCATCCGACATCTCCAGCTTAAAAACTACATGAAAATCCATTTGAAATGGATTTGATAAAAGGAAATCTCTAGGATGGGAGGAAACTAGCAGAAAAGCTTGCAACGTGTAGCAGCTAGGGTGTGTTTTGGAGACTATAAACATGACAGAACAGTGGAGAAGAGGATAAGCAAGGAGTCCACGCAAGGGGAGAGTTCCCGGGAGGCTCTGTCATCCATCCAAGGCGATTGAAGTTAGGAGTTGTATTAAGGAGCATCTAGGTTGAAAGGGAATCAATTCCCACTTATTTTGAGCTTGATCAAGGTCGGTGGAGGATTTTTCATACCTTAAAAGGGTTGGCCTATGGTCTAAAATTGGATTTTAGACCACTATAATGAGTTTTTCTGAACCTAATTTCCCTTATTTATGATTTCCTATGCTTATTTGATTTTAAATTTTGAATTTAGTTTAGAGATACACTTTGAATACTTAGATTATTAATTTATGAATTAATTGACTTATTACTGAATTAATTTAATACTAATACAATGTATAAATTATTTGATTTTTGATTTACGTTCTTTACATGATTAGAGACATCGGTGATTATGTGAATGTGAGGCTTAAAACATTAATTTATAATGTGTTATATGAGTTAAATTTTTTTTCTTCGAATAAATTATTAGTGGTTGAGTATATGCCTTAGTTCATAATGCGTTTTGAGTTGAGACCGAGTTAGCTCGATTCTAGAAATTGAAGGGAAACAATTAGGAGCTAGCTAGTTGGTTTCTACACTTAACCTATTAAATAACTTAGATGATTCAACTATATCAAATTGCATGACTAAAAAACAATTTATCACTTTCTTGTTCATTTATAGAGATCATGTTAGATTTAGGTTTTATTTCTTTAATTCCTAGATTTAAATTGTTTTAAACATCAAATACATATTAGTTTAGCTAAATTTATAGGTTTCATTATTTTGAATTGTTTAGTTTAGGATTTTTTTTTCTACTTTTGTGCTTCGCTAGAGATTTCATCTAAATTTTTATCTTCCTTTATATGTGCTTCATTATGTATGTTTAATCTCTTCTTAAAAATAACATGGCTTATTGCATTATGTACAAAAGAATCATACATTGTGGTGGATATTTCTTATGAATATGTTGATTAATATGTATTACAACAAATCTAGAATTTTTCTTTTAATGATTCATTCGTGTTTAAATATTAATTGTTTGATTATAAGAACGTCTTATAAGTTTATTTTCTTAAGTTTTTGGTGTTTTATCTTACTAATGAAGTTAGAAAAGACATATTGTATTAAACCGTTGATGATGTTTATATTTTTTTAATGAATTCCTTTCGTAGGAGCGGAGTTATTCGTATGAAATTGCTTATTGTAAAAGTATTATAATTAATAAATTAGATTAGTAAATTAACTTTCTTAATGAGATCGACTCTTATTTCCTATATATTAAATTATTTAATAAATTTGAAAGTAAAATAACGATTTAATTTTTATTTGCCTAATGACATGTACCAAAATTTGATGTTATTGTTAGGGAAAGTTTATTTGTCTAGTTTATTTATTTATTTTTGAATCATAGGTAACAATTATTTTGCTTTTGAAGTTGTCTTATGCCCATGCTAAAGGAAATGATGTTTAAAGAAAATTTGCCAAAGGAACCTTGACAATAAAGGAAGACGTCGAGCCAATGACATAAACCAAAGGCGCTACTTGGAAGGCAACCAAAGACAGCAAAAATAAAATTTGAATTTCTTTCTCTTTGGCTCATTTTTAATAGCAATAGCTATTTATTTTCCCAAAAAATAAATCAAATCAAGATATTGTTTCTATTTTATTTGTTTATTTTGCTTTAATATTCCTTTTTTCTACATTTAGCTGTTACATTAAGGACAATGTTAACTTTAGGGGGGGTGGAATATAAAGAGATAATTTGTTTGTTTTGTGGACTTTATGAAAATTGAAAAATAAGGTGAAAATATTGTCCAAGAGATTTGATTGCTTGACATTATTTTGTTTTATATGCACACATTTATTTTTTATTACCATAATACCTCTAAAAAGGAAAAACAAATTCTAATATTATAGTTAAAGGATTAAAAAGTCACATAAGTTATTTTCTCTAACATAACAAGTTTTTAAACTCTTTTTTTTTTAACTTTAGGCTCACACTTAAGAGAATTGTCCCTCATTTGATATATTTAGTTTATAAACAACTGGAAGTCACAATCTAATTCTACATAAATGGTCTTAAGTTTAGATTTTTAATCAACTTAATAATGTCTAGTATCTTTGGTGATTTTCATTTACTTTTGATTACTAGAGAAATAATTGATGTGACCTAGAAATTTTTTTTTCTATGAAATGTTATTTTTAATAATCAAATGCCCCTTTGAGACCAAAAATGGTTACTGGGGAAATACTTAAGGAAAAGGGACCAAGTGCCCCTTTGAGATCATAAGTACGATGAGAAGACGAACTGAGCATAAAGGGTTGAGTGTCTATTATGTTAGGAGCTAGGAAAAAAAATCAAGTTAAACCGAGATTCTTTGTATGTATAATTAATATACCGACATTGCTTATAGACTAACTCTATTAATATGGAAATGAATGTCTCTAAAGTGCGAGCTCAAATTTGAAATTATGAAGATGTTTAACAGATATTATGTTGATGATTGAATCGATTGCAATTTAGAAGTTGGGTAAATGCCTCCATGCACCATATAAAGATATAAGGGAAATTGGATCCCCTTGTCTCAATCCTTATTTCCTTTGAACAAGTTAGTGGGGACACCATTCAACAACACTAAGAAGATAGGTGGAGTTATGCATCCTAAGTAGTGAACTTACTAGGAATCTTATAATTATCAAGTGTTAAAAGATAAAATTGCCAATTAATCTAGTTAAATGCCTTCTTGAAATCAACCTTTATCATACATTTTTTTGGAGACCTTTTCTTTGAGTATCCTTTGAATAATTCATGCATAATAGATATGTTATCCTTATATTCCTTCCTACTATGGAAGCATTTTGATTATTAGTAATAATAAAACCAAGAACACCTTTCAATCTCTCTGCTAAGGTTTTTTAAACTCCTTATACAAAAAAAATATGAATAACCTATAGGTTTATATTTATCAAAGTAACTAGGATTAGGCTTCTTGGGAGCTAGGCAAATTAATGTTTTATTGATTTCCTTTAACAAGATACCAATAGAAAAGAATTCCAAGACAACTACTTTAATTATGATAGCAATGTTAGGCCAATTCTTTTGATAGAAAAAGCCATTTAGCCCATCAAGGCTAGGGGCTTTCTTTGTATTCATGTTAAACAAAATTCTTCATATTTCCATCTAATTGACTAGTTTAATTAAACATACAACTTCCTTATCAGTTAATCTTTTACTACTATATGTTCTCAAGAAGTAAGGGGTAGTAGAGACACCTTAAGAAGCATTATCGAAGTGACTGGAGTCATTTTCCACTTCCTTAAGTAGATCCTACTACTGAAAAATAATTCTACCATCCCTTGTGTGAATAGAACACACTATGTTTGTATTTCTCTTAGCTACAATATAATTGAAATAGAATTTAATGCATGCTCCCCCTTTTTAACCAATTTAATCTAGCTCTTTTCTTTAAATCTTTTAGTGATCTTTGATAGCCTGCAAGTACTCATTCAATATTTTTCTTTTAGAATAAGAAAATTTGATTCACTAGATGAGTGGAAAGAACATTTTAAACTGAGAATAGGTTTTCTTCAGCTTTCACCATAGCCTACTTTGTACTACCAACTATTAAGGCATTCAATTTTTTTTAATTATAACTTAATGAGCTTTATCTTTAAAACACATTTAAATTGTTTCTTTCCATATACACAACTTTACAATCCTCTTTAGAGCTTCTAACATCCTCGTTAACTAGCTAAAAAAGTTCTTAAATATGGAAAGGACTTTCCATCTCACTTTCTAAAATAAATTGCCTATCTTGATTATGGAGTAATCATAAAAGACTGGCTCTATGAATGTAGCCCTGTTATCTAGGAAGTAAATTAACCAGTCATAGTTTGCCATTAGACTATCCAACCTTTTTCTCAAAAGCTAAGAGTCATCTTGCCTATTGCTCTAGGTAAAAGTTAGACCTTCTGCCTTGAGATCCATAATTGCCACAGTTTCCATATAAGAATTGAGATCTTTATGATAATTTTTTAGACTAAAATTACCTTGACCCTCAGTTTTAAACAATATAGAATTGCAATCTCCATAAATTATCCATAGTCCTGAAAGGCCTCTTCAAAATCTTTGCTAACTTTCCCATAAATCTCTCCTCTAAATAGTATGGTTAGAACAATATACTATTGAAGAGAACTAGTCACATATTCTTGAATAAAATTCCATTTCATGTGCATAACTTAAACTTCAATTGCAATTACATGTATAGCCACCTTTTTATGAATGTATCTAATTACCATGCAAAAGCTTGGTGATTAGAAATGAATCTCCAATGAGCACCCACTTATACAATGTATTCTTCTTAAAGAGTCAAAACATACGAATTCTCGTTAAATAAAAAATCCCTAAAAAATTAAGCTTATTTGGGTAGTTTAAACCTTTAACATTCCATGTGATAAACTTCATTATATAATTGCTTTGTCTTTGAGGCTCTTACACCTACTCTTATTTGATTTCCTCCTCCTTACATTTTGAAATTGATCTTCTATTCTAGCTTCACAAATTTCTTCTATGGAAGGTTAAACTAAGAAAAACATATTCTCTTTGACTTGCTAATCTGAAGTTAACTTCTTATGCTAATTTTGGAATTTGTTTAAGGATTGCCAAGTTACATCAGTGTTCACTGATATTAACTTCCTGAGTCTTCTAGCTTTCTTATTTCTGATCCATTGATGATTGAGCCTCCACTGAAGAATTTTCTTTCTTTTTTTTCTTATGCTCTTCCAAAAGAGGATCTTCACTATCATTCTTTATTCCTATTCATTCACTATAATCACTTTCTCTGAATTTTTCCTTGTAGCTATCCATTTTTTCCTTTGTTATTTTAGTAAAGGTTCCTACTGATAGCTTACAACGATGTTGTCTTTATATAATGTATCATTATAGCTTGACCTCATAACTGGAATGTACTCAGGAAGATCTTGAGAGATATCAACAATAGCACAACCTATAACATACCTAATTCTCCTTTTTATAGTTGTATTTTCAGCCATGCATAAAGGTTTGCCTAAGAAACTCATAATCGTATCTTTGTTGTCCAATATTCTAAAGGAATATCATGTCAATTCACCCACAAAGAGATAAATTGTTGCCTTATATTCTCCAATTAGAGGCCAAGTTATCACTGTTGGAAAAAGAAAGGAATATGATCCATATTCCAAGGGCCTTCTTCCACCACTTCCATTGCCTCATACGAGAAGTGAATATGAAGAGAAATGTATATATTTTCTTTTATATGCAGAATATTCATTAAGCCCCTTATTTTTACTTATTCATCACCTATGTCTATAATACTAGAAATAGGGGTCTCTTTCTAACAAAAATCCCACTATCATAGCATCCCAAGTCTTTCCTCTAGTCTAAAGCAATTTTAAATCTGATATAAATCTACCATTCTCTTCATTAGGAAGGTTGTAGTGATATATTGACTCCATTTGATCTCTAATAGTTGTTTCTAAGTTTGTCTAAGTATGGAGAAGTGAGAGCATGGTATGGAGAATATGGAATAAAATCATTTGAGAATTTGTATTGGTTAGGCGAGGCACGAGCTTGATATCCTCTTTTGTATCTTACATAAAAACACTTAAAAAATCTCTATAGGAGGGCTTTTTTAAAATGATGGAAGTCCTAAAATACATAAATTAATGAGTTTTGTCTCTCAGTCCAATGATTACTGAAAACTATAATGCTTCTGAAGAGCTCCTTTAGATAGGTAGATATTACTTTTATCCTTGCTTAAAAAGGGACCTAAGAGTATTTTGACGAATTATAGTGCTAACAGTATAATACTTAAAGAAATTTCTTTTTTTTTATAAAGTAAAATTAGATTATTAGTAAATAATATGTTATTAAGAATTATTCTATTACACCTTAATTGGTGTTTAAACTGCTTATCTTAAGAAACTATCTGCCTTAGGAGCTTAATGAGTTAAAAGGATAGATTGCATAATGTTTTAGTACGTTGTTTAGTGTGTGTTTAGTTATTGAATTGAGTGATTAGAGACATGTCTAGTTTAGGATTGTGTTATTTAGTTAGATATTTGTGTTTTGAGTGCTTTATAGGATAAAGCACGCTATTGAGCTTAAATTTTGCATATTTGAGATGCCTTGATGCATTGCTAGTGTTTGAGATCAAATATCGAAGAATGAAGAAGGTTTGTAGGAATCCCAACGGAAGATCCAGATCATATAGAAGCAAAATGGACAGGCCACGATTGTGGCCTCATTAGCCATGATCGTGACAGTGTTGGAGTTATGTAAATACAGTTCCCTGGAAAGCAAGTGTATTTACATATAACTTAATTTTCTTTCAGTTACTTTTTTAATGAAAAACATTTATTATTAATAAAATAAACGAGTTTGGTTTTATTTGTATAAGCACTATATATATCTAGTCATAAGATACCAAGATTCTTTTGTAAATAATATACATATACAGGAAACATGTATATTATTAGAAGCTAAATTAGTTGATTCACAATTGAATAATCAAGTTGGTGACTTGATTATGGTTTAGACTGTAGTGTTGCAATTTATCTTCATGTAAGTTAAAGAGTTTACTTCAAGGAAATCATGAGTTTCATATCATGATAGTAGTTGACTATCGATAATGGCACTATTAAATTAATATGGAATCAAGTATGTTTCAAAGAATAAAACATTGACCTTAACATTATGTTATTACGAACTACATCTTAATGAGTGGTGAACTCGTATATGTTTCATTATAATTCTTGATATGATCGGAATGGATTTGTACAGAGTAACCTAGTGTCTACATGTTGGAATTATTAATTGAAACATGTATTAGGGAACATTCACTCAAATAAAGAGTTTATAGTAATATTATCACTTTTAGATGTTTTTACGGAGTTTGGTGATTAAACTGGTGCCAGTACTTTGATGGACTAGCTACCCATCAAGTCTTAGCATCAAAATGAGATCTTATGTGTTAATCACCATATAGAGTAAAATGCGAGATCTAGAAGGAAAAACCAACATAAGGGCAAGATAATAATTTTACCGTTTATTGAGTGGATGGCTATAATATGGTTCATAATAAAGTTTGCAATTAGACATCCTATTTTGAAACATGTATTATCATAATTTTTAGTACTTTAAGCGTTCAACCAATTGTCTTTAGTGAAATGACATTTGATTAATAAGCTGTAATTAATTCTAATGAGATTAAATTAATTCCGGGTTTATTGGAGCTTGAATTATATAATTTCAACTAGATTCCCCATTTGGCTTCTAGGAAGGTTATCAAGCAAAGTAAAAAATATAAATAGAAGTTTTAAAACCCATGATAGAATGTTGGGCTTTCTTTAATTAGAAGCCCAAATGAACATTTAATATTGGGCTTGACTTTTGTTTGATTTGATTAATTAGATTAATTAAATTAAAACAAAGTTATTAAAGAAAGAACGAGGGCATATTTCAGTTTTTAAAAACTAAATGTGCAGCTGCACATCTAGCATTGAATTGCTAAATAAAAGATGGTTTTTATCATGCTTTATCATCATTAAATGGAGTAATGACCTTATCATTAAATGATTTAATGATTGTCTTTTAATGATGACATGTAATGTAACCTTTCAGCATTCATTTCATTAAAGAAATAAAAAGGTGCATTTGATGTATTTTTTCTTCCTTCTTTCATCCATAATCGAAAATGAGAAGGTCTCATTTAGGTTATTGATTTTTTCGTATAGCCATCTTAAACAAATGAGAAGAGTCTCATTTACTACCTTCTTTATGATTGATTAAAAAATGAAGTGATGCAGTGAATGCACATCTCAATCTCTCTTTCATGATAATCGAAATTGACAAGGAGAGGAAGAAGTGTTCTTGCATTTGGTTTTTTGACTCACTCTCTCCTCTCATGCATATATAGCTGAAACTTAAATGAGAAGAGTCTCATTTTTGGCTTCTTTCTTCTAGGAAAAATCTCCTCAAAAATATTTCTTCTCCTTTCCCACCAAAGGATCTTGTTAACCAAGTTGTCCAAGAAGAACAAGTGATTGATCGGATTGGTCAAGATACAACAACAACGAGAGGATACATTGACAAAAGAGAGGATACAAAAGCAAGGACTCAAAGTTGTAGCAAGAAGTCGGTATATTTCTACCATCTTGTTCTTACGTAAATTATTTTCCTTATATCATATCATGCATAGCTGAAACATGTTGATTTGGTTATGTTATTTCCACTACATTTTTTATTTTGAAAAAGTTTTGAAATCTACTATCTAACCAAATCTTGCTTGCTTTCGTTTTTGATCCAACAATTGGTATAAGATCCATTTTCTTATGCATGATTTCGATTCCTATAAGTGATGCATGAGTTGGTAATTAAATTTTATACACTGCATATTTTTATGTGATAGAAATATATATGTGTATGTTTTGATCTAATGGTTGTCCATAGAATATAGTTTTTACCTTTTAAGTTCTTCTTCATTGGTCTATAACAAAGAGGGTGGCCTATTGGCCTATCATCATCATGTTTCCTCCTTGGTTTCAGTTTTTTGTTTTCTTTGATTTTGTAATGTATAAAATTCGGTAATATTGAAGATGGTACAACTATGGATCGAAGAGAAGCATAGGTAACGGTTTCGGTGTATCCTTTGGTGTATTGGCAAAGTTTCGATTTTATAGAAACCAAAGTGCTAGAATTTTGTTTTAACAAAGTTTCAATTTGATGAAATACAAGTGCTGGAATGTCTTTTGAGTGTCAGTTTTACCAAAAACAAGTGTTGGATTTTTTGTTTTCATATTGCCAAGGTTTCAGTTTTGATGAAAACAAGTGTTGTTTTTTTTTTTCTTTTTTCAAAGTGACATTCGGTTTTATGAAAATGCCATTACACATTTTTACCGAATGGGCCTGGTCAAGTCGATGAAGAGTTCGAAGCAGAAGATCTAAGTCTAAGAAAATTTTTTATTTTGGTATTTATGTTCTAGGATGGATAGTCAAATGTGGCCTATTAGTTCATAAGATGAATGCATAAATGGATGCAAATAGTATGGGATATTATGTGAATGTATGCCATTTAGAAAATTACCAACCCTATGCTTTGTCATGCATTCGTTATGCATGAGATATATAATGAAATAATATAGGATGGATAATAAATTACATCTAGATAGGATGGCATTTATTAATTACTTAAAGGCTAAAGAAAAGATTCAATGGGAGAGGATGCTCATATAAGAGTCCACAGTCTCCATACGATGGCCCGTTTGCATATGGTGAAGTGTTATTCCCCACAAGAGCACATGAATCCTAGATCTTGCATGGTATGGGTCTCCTTAAAGATAAGTCTACTGAATGGTAACAAATGTGACCTCCCACCGAGGCATGGATTGCAATATCTTTAGACCAAATTATGGTGCTTCCCAAAAAGTTAGGCATGAACATGCTTGGAATTTTTTTTAGTGGGAGGGTCCTAATTTTTCTTTTAATCGATAAGATGACCCACTTTCACTTTGTTTGTTATAGATAAGAAAAATAACCATCGTATAAAGTTATAATTTTTAAGTTTTGTTAATTCTATCATTATGTATGCATGCATCATGATTTGACACAAAGATCCAATGTTGTTGACTAGTATGCTCATGTTTTAATAGTTTATACTTTCAGACATAAACAACCACAACATGAATCCACTCACTTTGCTCTTGACAAATAACAAATTGGAAAATGGGGAGAATTTTAATGAATGGATATGTAACCTTGACATTGTTCTTCAATATGAACGAATTTCATGGGTATTAACGAACAATGAACCTATACCTCTAGGTTGTAATTCAAATTCTGAGCAAATATAACAACATGAGCGATGACAGAATATTGATAAGACTTGTAAGTGTTATATTCTAGCTTCTCTCTACGGAATGTTACAAAAGTAAATTACTTGCATGAAAACTGCTAGTGCAATGGTCCATCACCTACACGAGATGTTTGGGGTGAGGACTAGATTTGCAAGAGTGAAAGCATCCCAAACAGCGCGTGATTACATACTAAAGGTAATCTTTACGGTTTCTAGGGCTGAGATGCTTGGGGCAGATATAGATGCGAACACACAGATGATTATGATCATCAATAGCTTAAACTCATCTTTTCAGCAGTTTAAGTTAGACTATAAGCTCAACAGCAAAGATTATAACTTGATTGAGTTGATGAATATCCTCCAGAGTATGGAGGAGATATTAAATATCAAGGCTCGTGGGCTAGAAGTTAATGTAGCATCTTCTTCTAAGCCCAAGGCTAAGGGCAAGCAAAAGAAGAAGGGTCCAATGAAAAAGAAGGCCCAAACAGGGGTCGAGTCCAACCTATGAAAAAGAAGGCCAAAGCGGACACTAAGGGAAAGTGTTTCCAATATGGTGAGCAGGGTCACTAGAAAAAAAACTGTGCGATCTACCTTGAGTCCCTCAAAAGTAAACAAGGTATGGGTTTCCTAAGTTTTTTAGGAACTAGAAATATGGAAGATTCTGATTCTTGGATTTTAGATTTTGGAGCAACTAACCATGTTTCCAATTCTTTGCATGGGTTACAGCAAAGGAAAAGTCTACATAAAGGCCAATTTTAAGTCAAGATAGTAGATGGATCCTATGTCTCAGCAGGATTAGTGGGAGTAATTATCTTGGATTTTTCTAGTGGTCATAGATTATATTTAGAGGATGTATAATACATCCCAATGACTGTAAGGAACAGGATTTCTGTGTTCTGTCTAATAAAATCTGGTTATTCCTTATATTTTGAAAATGTTGTTTCAATATATAAGAATAAGGATTTTATTTATAATGCGATAATTAAACAGGGATTGTTCTTTATAGAACATATGACAAGCTCACTAAACACTATAGAATTAATAAAACCAAGACAATCCAATGACTCTAACATTAATTCAAAATATCTGCGACATTTAAGAATGGTTTACGTCAATCAGAAAAGACTTGATAGGTTAGTGAACTATGGGATCCTTGCAGGCTTAGATAATGATCCATTACCCACCTATGAATCTTGTATGGAAGGAAAGATGACCAAAGCCTTATTTCCTTCCAAAGGAAATAGATTTAAATCCATATTGGACCTGGTACACATTGATGTGTGTGGGACCAAGAACTTACAAGCTAGAGGAGGTTATGAATACTTCATAACCTTTATAGATGATTACTCTAGACATGGCCATCTATATTTGAGGCACAAAAAGAGTGAGTCCTTTGAAAGGTTCAAAGAATTCAAAGTTGAAGTTGAGAAGCAGCTAGGCAAGCCATTAAAACAACTTCGATCTGATCGAGGTGGTGAGTACTTATCTGGAGAGTTCCAACAATTTTTAACTGACAATGGAATTGTTTCTAACTTGTCAGTTCCCAGAACACCTCAACAAAATGGTGTAGTTAAGAGGAGGAATAGGACTTATTAGAAATGGTAAGATTAATGATGTCCTACGCTAGCCTTCCAGGATCGTTCTGAAGATATGCCATACAAACGATAACCTATCTCCTTAACTTTGCTCCATCAAAATTGGTGCCTAGAACACCTAGGGAGTTGTGGACTGCACGAGTGCCTTCATTAAGGCACTTGAGGACTTGGGGCTTCCCAGCCCATGTTCTAAGGTCTGAATCCATAAAGATGGAACCAAGGTTAAAAATATGTTTTTTTGTAGGATATCCTAAGGGTACACGATGGTACTATTTTTACAGTCCTCAGGACAGGAAGCTATTTGTGTGAATAAATGCAACCTTTTTGGAGGAAGAATTTATGAGAAATCATAAAGGAAGAAGTGAAGTAGTACTAAAGGAGTTAGCTATTTCATCTAGACTAAGAGTTGATTTGGATATAGCAGAACAAGATGTCGAAATGTATTCAAGAGTTGAATCAGAAGAGCAACCTAAACATCAAGTCGTGCATAGACATAGTGGGAGGGTTGTGAGACAACTAGACAGGTATCTAGGTCTAGCAGAAGGAATAATTGCTATCCTGAACCAAGAAGAAATGGATCTCATCACTTATACACATGATTTTAATGATGTTAATGCAGAAAAATGGCTCAAGGCGATAGAATTGGAAATAGATTCCATGTACACTAATGATGTCTAGATCCTTGTAGATCTACCAGCAGATGTAAAAGCCATAGGTTGTAAATGGATCTACAAAAGGAAAAGAGGATCAAATGAAAAGAGAGAGACTTTTAAAGCTAGATTTGTAGCTAAGGGTTATACTAGAAAAGAGGGTATAGACTATAAGGAGATTTTTCCTCTAGTTGCCATGCTTAAGTCCATCAGAATTCTTTTGGATATAACAACCTATTTTGATTATGAAATATGGCAAGTGGACATCAAGATCGCATTTCTTAATGGAGAACTTGAGGAGACCATTTACATGGCCCAACCAGAAGGATTCATTGAGCCAGGTAATGAGCGTAAGGTATGTAAATTGCAGAGGTCTATTTATGGACTTAAGCAAATATCTAGGTCTTGGAACATTAGGTTTGATAAGTCTATAAAAACCTATAGAATCATACAAAACCTATATGAGCCTTGTGTCTATAAAAGGATACAAGAAGGCAAGGTTATTTTCCTAATCCTTTGTGTCGATGATATTCTACTCATTGGGATTGATGTAGGAATGTTATCTACGGTTAAGCGATGGCTGAACGAACAGTTCTCAATGAAGGATTTGGGAGAGGCTAGCTATATTCTAGGGATTAAACTTATAAAGGATTGTAAGAACAAGCTGATAGCCTTATCTCAAATAACCTACATAGAGAACATGTTCAATAAGTTTGCCATGCATGATTCTAAGAGGGTTTTCACACCTACTAGACATGGAATCAAACGTTCAAAGGAGCAAGCCCCAAAGACCCAAGAGGAGGTTGAACACATGCATAACATTCCATATGCTTTGGGAGTTAGAAGTTTAATGTATGTTATGCTTTGCACTAGACCAAATATTTGTTATATAGTGGGACAGGTAAGTAGATTCCAGTCTAATCCAGGAATGGAGCCCTAGACTGCAGTTAAGTGCACACTAAAATATCTTCATAGGACAAAGAATTCAATGCTTGTTTACTCTAGAAGTAACCTTATTCTAACAGGACATATAGATTTTGATTTCCAATCATATGTTGATTCAAAGAAATCAACTTCTGGTTCTATATTTGTTTTAGGAGGTGGACCCAGAGTCTATAGGAGTATCAAGCAATCTTGTTTTGTTGATTTGACTATAGAGGCTGAGTATGTTGCTGCTTGTGAAGCAACAACAGAAGCAGTCTAGCCCCGTAAGTTCCTGAATAATTTGGAGGTAGTTCCTATGGTAGAAAAGGCCATTACACTTTATTGTGATAATAATGGTGCATTGGCTAATTCTGAAGAACCTTCGAACTATAAAGCTTCCAAACACATTGAGAGAAAGTATTATCTCATAAGGGAGATAATATAACATAGTGAAGTGAATGTGGGAAAGATTCCTACAGAGAAAAACCTTGCTAATCCATTTACGAAGAAGTTATCTCAAAAGAGTTTTGAGGGTTACATAGTAGGGATGGGAATGAGGGATATGTCAAACTTGCTTTAGGGTAAGTGGGAGATTATTGGAGTTACTTAAATATCGTGCCCTAGAAAGTAATTGTATTTACATATAAATTAATTTTCTTCCAGTTACTTTTCTAATGAAAAATATTTATTACTGATAAAACAAACGAGTTTGGTTTTATTTGTATGAGCATTATATATATCTAGTCATTAGGTATCAAGAATCTTTTATAAGTAATATACATATACATGGAGATGTATGGGAAACATGTATATTATTAGAATCTAAATTAGTTAATTCACAGTTGAATAATCAAGTCAGTCACTTGATTATAGTTTAGACTATAATGTTGCGATTTATCTCCGTGTAAGTAAAAGAGTTTACTTCAAGGGAATGATGAGTTTCATATCATGATAGAAGTTAACTATCGATAATGGCACTATTAAATGAATATGGAATCAAGTATGTTTTAAAGAATAAAGTGGGTTGTTACTTTAATCTTAAAACATAGAAAATAGCATTATGTTATTACGAACCACAATCTTGATGAGTGGTAAACTCATATGTGTTTCATTATAATTCTTGATATGATCGGAATGGATTTGTATAGAGTATCAATCCAGTGTATGCATCTTGGAATTATTAATTGAAATATGTATCAGGGAACTTTCACTCGAATAAAGAGTTTATAGTGATACCATCACTTTTAGATGTTTTTTCAGAGTTTGGTGATTAAACTAGCGCCTGTAGTTTGATGGAATAGTTACCCATCAATTTTTAGCACTAAGATGAGATCTTGTGTGTTAATCACCATATAAAGTAAAATAAGAGATTTAGAAGGAAAAACTAACATAAGGGCAAAACGGTAATTTTACCTTTTATTGAGTGGATGGCTATAGTATGGTTCATAATAAAGTTTGCAATTAGACATCCTATTTGAAACATGTATTCTCATAATACTTAGTAATTCAAGAGTTCAACTAATTGTCTTTAATGGAATGACATTTGATTAATAAGCTGAAATTAATTCTAATGAGATTAAATTAATTTCGGGTTTATTGGAGCTTGAATTATATAAGTCCAATTAGATTCCCCATTTGGCTTCTATGAAGGTTATCAAGCAAAGTAAGACATATACATAGAGGTTTTAAAACCCATGATTAAATGTTAGGCTTACTTTCATTAGAAGCCCAAATGAATATTTAATATTAGGTTTAACTTTGGTTTGATTTGATTAATTAGATTAATTAAATTAAAACAAAGTTATTAATGAAATTAAAACAAAGTTATTGAAGAAAGAAGGAGGGCATATTTCGTTTTTATACCTAAATGTGTAGCTAGAAAGAAGGAGGGCATATTTTGTTTTTATACCTAAATGTGCAGCTGCACATTTAACATTGAATTGCCAAATTAAAGATGGTTTTTATCATGATTTATCATCATTAAATGGTTTAATGGTGGTCTTTTAATGATGGCATATATTATAACCTTTTAGCATTCATTTCATTAAAAAAAGGAAGAGGTGCATTTGATGTATTTTTTCTTCCTTCTTTCATCCATAACTGAAAATGAGAAGGTTTCATTTAGGTTATTGATCTTTTCATATAGCCATCTTAAACAAATGAGAAGAGTCTCATTTATTAGCTTCTTTATGATTGATTAAAAAATGAAGTGATGCATTGGATGCACATCACATCTTACTTTCATGATAACCAAAATTGATAAGGAGAGGGAGAAGTGTTCTTGCATTTTGTTTTCTGACTCACTCTCTCCTCTTATGCATGAATAGCTAAAACTTGAATGAGAAGAGTCTCATTTGTGGCTTCTTTCTTCTAGGAAAAATCTCCTCAAAAATATTTCTTCTCCTTTCCCACTAAAGGATCTTGTTAAACAAGTTCTCCAAGAAGAACAAGTGGTAGATAGGATTGGTTGGGATACAACAACAAGGAGGGGATACATTGACAAATGAGAGGATACAAAAGCGAGGAGTCAAAGTTGTAGCAAGGAGTCTGTATATTTCTACCACCTTATTCTTATGTATAATTCCTTATATCGTATCATGTATAGCTGAAACATGTTGATTTGGTTATGTTATTTCCGCTATGCTTTTTTATTTCGAGAAAGTTTTGAAATCTACTGTTTAACCAAATCTTGCATGCTTTCAATTTCGATCCAACACTAATTTAATGTAAAAAGACCAAATTGCCCTTAATTAGTACAAAAAGACCAAATTTCCCTTTAATGCATTTAATTGACTGACTAACTGAATTAAATCCTGAAAACTTTCCATAACTATCTTATTTTCAAATTGACCATGAAATACTCTAGTTAGGGTCAATAGTTGCTGATTGGTTGCTTTTAAAAAAATTTAATGGGTTTAAAATCATCAATACCCATCCTTTTCTAAAAAGGGAACTTTTGTCCAATAATTTCGGATTACCCGAATTGTATTCTAACAACCTCTGTTTTGACCCGTTTCAATTCCTATAAACTCCAATCCTAATTCTGGAGCTTTTCATCATATTTTGATACCATTTGATAAATTTTTGATTTCCCGAAAGAATTTTCGGATTGAATATGGAAATCACTAAATGTCACTGAAATTAACCGAATTTCATTTAAAAGTACCATTTAAATCTTGAAAGCAAATTTTAAGGCTTTTAAAGCTCCTTTGGACTCAATCTATAGCTTTTC
This sequence comes from Erythroxylum suave, assembly GCA_027563595.1. NCBI lineage: Eukaryota > Viridiplantae > Streptophyta > Magnoliopsida > Malpighiales > Erythroxylaceae > Erythroxylum > Erythroxylum suave. Next base: position 15,399,728 of record JAOSBN010000006.1, read on the forward strand.
TAAGTTTTCAGAAAAATTTTTAAGAAATTTTCGATCAAGTCTAGAACTATTTTTGGTCTATCCGTGACCTTCGTTATATCCTCAATAATACATTTAAACACTTAAAATAGTCTAGTAAATAGAGCATACTTTATGAAATGCATGTACAACATATTACACAGTACAATTATCAAATTAGGATATTACATCCACCATTGTGACGAAAGTCAAGAGCTTTCTTAGATTGGAAGGCTATTATAGGAAATTCTTTAAAGGATTTTCCAAAATAGCAAGCCCACTGACCAATTTAACACGAAAAGGGAAAATTTTGAGTGGTTAGATACTTGTAAAAGAAGTTTTGATGAATTGAAAGAAAGGTTGACGACAGCTCTTGTACTCACATTACCAACAGGGACTGATGGATTTGTAATGTATAGTGATCCCTCTAGATGGGGGTTAGGGTTTGTACGTATGCAAAATGATAAGGCTGTAGCCTATGCTTCTAGGCAATTCAAGAACAATAAACAGAACTACCTCACCTATGATCTAGAATTAGTAGCAATAGTTTTTGTGTTGAGATTATAGAGGCCTTACTTATATGGTGTTCCCCATAGGATTTTCACGAACCATAAGAGTTTGCAGTATTTTTTTACTCAAAAGGAACTGAACATGAGGTGGAGGAGTTGGTTAGAGTTAACAAAATATTACGATTGTACAATAAAGTACCATCCTGGAAAAGCCAATGTAGTGGTTGATGCCTTAAATAGGAGACCTACTAGTTTGATAGAACAACTAAAGATGATATATCTTCCATTTCTAGTTGAAATGAGGTCTCTAGGAGTGAGATAATATATGACAAACTTAACGACATTAATTGCTATCTTTCACATTCATCCCATCTTGGTGGATCATATTAGAGAGGGACAAAAACAAGATCCACAATTGAAGAAACTGAAGGTGGAAGTTGAGTCTAGGCAGAGAATGGATCTTACCATCAAGGAAGAAGATATAGTGATGAGGGGGCAATGATTATATGTACCAGATGAAGAAGAATAAAGGAAGAGATCTTAGAGGAAGCTCATTCCTCAACTTACACTATGCATCTAGGTAGCACAAAAATGTACCACACTCTCAAAGAATACTATTGGTGGAGAAGGATGAAGAAGTAAATAGCAGAGTTCATTTCTAAGTGTCTAACTTGTCAGTAGATAAAAACATAACATCAAAAGCCTAGGGGATTAATGCAGTCCCTTCCTATCCCAGAATGGAAGTGGGACAAGATTAATATAGACTTCCTAGTAGGACTTCCATAGAGCCAAAAAGCACATGATGCTATATGGGTGATAGGGGACATGTTAATAAAGTCCGCACATTTCCTTCCAATTAAGAATGATTATCCTTTAAACAAGTTAGTCAGCTATATGTGGATGAGATAATGAGACTTTATAGTACGTCGATTTCTATTGTCTCAGAATGTGACCCTAGGTTTACATCAAGATATTGGCCCAACTTACAAAAAGCCTTAGATATATGCTTAAAGTTTAGCACTACCTTTCACCCTCATACGGATGGTTAGTTAGAGAAAGCTATTCAGACACTTGAGGATATGCTTAGGCCTTGTGTCATAGAGTTCAAAGGGAGCTAGGATACCTACCACTGATAGAATTTTCCTACAATAATAGTTGTCAAGCCTGCATTGGCATAGTCCCTTATGAGGCACTTTGTAAAAGAAAATGCAAAACTCTAATAAAGTTAAAATTCAAACAAAATCCAAATAAACACCAAATAAACTCAAATTAAATATTATCACAACTAAATAAATCAAACAAACAAGTAAACAAGAAACAATCAAAAGAAAATAAAATTCCATGGGTTGCCTCCCATGTAATGCTTCTTTCAACGTCGATAGCTCGACGCTTTCCTTGTGGTTAAGGTGGTTCAAACGAATGTTGCAGCAATAGTGAAGTCATTGATCTCAAAATCTGCATATGACAGATTATGTTATGGATTAAATGCATTCCTAGGATTCTTAATCTTCCCATTATCCTCGAGGTTTCATTTCCTTGAGATTAGTTAGAGGTAGAGGAGAATTGTTGTCTCTCTTTGATTCCTTGAAGGTTATTTGCTGCTTTTCTACCCTCAGAATTAGTTCACCCCCATCAACATCAATTATTAACCAAGCAGTAGCCAGGAACGGTCGTCCAAGGACTATAGGGGTTTCCATATCTTCTCCAATATCCAACATGTAGAAATCTACGAAAAAGATAAATTTATTGATTTGTACTTGCACGTTCTTAATAATCCCCTTTGGTTGATGAACTGCTCTATTGGTTGTTTTTACTGATATCTTTGTAGGTTCTAACTCTCCTAAGCCCAACTTCTGACTAAAGGTATAGGGCATCATATTGATACTTACTCCCAAATCCAAAAATACCTTATCTATGTTGGCTTTATTGGTACTACAAGGAATGTAAAAATCCCCCAGGTCCTCTTTCTTTTGTGCTATATTAGGGTTGCCTTCCGCTATGGGCTCCTTTATCTTCTTTTTGATTGGTTCCTTTAGCGTGAGCCTTGTTTGTTGTTGTTTCGTTATGTCCTAAACCTTGTTTGATTCAACCTCTTTAAAATCCCTCATTACCCTACTTGAACTTGACTTCCGTTGAGCTAGAATAGGGTATGAAATTTAAAGTTAAGGCTCCTTGATTGGCTTAATCACGAGCTCATTTGGAAGGAATTCCATAATTAATTGTCCTTCCCTCTTGTCTCCATCTTCCTTTATATTTTCAATTTTCTTTTCTTGGGCCTGAGTGATGGCTATGATCTATTCCTTTGGGTTAGACTCGGTATTGCTTGGTAGACTACCTACACTTTTAGAAGACAAAACATTAGTAGGTTGACCTACCTAAACCTCCAAATTATGGATGGATAAGGCATGGTTCTTTAGAATCTGATCAAACTTCACCTCCATCCTCTTTTGATTTTCCTTTTGGTTGGTAAACATCCTGGTCTAATTCTTTTCTTAAGTGGTCAGTTTGGACCCCAAAACATCCATCAATTTGTCCATTTTGCTCTCCATAGATCCAATTTGATCTTGCCAAAATCTAAAAGGTCCTTACGGTCTTACTTGGTCACCTGTATTGTTAGTATTTCAAGAAAATTATGGGTGGTTTTTCTACCCCTAATTACAAGTGTTCGAGTGAGGATTATTACCTATTTGTGGCTGGCCTACGTAATTTACCTATTCTATACCACTGGCTCCTTACAAGAAACATTCAGCTAAGCCATGGTTATTTTCCCTACATAGCTCACATTGTACTTGCATAGCTTTTTCCGTAGATGAAGATGCTCCTTGTATGTTGCTTAACTGCTTGGTAAGGGATGTGATATATACCTATAAAGTTATAACATAGTCAATCGGAATCATACCTTTTGCTCCTTTTGCCCCTTATCTAGTCCTCTCAAATGACCACATGCAATCATTGCTCACCAATTCTTCCAAAAGGTCATGAGCTTCATCAATAGTCTTCCTCATCAAAGAACCTCTAGTAGCTGCTTCTGTGGTTCCTTTCGTGCTCTGACTTACACCAATGTAGAATGTCTACATTGGGAACTCCCTCGAAAGTCTGTGGTGGGGACAGCTTCTCTGTAATTCTTTAATCCTCTCCTAAGCATCATATAGAGACACCCCATCACTCTGCTAAAAATTTGTGATCTCCTTTATAATCCTTGTCATCTTGCAAAATGGAAAGTATTTTGCACAAAATGCTTAGGCTAGCTGCTCCCAAGTAGTGATCTACCCTAAATTTAATGAGTTGAACCCCGCCTTCTCCTGTTCTTTCACAGCAAAAGAAATAGTTGCAACTTCATGGCATCATCGAACATCCCATTAAATCAGAAGGTGTCATAAATCTCCAAAAAATTTGCAATATGGGCATTTGGATCTTTGTTGGACAACCTATAAAATTGCACACTATTCTAAAGTATATTAAGTAGTGCTAACATAACCTCAAAATTGTTAGCTTGAATCCCTAGCCTCGCAACTCCTCGAGTGTAACATCCCATTACCCACATTGAGGCTAGAACAGTGCATATATGAGAGATTATTGTGAGATTAGAATATGCATTTCATACTCATGCATTATATGATATGCACATACACGAGAATATTAAATTTTTACACATGAAAATAATTGTACATGCATTCATTGACATTTTTCTAGGTACAATTGATTTGTAAATTTGATTATATTGAGAATTGTGGTTTTTATATGTTGAAATTTGATTTGGAGAGTGTATTTAGTGATTTAGAACTTTTGGCGAATTTTAAAAAAATTTCTAAAAACATTGGGTATTTTTAGACTAGGAAAAATGCCAAGTAGCAGAACAATTGATAATTAGCAGTAGAAATTAATGTCAAATGACAATGGATATTTTTATATCTGACTTTGGGGTTTAATGACTTATGTCATTAAAATTTGGAGACAACTGGAGTAGAAATTGAAGTTCATTAGACTAGTTAAATGAAAGAACCTAGTTTGAACCTATGGGAATAGGACATGTGGCAAGTGACATGTGTCACTTGCCAAGCCATGCCTTTATCTTATATGCCACGATTCTTTTAACCTTGAAAGATCAATTAATTGTCTTGGTTCTTGTTTTCTTCTTCTATTTTCGTGAACTTCTCCATTTCTTCTCTTCTTCACAATTTTTTTTTTTGGCTTCTCCAATCTCCATGTACGTTGAACCTAACTCTCTCATCTTTCAATTACTACTTCCTTCATGTTGTCTTCTTCATTACCACAAGAAAACCTAAATCTTCCAACCTCCATTTTGTTGTACATGTGATGCTTGGGAGCTAGGGCTAAGTGTTATTTTTGAAAATTTGGAGCTAAATCAGGTAAGTAGCTTGTTAATCTTCATGAGTAATGTTAAATGAAGCTTTTATGATGACAGTTAGAGGTTAAATGGCATAAAATGGTGTTTTATGTATGATGAACGTGAGTGATGAATAGTTGATCCAATTGTCTTGCTTTTGTATATGTACGATGAGTAATAATTCATAAATCGTTTTAGAAATGTTTTAGAGGTAGGATGATCGTCATAATGGTGTTAGGATGAGTGCAGAAAATTGATAACGAATGGTATATGCACATGTTCTGTTTTGAGTTGCTGATCAAATATAGATCATGAATTAGTTTGTCAATGACATTGAGTTGAAATGGAGTTAAGAATGAAGAGTAATGACGTAGGAAAAGTGATCTTTGTACAAGTTGTGTTAGGTGTAAAATCTGGAAAATTGGAAGATGAGTGCTGGAAAATGTAACAGTAACATGATCACTGATTATGCTTCTGTGTTTTACGCCTAACTTGAAGTATAGTTATCTAAATGAGATGATTCTTTATCTGGATTAAACTAGAGAATAAGGCTACATTTTTTATGAAGACATTGAATTTAAATTCTGTCTTTAAGAGTCAAAATTTAACATGAAATTGAGAACTAGGTGCAACAAATTGGTGGATGAATGTATATGTTTGTGTTCAGTTTTGAGAGTTTGAGAATATGTTCTATTTTGAGTGGTTTTAGAGATGTTTTAAAATGGTTTTATAGTTAAGTAAGAGGTGTAAGATGATGTTCTGATATGGGATAGTGATTTAAAATGAAAGTTTGAGAAGAAAAATGAAGAATGTGTAAGGAACAAATATGTAAAAAAATGAAAGTGCAGAAAACGTGAAGAACATGCGTGAATTTTTCTATTTTAATATTTGATTTTTAATCTAGGATTTTGAATTTTTTTTGGATGATTTGAGTTAAATGGAATTAGAAAATGGGGTAGACATAAATTAGAAATGTTAGATTGAGAAAAAGAAAAGAAGATGAACAAAATGCAGAAAAATGTGAAGGAGTTGCATGAATGATTTTTCTGTTTTGATGTTTGTGTTTCAATCTTTGGTTTTGATTTGTGTATGATTATGTTAAGTTAATGGAAATAAAAAATGGGGTTGATATAAGTTAGAGATTTTTGGTTTAAGAGAAACGAAAGAAGAAGAAGATAAGAAGTGCTGCAAAATCTGGAAAATATTGAGTGCACATGAAGATTTTCTGAAATTGAACATACTTCACTCTTTTTGTTATAACTTCTTCTCCTGACCTTCAAATGACATGAGATTTCAATCAACGAATTCTTAATACATTTTTATTTATCTCCACCAAAAATTATAACCATCTGAAATCATTTGGAGGAGAGTGATTGATGAATTTGGGACGAAATTGATGAGGAGTTCTGGAATTTCATAACTGGAGTATTTGTACTGAACATACTTTGGTATTTTAGACATAAATTGTTCTGCAGTTATCAAAATGGAATGATTCTTAATTTTGAGTAAAATAGAGAAATAGGATACAATTTTTCTGAATATGTATAATTTTAATTCTATCTCTAGAATTCCAAGATCTGACTTGAAGTTTGGTACAGAATACTGTTACAGTTGAAAAAAGTCTGAATTTTTTGAGTATATATTTTGGACTATTGAACCAAATTGAATGATCATGGGTCATTAGAAACTTAATAAAATGTGAAACACTTTTATAGAAGAAATTACTGCCAAATTATTTCCATTTCATCGTCAAATTGATCATGTATAGTAGACCCGAAGGTATGTTTCAGGAAAAATCTGAATTGACGAAACGAGTCATGAATTTCGATTTTAATGGTTTTATTGAGGTATAAACCATAAGTATAAATGATACTTATGTGAGTTTGGAAATATGAATGTTTACATGATGTGAATAATAGAGCGATACCTGGGATTGTCATGAACATGCTTTGTGCATATTTCATATACCTTCGTGTGCATTAGCAAACACTTATAACTATGCAAAAGTGTGATATATGTATATTGCTTGATATAGAGGAGCAATTGGAACGCCAACATCCAGACATTGCTGGAACTTTAAGGCAGTAGCTTCGGAAGAAATCAGTGAGTAACCTAGACAGTTTCACGTAATTAATTGTTTGCTTTAGAATATCTTTTGAATGATGATATGAATGTGATTTAATTATGTTGATGTCGGACATGAAGGTCTGAGACTTGATGCATAAATGTGATATTGAAGTGTTACTTGTATGTGAATGTGACGAACTAAATGCTTCTTGACATGATTGATTGATTATGAGAGATACATTCCATAGATGAATGCATGATCAGATAATAAGGGTTGTGACTTGAGTAGCCACTAAAAATGAGCTTAAAGCTCCAAATGTGATTAAGAGCCAAAGGCTCACTGTGTAAAATGAGCCATGTATCCCCAGCAGATAAGGAATAGTATAAATGACACTGGTATCCACAATGGATACGGGATAGTTTTAGCACTCGATCACAACAAAGTAATAATTAGAAAAGAATCACATGAGTATTTCATATACATTTTAATAAGTATGTTTGATTGTTTGAAATGCAAAATTGTCTTACCCTGAAGTGAGAATGTGATATGTGATAATTTTTGCAAAATGTAAAGATGTGAATTATATGTTATATGTGTGATGTGTTGAATGAATAGAGTGAACATCGATGATGATTACTTCATTGAGTTCGCAAAACTCACCAAAATTGCAATGTTGATGTTTTAGGACCGAGAAACGACTTTAACTACTAAGAGATGCTACAAGAAGTATAGTCTTGTACTTTTGGGGAAAAAAAGAAATGACTCAAAGGTCAATCAGCTGAGATTGGAATATTAGATAGATCTTTTTGTATAATTCCTCTTTCCTATAGCGTATTTTGTATTAGGCTTGATAATGTACTTACTTAGATGATATTGGAAACTTTCAATGTACATTTGTGGATATTGAAATTTGCATTGTAAATTCGGTTTTTATGAAATGAAAAGAGAAATTTGGTTTTAAAATATGATGTCTTATAAGAGAATAAAGAATGATGATGCCATGATTAAGTGAGAGTTCTGAACACTCTAATACGTCATTATTATAGGGTCTGTACTGGAATGTCCTGAGGGTAGTCCATCAATTTCCTCTCATTTCCTCCTTACTCTCCTTCTTTGGCCATATTTCTTTGTATAACATCTCGACACTTTGCTCTTCTTAACTCTCGTTTATGTCTTGTGATATTGAGTAACTCTTTTTAGCTAAATTTTATCAATCTTTGCGTGCTCTTTGTCTTCATGCACCTATAAATACACAAGAAAAAGTATCAGAACTCTTAAATCAAAGTAATATAAACTAAACAAGATGCTAAACAAACAATCCCTAGCAACGATGTCAAAAACTTGTTAATTGAAAACCGGACTCCAAGTTTTATGCTCAAAACTGCAAGTATACAGGTTATGACTTGTAGTAATAAGTAAATATCAATCCCATAAGGATTGTGCTTAGGCACCACTTAATTTAGATTAATCTTTGTTTAAGAACTAGATTGTTGTGGAAATAAACTGGAAAATTAAATTAAATTAAAAAGCTAATAAAACACAAATGACAACTCAAAAATAAGGAACCATGGAATTCAAGATTTTCACAACTAGAGATCACTTTTTCCCTATCTTGTCTCCCTCCTATTTTGTTAATTGAATTATGCCTCATATAAGATTTCCTAATGTATTAACTACCCTCTCTCCAGGTGTAATTAATTGTCCCTAGCCAAATTAAATGCAGATGATTAAGCAATCTCTGAATCTACAAAAACAATCCACCAATTCAACTAATTATGAAGTTATCCCATGGATGATCAATTAAATTATCTAAGATATCTCTTTAACTGATCAATTAAATTGATGAATATAGGTCTATTGAAGTGAATCACACGTTAATACAACACTTAGAAAACGATATTTAAAAGCACAAGAAGGGGGGGTTGAATTGTG
>JAOSBN010000006.1:15408681-15441340 GCA_027563595.1 Erythroxylum suave
CATATACATATACATATACATATACATATACATATACATATACATGGAGATGTATAGGAAACATGTATATTATTATAATCTAAATAAGTTGATTAACAGTTGAACAATCAAGTTGGTCACTTGATTATGGTTTGGAATGTAGTGTTGTGATTTATCTCCGTGTAAGTAAAAGAGTTTACTTCAAGGGAATGATGAATTTCATAACATGATAGTAGTTGACTATCGATAATGGAACTATTAAATGAATTTGGAATCAAGTATGTTTTAAAGAATAAAGTGGGCTGTTACTTTAATCTTAAAACATAGACCTTAGCATTTTGTTATTACAAACCACAATCTTGATGAGTGCTGAACTCATATGTGTTTCATTATAATTCTTGATATGATCGGAATGGATTTGTATACAGTATCAATCCAGTGTTTACATGTTGGAATTATTAATTAAAACATGTATCAGGGAACATTCACTCAAATAAAGAGTTTATAGTGATATCATCACTTTTCGATGTTTTTACGGAGTTTGATGATTAAACTGGTGCCAGTAGTTTGATGGACTAGCTACCCATCAAGTCTTATAACTAAGATGAGTTATTATGCTAATCCCAATATATATTAAAAAGGGAGATTTAGAAGGAAAAACCAACATAAGGGCAAAACGATAGTTTTACCGTTTATTGAGTAGATGGCTATAATATGGTTCATATTAAAGTTTATAATTGGACATCTTATTTGAAACATGTATTCTCATAATACTTAGTAATTCAACAGTTCAACTAATTGTCTTTAGTGGAATGACATTTGATTAATAAGCTAGAATTAATACTAATGAGATTAAACCAGGTTTACTGGAGCTCGAATTATATAAGTCAAATTAGATTCCCCATTTGGCTTCTAAGAAGGTTATCAAGAAAAGTAAGAAATATAAATAGAGGTTGTAAAACCCATGATTGAATGTTAGGCTTACTTTCGTTAGAAACCTAAATGAACATTTAATATTGAGCTTGACTTTGGTTTGATTTGATTAATTAGATTAATTAAATTAAAACAAAGTTATCAAAAAAAGAAGGAGGGCATATATTTTTTTTATACCTAAATGTGCATATAGAATTGAATTGCTAAATTAAAGATGGTTTTTATCATGCTTTATCATCATTAAATGGAGTGATGATCTTATTATGGTTTCATGGTTGTCTTTTAATGATGGCATGTAATGTAACCTTTTAGCATTCATTTCATTAAAGAAAGGAAGAGGAGCATTTGATGTATTTTTTCTTCCCTCTTTCATCCATAACCGAAAATTAGAAGGTCTCATTTTGGTTATTGGTCTTTACATATAGCCATCTTAAACAAATGAGAACTGAAATTAACAAGAAGAGGAAGAAGTGTTCTTGCATTTGTTTTTTTGCCTCACTCTCTCCTCTCATGCATATATAGTTGAAACTTGAATGAGAAGAGTCTCATTTTTGGCTTCTTTCTTCTAAGAAAAATCTCCCAAAAAAAATTTCTTTTCCTTTCTCACCTAATGATCTTATTAACCAAGTTGTCCAAGAAGAATAAGTGGTAGAGGATACAATAACAAGGAGAGGATACATTGACAAAGGAGAGAATATAAAAGTTAGGAGTCAAAGCTGTAGCAAGGAGTCGGTGTATTTCTACCACCTTGTTCTTATGTAAATTATTTTCCTTATATTTTATCACGTATGGTTGAAACATGATGATTTGGTTATGTTATTTCCGTTGTGTTTTTTATTTCGAAAAAGTTTTGAAATCTACTATTTGACCAAATCTTGCATGCTTTCATTTTCAATCCAATAGGCTGAAGTAAAATCCCAAGTGCCATGATTGTGGTCTGGGGGGCCTCGGTCATGTCCTGTAAGATAGCAAACACGGATTAGCTTCAAAAACTAAACTTTACGGGGTTATTTTAGACATTTTAAGCCCGAGATTATTTTAGACATTTTAAGCCTGAGTAAAACCTAGGTTTTACCCTAAATAGAAATGACTTCAGAGAGGGCAAAAAATCCCAATTTTTTATAAGCCTCTACCTGCCATTTTGTAAGAAAATACAAGGTAGAGAGAAAAAGGAGAGAAGGGGAGAGGAGCATATATAATTGTTGTCTAACCATTCCAACCCAACTATTTCTTGTTCTTTCATACTTTATTTTATTTATTTACTTCACCTTGATGTATGACTTGGGTTTAAGAATGTTGAACATGTTGTTAATGATGTTCTAAACTCCTTTAAGGATTTGTTCTTGAATCAATGTTAATGTGATTTCTTTTTAGTTAATACATTGGGTATTGTGATTATTTGTTTTATTTGTATGCTTTGGTAACAAATTGAGAGAGTGAACCGATAGCAAAATAATTAGATTGGGGAATGAGAGTTAAACAATCTATTAGAGGGCTTAAGATCTAATTGGATGTTTAGGGTTTTTGTTAACTAAAAAATTGCAAATTCCATAATTCAATTAGGGTTTATGATTTAGGTAATAACTATAACTCAAGAGAGAGTAATTCACCTTTCGAAAGTCTAGGATTGATATGGAATTAACTCAAAGGAATCGTGTTAGCATTGGATGATAGGATAAATTCCTCTTCTCACAATTCGTTGACCTTGTCTTATTGCTATACCCCAATTGTTAAGTGGTTATGCTTCATTTTAATCTACTTTTATTAATTTTGGTTATTTTCATTCAACCACTACTTAATTATTTAACTTTCCGCTTATCTTTATGTTCGTTTAAATCACATTTTACAACCTTAGAAAAAGTTACGATTCAATTAGTTCACTGATTCCTTGTGGGATTGACACCTCAACTACTATGCTTATGACCTATGCACTTAGGAAACATTGAGGGTTTTATAAATTGTAAAACTTTCTCAGCAAGTTTTTAGCTCCGTTGTTGTGGAGCTAGTTTAGGACTTTTTAAATTCCTTTGTTTTAAGGAATTATTACCCTTTCTTATGATTGTGGTACCCAATCACACAAAATTTAAAAAAAAAGAAAGAGAAGGTAGTTTGGGCATAAAATAGAAGACACATCAATTTGGACATTACAAGGCAACTATGAGGAATCCAAAACGTTAAATCCTAGAGGAGATAGAAAGAACAATGATGGAGGAAATAAATCATAGGGAGCAAAAAGCCTTATAGACTTTATGAGGCCATAGTATCATCAAGGAATTACATGAACACTAGTGCAAGCAAGTAAATTTGAAATCAAGCCAGCACTACTAAACATATTGCAACCAACGTACAATTCTATTAGTTATCCAATAAGGATCCCAATGCTTATTGGCTAATTTCTTAGAGATTGGTGACATCTTCCGATATATCGGGATGTCAGAAGATGCAATTAGGATGAGGCTCTTTCCCTTTATACTCAAAGATAGAGCCAAGGTGTGGTTAAATTCTCTCAATCCAACTAACGTCACAGCTTGTAAGAAGTTGGTGTAAAATTTTCTAAATAAGTACTTCCCTCTGAAGAAGAAAAAAAGATTGATAAAGAAAATTATTAATTTCCAACAAAATGATGGGAAGTTTTTATAAGAAACGTGGGAGCGACATAAGGAGTTGCAAAGTAGCTATCCTTATTATAAACTACCTAACAAATTCCTATTGTAAATCTTCTACAATGGAGTTAATCCACCCATGAGAGGCACCATAGATGCAGCTACTGGAGGATCATTCATAAGGAAAACAGTTAAAGCGGCATATGATCTATTAGAAGAGATGGCATATAATAGCTATCTTTGGACATTAAAATGAAGCAGACAACAAGCAAGCTTTTGATTCCTAAAAGGAAAAATTACTGCAGATTTAGTGACAACAATGCAGTTTGAGATTAACAACCTAACCAAGCAACTGAATAGCTTAAAAGTTGCCTCTTCTTATCCATTCAAATAATTCAGTACGAGTGCATGTTATGCAGACAGGAGAGCCATACGCAGTTGATTGCATCCTAATGGAAAACAACAACATAGGATAATTCAACTTCAATGAAGAACAAGTTGGTCAGGGAAATCATCATTCTTATTTGAACAAGTAAAATTTGGGGTGGCAGAACTACCTAGACTTCTGTTGGTCTCACAATACAAGTACCCAATTGGGAAATCAAGACATATTAGGATTTTAGTAAGATGAATCCAGTTCATGATATTTTAAATTGGACAAGATCATGGATAAGTTCATGAACATGGATGAAGCTTATAAGACACTAGGACCAATACCAAATTAACTCAAAAGTAATCGTGTTAGAATTTCATGATAAGATAAGTCCACCTTCTTATAGTTCTTTGATCTTGTCTTGTTGTGATATCTCAATTGTTAAGTGGTTGTGCTTCATTTTGATTTACTTTTGTTAATTTCAATTTTTTATTTTCATTCAATCACTACTTGATTGTTTATTTTCTGTTTATCTTTATTTTCATTTAAATTACATTTTTACAACCTTAGACAAAGTTAGGATTCAATTAATTCACTAATTCCTCATGGGATCGACACCTCAACTACTACGCTTACAACCTGTGCACTTGTAGAACATTGAGGGTGTTATAAATTGTAAAACTTACTCAACAATGAGTACTTTTATTGCTAGTGTGAAGAGATAGGGTGACAATTGGTCCCTTTGTCAAAGATGTTTTACACCCTTGATAATCTTTAGGAGTGACCAAAACATTATATGAGGCTATTGTAAGACATTGTTCAATTTATCCTACAAATATTTCAAGGAAATCAAATTTTACCAATATGTTTAGGATGAAGCTCCAAGTTATTGAATCAAAAGCTTTTTTAAATTCAATCTTAAGGGTATAGTTATTGCTTGCATATTTATTATTGTAGTTTTTAAATATCTCCTATGCAAGTAAGATATTATCCACTATATTTTTACCTTTGATGAAAGCTCCTTGTTAGGTGTTATTGTATGTAAGAAGGGTTAGCTTTAATGTGCTTGTCATAATCCTATAGATCATCTTGTAAATGATATTGCAACATGTAATTGGTTTGTATTCAGAGAATGATCTTAGACCTTGGTTATTTAAGATTAAGCAAATTTTCTAAAAAATTTCATTATAGATTTTTTATTTCATTTTTAATGATCTACTAAGTTTTCTAGCAAAAGAAACCATTGAAGCCATCTGGCACTAGGGCCTTTTGAGGATTGAAAGAGAATACAACCCTTTCTACTTCTTTCTCAGTCACTAGAGTAATTAACAGGGCAACATCTTGGTGTTTAAGAACCTCTTTGATGATTGAATTTAATAATGGAATAGAAGAAATGCTCTCAATTAGAACATCTAAGGTATTATAGAAGTATGAATGAGCTTCTTTGAGAAGGTCCTTTATAAAATAATAGAGGAGTTTTCATTCATTTTTGATAAAACAATTATGTTATTATTCCTTTTGGATAGTAAGAAGAAGACAAACTATATGTCCCCTTCTTTTCACCAAAAAACTTTCGATCCTATTAAGAAATTGAGTTATTTATAAAAAAGACTTATTCCATATAATAAAGTGTTTCCTTGTCTTTCTACTAAATTAGAAGATCGGATGGAGATAAGTAGAGTTATGATTTAATAAGGTTTAAGATTACTATTTTATCTTTGATTAACCTTAGGGAACTTTTGATCTTTTATAAATTGAGCACTTTCAATTCATTCTTCTCTACATTAAGTTTCCTTAAGCAAATATATGGTTTCCCTTGAAATTCCTTATTGATACTCTCAAAACAAATTTCTAAAATCCTTCAATGTTAACTAGGCAATTGTAAGACTGGAAGGGATATCTCTTTTGAACATTCATAATGATATCTTGAAACACTATTAGACAAAGATTAAAGAAAGAGGAAAAACAGGCTATGCTTATTGGGAACATTAATAAGCATTCCTCACTCACCATTACTCTATATATTTTTCCTTAATGAATCAACTTCCTCTCTACTTGTTAAAACAAGTGAATAAATTACCTTGGAACTTCAAATCAGTTACTTAGATTTTTTCTTTACAATAATTTAATTCATTTGAGGGTTACTTAGGTTGATATTGTTGTTAGCTTTATTTAAATTAATTATATTGTTAAAGTCTCCAAGCAATATTCAAGTTCATTTAATGCCTACTCCATTTCTTCAAAAAAAAACATGGCTTCCCATTATCATACCAAGGTCTATTGGATAGAATTTGTTGTGCATTTGTCTCTGTATCAAACTTGAAGAAGAAGAAGAAGAATTGTTCTTCATTAAATAAAACATTTATCAACCCTGACTTTTCCCAAAGGAAATGAAACTAAGAGTTTATGATAGGAATTGTTAGAATTTTGTCTGAAAAGAAGTCAAATAAAGTGGATCAACATCTTAAAGATCCTTCTTTGAGAACATCAAATGGAGGGGCAACTATAAAGTTTCCCTTTAGAAGAGAACGAGAAAAAAATTGAAAGATCAGTGATGAAGTAGAGTCACCTAGTACCTGCTTCCAAGAAAGTTTTGAGTTCCTAGGTTGAAGATCTCTAGGGGAAACGATGTTGGGAGCAATAAAAGATGTACCAAAATATGAGCCATGCATAGTCAAAGGAATTAAAGTAACTTATCTCAAGGATGAGGAATTTGGATGTAAAGTAGTCTCAAAGACCTTTTTTGAAATCTCCTTAGATGCTACAATGGTGGAATTTTAAGTATAAGAAGGAGAAAGAGGGAAATGTCGTTCTTGCAAGATGATTGACCAAGTTTTAATAATAAAAAATCTATTTGACATAAAAAGAGGAAAGGAGACGTAAAGTTAGGACATAAAGTTTTGAAAAATAGAGAAAGACGAGAGAGAATGAAAAGGGGAAAAGATAATAATGCCTTTTGAGTCCTAACAAAATATCCTAAAAAGGAAACTTCAATACCAGGACAAAGATTAGAAAAAGCAAATAAGAAGATGAAAAGAGAGTAGGAAAGTAGTAGTACAACCAAGATGTCACTAAGAGTAACACAAGATCTAGTGAAAAAGACATTTTCTAAAAGTCACCAAGGTAAAATCTTACAGGGGAACTATATTTTTTCTCTTTGAAAGATATGGTTTCTTTTAGGAAAAGGGTCATATTTAAACCTAAGATTTACATCCTTAAAAAATTTAACCCTAACATTTTAGAGAGTACAATTAAACCCTATCATTTGACAAATGTCAAAATTTAACTCCAACCTAATAGAGAAATTGATGACTATGTCACCACTAATTTTCTACCAAGTCAATGAAAACCTAACATGTTTTTAATATTTTAATAGTAAAGTAGGTTTATATTGTCTCTTTTGCCCTCGATAACCCTATACCTATATCCCCCTCCCACCTCTCTTACTCTCTCCATCGCTTGCCTTGACATGAACCTCATATGTTTTCTATTTATAGCCTTAAAATCCTTGATTAATTCAACCCAAATGATAAGGATATTATATCAAATTCGTGTACAATTCCACATTGTATTTTTTATGCTATTGATAAAATAAAGAAGATAGAGAAGATGAGAGAAGAAAGGAAATTTACTTCTATTCTTCTTAATCAAAATACACCACGCAAATGCTCCATATAAAGAGATTATAGTTAAAAACCAAAGCAAGGAAATAGGAAATAGAGAAACCACTTAGTAAACACCAACTGAAGGAATGGACTCCACTGCTCCACTATTGCCAACTCCTAAAGACTCTATCAAATCAATTAACTAAAAATTATTTCCAATAGTATTGGTCCATCTCAAAATTGGTTACTACATTTATTCCCATAAAATTTATTGTTGCTATATTGTTTACTTCTACTACTTCTTCCTACATAGTTGTCACCACTATTTGCAGTAGACATCAAAATAACAATGAAGTATAGGATGCGGTGAAGATGCATTCATAAATACTGATAATTTATTGTTATACATGGAGCAAAAATGTCAAACAAAGCAATATCAAAGGTGCCAAGGTACAAATCCTTGTTTCCAGCAACACTACCTATTCTTACTTGCCAAGGGTTCTATTGATGATGCCTATAAAAGCATGTTAAGAATTATTAGCATGAACTTACAATAACTAGCAGGTTATAAACAAATGAATTGCTAAAGATGAACTCCTATGGCTTGCTTAGAAAATGTTTATACGTTGCTAACCTGTTATTCTCCTCCTATTTTCAAACTCGTTTTGGAAGTATCCATCATTTTCTTTGTTTGTTAAGCCTCACTTTTCTCAAACTTCCCCCTCCTCCGTCCTATCTATGCAAACAAAAAAGAAAAGATTATTATGCAATATAACTAATACTCTTTCTATCATAATCAAAAATTTGCTGAAGACAATAACTTCATTCGAAAACTTGATACTCTTTCTATCAATCAATTTTTAAAAAAATTATTATGCAATCTAACTGAAGGAGAATTTTGAACAATTGTTGGTCTTATGTCATTTTATACCTCCTTAGGGATGCAATAAATTCTTTCTTGGACACATTCTCCTCAAATTCCTTAGCATAATTAGAATTTTGTTGAAGATAAAAACTTCACTTGGTAATCAAACAATTAAGGAAAAGCCAAACCACCTAAAAGTATTAGTATCTTATAACGAAGTTGGTTGTTCCTCGTATTTAACTGCTTCTAAGTCATAAGCTCCAACCACTTTATCATCCATATCATATCCACCTAACACAACCTAAAATTTTGAGCGAAGGAATAATAAGTTTCACGACTCTTTTATTTTAGGCTTGTTTGGCAATCAACAGATTGCATTAGCTATTAGCCTATTTTATTAACGACTAGCTAATAGCTGATTTGACCAGTGGATAACATCAACTGTTTATTTAAAGATCTTTGAAAAATTAACTGTTTAGTATTAGTTATTTATGTGTAAAATGACTTATAAGGGCATGACTTAAAAAATGATTTATAAGGACATAAGTATTATATCTTAGTATTTCTTAAAGAAGACGTATATAATGGGATAATAATCCTTTGTATATTCTGACTCAAATTTGATATTAATTCAATTTGAAATATTAAATTTAAATATTTAAACTTATTATCTCTATCTCTATCCCTATCTCCATCTCTATGTCTTTGAGTAATTTATATTAACTTTTAGATGTAACAGTCTTTTAGTCCCTTAATTACTCAACCACTAAAGAAAAACACTCCTCATAGGAGTGTTTTCAAAATCAGCAGATTGGGCTTAATCAGCTAATTACCAAACATAATTATCAATGGTTTGACACAGTCAAATAGCTAAAACTTTTCAATCCACCAAAAATCAACTTATAATCATTTACCAGAAAATGTCTTTATCTAAAGAAATGTACCGAGTTTAAGATCCTGAAAAACAAAATCCAAAAAATAAACAAAGGAGAGATGTTAGATCTCACCCAGATATACTTTGGTAGTGTAGTTTATATCCTAAAGTAATAGCTAGACATCCAAGATCCCATATTTCATGCAAAAGATAAAAGAAAAAAATTAAAATACCAATATCATTAGGAAGCTCAGATGTTGCAGATATAAGTATATCGATATTGTATCATTATCGGTATTGACGCTCTTATAGCATACTATTCAATGTTTTATGATGCTCTTATACCACAATGTTCGGTACTCTGCTCTTTTATCTTACTATTCATTATATTGTGATACTCTTGTGTCACACTGTTTAGTACTTTACTCCTGTATCGTATTGATACCATACTTTACGGTATTTAGACCTTTGTAAGGTATTTATACAAGTTTCTTTTCAACCCTACAATTTTTTATGCACTAACGATAAACCCTTTATAAGAAATCGAAGAGAAAATGGAGAGAAGGGATCTTAATGCCCTTTTCTGGCTTAATTTGACCCTCCCTCTTAGAGTTATTATCCCATAGATATGCTTCATATCTACCTGTACAAATGTGCCTGGATCAACATGGTTGTGTTAGTGAAAAAATAGGATCTGACTCCTATAGCCCCGATGTGGTAAAAAATGATAAAATTATACTGTGAAGTAGAGCTTTTCTCTAGCTATTTTATTGGTGAACCATTGCCCATATTTATCGGCATGATTCAGGAATATAAAAGAAGAATTTGGTGGGATAGCTCAATTAGTAACAGAACTAAAATGGAATGGTAAGAAACTTGATGACAAAGGAAAAAAATAGACAATAAATGGGCTTGAGTTAAAGGACCTGCTAGTAGTGTGCCTAGGCCAATGGTAATATGTGATTGTTGTATTGACATTTTGACTTATTATTTATAAAATTTGAGGTATTCTTTTATATATGCATGTATATTGTTTATGTAATGTGGTTTAAATTCTATGAATAGTATTAGGCTTATGTCATCAAATATGTGACTTAATAGTAAAACCATAAGCATTATAATATTATTCTAAACTATCCTTGGTTAGTCATTAACTACAAGAAATTGTATTTTTAGTGAAAGTAAAAAATGTCACTAAAAGCAGTAATATTAGTCACCATTATCAATAGTGTCTAATTTTTGAAGTCGTCACCTCCTGTCACAAATACCTTCGTCACTAATGAAATAGTAACTAATTTCAGAAATGATCACAATTATGCAACAAATTTGTGACACAATTACTGTAACTAAAACTTGTGAAATTTATGACAAGTTTATCGTCACAAATAATATAAAGTAGTGACTAATTAAATCGTAACAAAACTTTATTATATTGTGGCAAAAGTGCTGACACTAAAACCTATAGAATGTGTGACAATAATATATGTTCACAACAACTTTACATATTTATGACAAGTTTGTCCACACAAATAATATAAAGTAGTGATGAATATAGTCGTAACAGTATTTCATTTTATTGTTACAACAATATTGCCACTAAAGTAATTATAAATAGTGACAAAATATTTGTCACTAATAATTTTTTATCAGTGTCCATTACTTCTTGGTCACTTTAATAAAAAAGTGTCAACATCGTTTTGTCACAAAAATGAAAATTGGTTCTTACAAAAAGTATTGTCACTAATGTATTTATTATTAGCAGAAATAAAACTATCAATTTATCAACAAAATTACATTAGCTTCAGAAGAAAATTGCATCAGTGACTATATTGTCTAATAAATTTCGTCACAAGTATAAAAGTTATAAGTTATAATAATGTTGTCACTAAATAAAGAATATATGTTACAATTAATTTATCACTAATGTGTTCGTGTTTATCATAAATAATATTACTAAATGACATTTTAATTTTGATTTTAATTTTAATCATGATATTATTAATTGCAAGGATGTTAGGAATAGAGATTGGTCATCATAAACTATTCAAATTTTGACAGATTTAGGTTCTAGAAAAATTTAGGTCACGAGAGATTGAAACTTGAAAAGATGCCCTTAGACGAGAGGACTTTTGACAAACACATAAGTTGCGTTACCAAATGAACTACAAACCACCACATTTCCATTGATTTTCACGTTAAAACCTCTTAACAATAAGTACTGACCTAAAAAACTTGTAAGAAGTTATGATACAAAGTGAATATCTAAAAGGAAGAGATACAGGGCGGAGATTGAAACCCCGAAAATAACCCAAAAATTAAACCATTTGACCTCTTATCCTACGAGTAAGTTGAATATCCTTAGGCATTATAGTAACTCTCTTGGAATGAATTACACACAAATTGGTGTCCTCAAACAACCCAACAAGATATGCCTCAGTTGCCTGCTGAAGAATCGCGATGGTGCTGCTCTAGAATCTTAAATCAGTCTTGAAATCTTGGGCGATTTCCCTAACTAGTCTCTAGAATGGAAGTTTCCTGATCAACAGCTTCATGCTCTTCCGGTACTTCCTGATCTCTCTTAGGGCCACAGTTCTTGTTCTGAATCTGTAGGGCTTCATCATACCTCCAGTGCCCGAAACCGACTTCCTTGTAGCCTTAGTGGTAAGCTATTTCCTTGGAGCCTTGCCATCAGTTTGTTTTCTACGAGCCATTTGAAGGAATGAGAATTAAGTTAAGAGACATTTTTGGATACCGAGAAAGTGCAAGAAAGTGAAGGAAAATCTATGGTGATCAAGTAGGAAAAAATGAAGGGATTGTTTCATAGATGAGAGGCGGTATTTTTTTCTTTCGTAACATGAGAGGCGGTATTTTTTTCTTTCATAACACTTACTTTTAGGTCCTTTGTAGTCCCAATTAAACATTTTTAGACCAACTTCTTGGAATCCTTGTTGCCTGTATATATTCTTAAATCTTTGATAGCTGTGCAACATTTTGTGGAAGGCTTTGAGGCACCACCAACCAAGAAAGCTTCGCAATGCTCTAATGATGTTTTAATGTTTTCGCATTTAACCGCACCACCTCCACCAGCTTCTTCTTGGGTTCGGACTCTTGCAATAATGGCAACAACTAAAAAAATAATACCGAGCCCTACAAACCATTCATTTTCTCGTCTCTCTCATATTGATATGATACCTAAAGATGCGTTGGCAGCTAGCTAGGTTAATTGGGTTATTTTATGCCAATAACATTTTCGTGTGCCCCATTTATAGCTGGTCTCATGGATCTATCGAGACTCTATTACTTGGTTCAGATGTTGAAATTAAACTAATTGGATTACAGCAAATGTTGTTAAAGTTCAAAGTTAATCCGATTCTCAAAAATTTATGCTTGGGTTCAAATCTGATTTGGACTGGATTTTATGATTTTAGATCCTGATTATGTTTTGACTAACCGAATTTAATTATTTTTCACTTTAAAATTTTAAAAATGAATTTTTTATTCAAAATTAAGTGGTTTTTATTTGAAAACTTTGGATTCCAATTTGGACTTAATAGAATAGCCCATAGCCAAAAATTTTAATTTCCAAACTCAACTTTTAGCTCGATCAATTTGAATTAAGTTTATGACTTTGAATCAGATTAAACTGAATATGAGCTAAGATGTCATCCCTACTAAGTATAGTTATCTATTCGAAATAAGTTGAGTTTGTCTTTAGAGCTGTATGATTAAAATTAGTGTCATTTGATTGTAAATGTGTCATTCTCTATCAAATATTACTCTATCTAACCCTTCTCAATACTCAAAATGATATCGTTTTGAGCATTTTAAAGACTATCGAACAGTCATCTTAACATTGGACAGAGGATTTTAGTAGTGTGATTGGGCTTTAAATGGATAAATCATTATCTTAAATTATTATTGTTAGTGTTAATAGTTAGATATGACATAGAAGTTTGATTATAAGGGTGTCAGATGCCAAATATTTTCATATTTATAGAAAATTCTTAACTTTTCAAAAATTTTAAATATTATTAAGAAAAAATAGAATTTACATTTCTAATAATATAGTTCCAACATATTGAGTCATATTTCAAAAATACACAAAAACAAATATTTATCATTAATTTGTTACAATTATATTTACAATAAGTTTTGTAACAAAAAGTTGATCAAGTTACCAACATAAGTTTTGTCAAAATTACAATTAATTCCTACCAAAATTGTGTTTGACACCAAATTTCATAGACTTTTAGTGAAAAAACTTAGTGATAAAATAAATTTTAACACAATTTAATTATGAAAGAAACTAAATTGCTATAATTACCATTGTATTAGTGACAAAAATATAAATCATCGTCAATAATCTAAACAATATTGTCAATAAATTGTCTTGTCACTTAAAAAACTCGTATTTGTGATGACAAAAATAGTTAGTCACAAAAAATGTCACTAAATTACGAATAGTAGTGACCATAGTTATAATTCGGTTATTGTGACAATATGTAATAGACACAAATTAATTGAATATTTATTGACAAAATGTTTTGACACAATAGTCAAAATATTATGTGACGATAAACTGTTTCATCACCATAAGAAAAAAATATTAGTGACCACACTATGTTTTGTCACAACAAATAGAAAATATTAGTTACTAATATATGTGTTGTCACAATTGCAATTAATTCCCGTCAAAATTATTTTGGCGCCAAATTTCATAGGCCTTTATTTACAAAATTTAGTGATAAAATAAATTTTAACACTATTAATAAATTAATAGTGACAATTTAATTGTGAAAGAAACTAAATTGCCACAATTACTATTGTATTAGTGACAAAAATATAAATCATCACAAATAATCCAAACAATAGTGTCAATCAATTGTCTAGTCACTAAAAAAAATCATATTTGTGATGGCAAAAAAAGTTAGTCACAAAAAAAATTGTAACTAAATTACAAATAGTAGTGACCATAGTTATAGTTCGGTTATTGTGACTATATGTAGTAGATCCTAATTAGTTGAATATTTATTGACAAAATGTTTTGTCACAATAGTCAAAATATTATGTGATGTTAAACTGTTTCGTCACCATAAGAAAAAAAAAAATATTAGTGACCATACTATGTTTTGTCACAACAAATACAAAATATTAGTTACCAACATATAGTTTGTCACAATTACAATTAATTCCCACCAAAATTATTTTGGTGCCAAATTTCATAGGCTTTTAGTGACAAAACTTAGTGATAAAATAAATTTTAACACTATTAATATATTAATAGTGACAATTTAATTGTGAAAGAAACTAAATTACCACAATTACTATTGTATTAGTGACAAAAATATAAATTATCACAGATAATCCAAACAGTAGTGTCAATCAATTGTCTAGTTAAAAAAAACTCATATTTGTGACTAAAAAATTATTAGTCACAAAAAAATTATCACTAAATATCTTAACTCTTGTAGTGATTATTGGTGGAACAATAATGAATTAAGGCTAGTATGTATTTTGATTGATGATCACATTTTACCGTTCATGGATATGAGTTATCAAATCAGATACATAGATATATGTTAGAGAACATATATTGGACTAACCCACAAAAAAGAACACTACATGGTTTCATGTCTTTAATGATTCTCAATATGGTTTGACTTTAGTCCTTTGACCTGAAGTCATCATGGTTCCCTACATGAAGAATTCAGTATTTTGACATTAGACTAAGTTATCTTTAACTGGATAACAAGTAGTCTTATGTTGGACATTAAATGAATCATGCAGAGGGATGTGAATGACGTAGATGGGATTTGTACCTCTCTTAAACAAGAAAGATATCATTTGGGCCCCTTGAAAAGTTTGACTGAAGAAATGCATGGTCATGCTTAAATGAATTGATGAGGAGTCATCAATGTCATTTGTTATAGTCAGTTAACTTGGGAATCAAAAACTATGATTAATCAAAGGTTGACATGTACCATTCCTTATGATTAATCTTGATATTGTGTTACAAAGGGATTGAGTTTGTAACTATAGTTACAGTTTAAATCAGATTACCAATCTTTATTTGATTTGGGTATCATAATGTCTTGCAAGAGACCACTTATGACTTATAAGTCTTGAAGTGTGATCAAGCCCATTGTCAACATCAAATGAGCCTATAGGTTCACACACAAAGAGTGATGTGATTTGGGCTTATTCTCTTAGGCCTTATTTATTAGGCATTGAATAAATATATATGGATATATTTATTAGGTTAGATTCAATTAAGTTGCCGGGCTTTTATTATATGAGATATAAGATGGGCTAAAACTTATTGGGCTTTTATAATCCTAATAGGTTTAGGATTATGATATTCCTGTTCCTAATAGGTTTAGGATTAGGGTTTCTCTATAAATAGAGGGATTATGTCTTATTAAAAGACATACGAAAACCCTAGCCACTTAGCCACTCATCCTTTTCGAGAGAAAAACTGTGCGGCATTCTAAAGTGTTTTACAACGTGCTAGCACGCATTAGCCACTGCTCGAATCGTTCATCCTTGTGTGGATACCAGGAGAGGATGCTCATGAACTACAGCATCAAGAAATCTAGAAAGAAACCTAAGTTGCGTGCTACAAGAGGCAATTCTACATACTACTTGTCGTCAAATTTTGATTAAACAAGGCACAAGACCTGAATTTTATAGTCCATTCCGCTGTGCAATGTGCATTCCTGGGCCATAAGTGATCCAATAGTGGTATTAGAGCCAAGTTCTGTGTTTTTAGGTAGACAAAAATATGCATGTTTTGATGACATGTAGTTTCGGATTTAAATGCATGAAAGGAATGTGATTTATGTTCA
This sequence comes from Erythroxylum suave, assembly GCA_027563595.1. Lineage (NCBI taxonomy): Eukaryota > Viridiplantae > Streptophyta > Magnoliopsida > Malpighiales > Erythroxylaceae > Erythroxylum > Erythroxylum suave. The sequence goes on from JAOSBN010000006.1 coordinate 15,424,759, forward strand.
TGCATGTTGTTTTCAGATTTGAATGCATGATAGGAATATAATTTGTCTTTATGCATGTTTTTTTTGGATTTGTTTATCCACTTGGTACTAATGTGAATATTTGAAAAGAGAAAGTTTCAGCCATGGAAGTTGATTACATCAAGATGTGCTTTCGACCATGGCTTGTTTTGGCTAAGGGAAGAGTGCGGGCATGGAGATGTTTCAATCATGTTTGTCTTAGCCAAAAGAGTTTCGGCCAGAACATATATTGATTCCCAAAGCTTCCTTCAATGGAGGCTAGGAGGTGGCTAGGGTTATGGCCGAGGATGCATAGCTGATGGCTGCTAAGGTTTCTACCATATAAAACATGGGTTCGGAATAGGAAACCACAAGTATCCATGTTTGATAAAGATACTAAAAGGGACCATCGTCTGTGACGTCTGATTCTACGTTATGTATCATATATTTTAGATGGCTTTACATATTTTTTATTTATATTATTTGAATATTTATATGCATGTTCAAATTTCTATTCTATGCTTCTAATTTATATACTCAAGTATGTTGTAGTATAGGATTAGAACAAGCATAGGACAAACACCCTTACTAATAGGATTAGTAACTTTAATAATGTACTAAGAACGACCCTCATGACAATATTAAGTTTATATGCCTTCTATAAAACCGTACCAATGTTTATCTCTAGATTATTCTTATGTGGGATTTCCAAAGAAAAGAATATGAGAATCATCTAAGGAAGACATTTGAATAACGATGCTATTTATAAGTATGGTTAGACTTAACTAAGCTATCAAAACGTTTTTAGGCTTAGGGCATAAGATTAGGTTTTACAAACATGCATTACATAAGATGTAATTAAACATAAACCCATCAAGAGTTACACGTGATCTAATTGAAAAGAGTTTTCTACCTAAATAACTAAGTCTTGAGTGTTAAGCCAAAGCTTTCGTAGGACTTAGTGAAATATGGATCTTGTTTCTTCCCACTTTTAAATAGAGGGTTATTAAATTGAGTGGGAGCTTATATCTCTTAATAATAAGAATGTTAACACACATGTTAACACTCTTTGCATAACATTGTAGATCATGGCATCCACTCCATCCAACAACCCATTCATGCGATCTATCTTAGAGAAAGAAAAGCTTAATGAAACAAACTTCCTAAATTGGTATAGGAACTTGAGAATTGTTCTTAAGCAAGAAAGAAAGCTTTATGTCTTAGAAGAACCCATCCCTGAGGAACCACCAGCAAATGCACCTAAAGCTCAAAAGGATGCTTACACGAAGTATATTAATGGCTCTATAGATGTGTCATGCCTTATGTTAGGCGCCATGATCTTTGACCTTCAGAAGGATTTAGAAAAAATGGAAGCCTATGACATGCTTGCTCAACTAAAATCTATATTTCAAGAGCAAGCATGCCAAGAGAGGTTTAGAACCACTAAGGCATTGAATTCATGCAAGATGACTCCTGGCATATCTACGAGTGCTCATGTTCTCAAGATGAAGAGTTATATTCATCATCTTGAGAAATTAGGTGCACCTATTAGTCAAGAATTGGCAACTAACCTTATTTTAGTGTTCTAATAGATGAATATGATCAGTTCATTCTTAACGAAAATATGCACAACATGGAGAAGTACATTGATTAATTGCATAAGATGCTCGAGACTATTGAAGAGAACTTGAAAGGAAAGGTTAAGACCACCTATAAAGTTCTTATGGTTCAAAAGGGAAAGGGCTTCAAGAAGAAGGGCACAGGCAGGGAAAAGGTAAAGTACACAAGCCCAAGCCCAAGCATAAAGCTAAGACTAAGGCACCTAAAGAGGGAGTTTGCTTTCATTATAATGAACCTGGTCATTGGAAAAGGAACTGTAAACCCTATTTGGAAGAGCTGAAAAAGAAGAAGAATAGTGCAACTGCTTCTTCAGGTATGTTTGTTATAGAGATCAATTTTACTCCTTCTACATCTTGGGTATTGGTTACTGAAGGTGTAACTCACATTTGTACTAATGTGCAGAATCTAAGAAGGACTAGAAGATTGACTACTGGTGAGATAGACCTGCATGTGGGATATGGAGCAAGAGTTGCTACTTTACCCGTGGGGACCTATGATCTTACTTTACCTACTAGACTCATTTTAGAGTGTTAATATGTACCTACTATGGGTAGGAATATTATTTCTTTTGCTTGTTTAGAGAATGATGGATTTAGATTTTCTATTAAGAATAGAAGTATTTCTATTTATAAACATGACATTTTATATGGAATTGCGCATCAATTAAATGGCATTTATATTCTAGACATTAAACTTCTTACAAATGAGTCCATCTATAACATAAATAACAAGAAGTTTAAATCCAATGATTTGAACCCAACATATCTCTAGCATTGTCGCTTAGGCCATTTAAATGAGAAACGCATCTCAAAACTCCATCAAGATGGATTCATTGATTCTTTTGAATCTTTTGAGACATGTGATTCTTATTTATCGGGCAAGATGAAAAAGGCCCCCTTTACCGGTAAAGGGGAAAGGGTCAATGAGCTATTAGGCCTTATACATACTGATGTATGTGGTCCTTTTAGCATACCAGCTAGAGGAGGTTATTTGTATTTCATTACTTTTATAGATGACTTCAATAGATATGGCTATGTCTATCTAATGAAGCACAAATCTAAATCTTTTTAAAAGTTCAAAGAGTATAAGAATGAAATACAAAATCAGCTTGGCAAGACACTAATCGAGGAGGTGAATACTTAAGCTAAGAGTCTGATGATCATCTTAAGGAACATGGAATCGTTTCACAATTGACTCCTCCAGGAACTCCTTAATGGAATGGTATTTCTAAAAGGAGAAATCAAACTTTATTAGATATGGTTCGATCAATGATGAGTCAAACTGATCTTCCAAAGTCCTTCTGGGGTTGTACTTTAGAAATCGCAACCTTCATACTGAACCGTATTCCTTCAAAGGCTGTAGAAAAGACACCTTATGAGTTATGGATAGGGAAATGTCCTAGTCTATCTTTTCTAAAGATTTGGGGTTCTGAGGTTTACGTGAAGCATCCTACTGCCGATAAGTTGGCACCCAAGTGTAAAAAATGTTTATTTGTGGGATATCCTAAGGAAACTAAAGGATATTGATTTTACATCCCATCTGAGATCAAAGTGTTTGTTGCTTGAAATGGTGTTTTCTTAGAAAAAGACTTTATTTCCAAAGGAAACAGTGGGAGTAAAGTACAACTTGAAGAAATTCAAGTTCCACAAAATGACATTGAGCCTAAGAAGGAGATTGGAGCAAGCTCACAAGCTATTGATGAGTAGCCTTTAACAACACAAGGTCTATGTAGATCTGGTAGGATTAGTCATGAGCTCGAGAGATATAGATTTCTTGTTACTGATGATGATAATGTTATTCTTATTGATCATAATGAGCCCACAACCTATCAAGAGGCTATGGAAAGTCCAGAATCTGCTAGATGGTTATAGGCCATGAAAGCAGAGATGTAATCCATATACGACAATCAAGTTTGGACTTTGATTGATCCGTCTGATGGCTTAAAGACCATTGGATGTAAATGGGTTTTCAAAAAGAAACTCGAGAAGGATGGAAATGTGCACACTTATAAAGCAAGACTTGTTGCTAAAAGTTATCGACAAGTTCATGGAATTAATTATGATGAAACATTTTCTCCAATAGTTATGATCAAATCCATTAGAATTCTTATTGCCATGGCTGAATACTATGACTACAAGATATGGTAAATGGATGTCAAAATAGCTTTCCTTAATGGAAACTTACTCGAGGATGTATATATGATACAGTCTGAGGGTTTTGTCCATCCTAAGAATTCTAAAAAGATGTGCAAGATTCAAAGATCCATTTGTAGATGAAGCAAGCATCGAGAAGCTAGAATCTTAGTTTTGATAAAGTTATCAAAGAGTTTAGATTCATCAAAAATGAAGATGAACCTCACGTTTACAAAAGGGTTAGTGGGAGTGTTGTTGTCTTCTTAGCTTTACATGTTGATCACATATTGCTCATTGGAAACAATGTTCCGACATTACAGAGTGTCAAGATTTGGTTAAGTAAATGTTTCTCAATGAAAGACTTAGGTGATGCTACCTATATTTTAGGCATTAACATCTATAGAGATAGATCAAGAAAACTTATAGGCCTAAGTTAGAGTACATACATAGAAAAGGTACTGAAGAGGTTCAATATGCAAGATTCTAAGAGAGGATTCTTGTCTATGTCACATGGAATCAAGCTTTGTAAGAAGGACTGTCCCACTTTAGGTAAAGAACTTGAGCGTATGAGTAAGATTCCATATGCATCTGTAATTAGATCTATCATGTATGCCATATTATGTACTTGATCGTATGTCTTATATGATTTAAGCATAACAAGTAGACACCAATCTAGTTATGGTGAGAGTCACTGGATAGCAGTTAAGAATATCCTTAAGTACTTAAGAATAACTAAATATATGTTCCCAGTCTGTGGAGGATTTGAAGGAAAGCTAGTTGTAAATGATTACATCGATGCTGGTTTTCAGTCTGATATAGATGATTTTAGATCGCAATCAGGGTTTGTGTTATGTTTGAACAGAGGTGCAGTGAGCTAGAAGAGTTCAAAACAAGACACTGTTGCTGATTCTACAACTGAAGCTAAGTACATTACTGCCTCAGATGCAGCTAAGGAAGTTGTATGGATTAGGAAGTTCATCACAGAGCTTGGAGCTATTCCTAGTATTGCAAGTCCTATAGACCTTTATTTTGATAATAATGGGGCTATAGCATAGGCTAAGGAACCAAGCTCACATTATAGATCCAGAAACATACTTAAATGTTTCCATCTGATTAGACAGATCATTGGGAGAGGAGACGTGAAGATATGCAATGTGGGTACAATGACAACATTGCTGATCCACTTACTAAGCCTCTTCCACAGCCTCAACATGAGAGTCATACAAGGTCTATGGGTATTAGATATTTGACCGATTGGGCTTAGTGCAAGTGGGAGATTGCTAGCAGTGTGCCCTAGGCCAATGGTCATATGTGATTGTTGTACTGACATTCTGACTTATTATTTATAAATTATGAGGTATTCTTTTATATTTGCATGTATATTGATTATGTAATGTGATTTACATTTCATGAATAGTATTAGGCTTTTGTCAACAAATATGTGACTTGATAGTAAAACTATAAGCATTATAATATTATTATAAACTATCCCCGGTCAATCATTATTGGTGGAATAATAATGAATTAAGGCTAGTAAGTGTTTTGATTGATGATCATGTTTATTGATCATGGATATAAGTTATCAAATAAGATACATAGATATATGTTAGAAAACATATATTGGACCGACCCACAAAGAGAACACTATATGGTTTCATGTCATTAGTGATTCTCAATATGGTTTGACTTTAGTCCTTTGACCTAACGTCATCATAGTTCCCTACATGAGGAATTTAGTGTTTTGACATTAGACTAAGTTGTCTTTAACTAGATAACAAATAGTCTTATGTTGGACATTAAATGAATCATGTGGAAGGATATGAATGACGTAGATGGGATTTGTACCTCTCTTAAATAAGAGAGATGTCATTTGGACCTCTTGACAATAGATGGGATTTGTACCTCTCTCATATGAATTGATAAGGAGTCATCAATGTCATTTCTTATAGTAAGTCAACTTGGGAATCAAGAAACTATGATTAATCAAAGGTTGACATGTACGATTCCTTATGATTAATCATGATATCATATTACAAAGGGACTGAGTTTGTAACCATGGTTATAGGTTAAATCGGATTACCAATCCTTATTTGATTTAGGTAGTCATAATGTCTTGCTAGAGGCCACTTATGACTTATGGGCCTTGAAGTGTGATCAAGTCGATTGTCAACATCAAATAAGCCTACAAGGTCACACGCAAAGAGTGATATGATTTGGGCTTATTCTCTTGGGCCTAATTTATTAAGCACTAAATAAATATATGTGGATATATTTATTAGGTTAGATTTAGTTAAGTTATCAAGCTTTTATTATATGAGATATAATATGGGCCGAAACTTATTGGGCTTCCATAATCCTAATGGGTTTAGGATTATGATATTCCTATTCTTAATAGGTTTAGTATTAGGGTTTCTCTATAAACAGAGGGATTATATCTTATTAGAAGACATACGAAACCTTAGCCACCTAACCACTCGTCCTTTTCGAGAGAAAAACTGTGCGACATTCTAAAGTGTTTTAGAACGTGTTAACACGCATTAACCACTGCAAGGATCGTTCATCCTCGTGTGGATACCAGTAGAGGACATTTGCGATCTCTAGTGTTAAGATATCTAGAAAGAAACCTAATTTTGATGCTACAAGAGATAATTCTGCATACTACTTGTTGTGAAATTTTGATTAACCAAGGCACAAAACCCTAATTTTATGGTCCATTTCGCTGCACAATGTGCATTCTCAGGCTATAAGAGATCCATCATGACCATGGACCGAGTCTTCAGTAATGGAATAACGAAACTTAATTTTATGACTTAAGGACCTAGTAGATCAATAGATGCGGGTTCTAGAGGCTTCTTGGCTTCTTCGTAGCCAAGTTTCTAGGTTGTTCCTTATGTCATCCCCTCATAAGCAGGAAGACATTTTGGATTCCAACCTTAAAGATGAGTGTTTCAAATTATGGTCTTGGTAGAGATTTAGTGAAAATGTTGGCGAGTTGAGAATAAGACACCACTAGTTGTAGATGACTTAGCCCAAAATTTAGTTTTGCACGAACAAAGTGGCAGTTGATTGCCATGTGTTTCATTCATTCATGAAAAACTGGATTTTTAGCAAGGTGGATGGTTGATTGATTATCATAATAAAGGTAAGCAACGGTTTGGTGGTGAAAGCTAGATATAGCAACCGCTGGAGCTCGTACGGGCTCCTTGAGATGGTGACCTATTTCTTGGACTTCTAGTAAATGAAAGAGGAACCCAAGAAAACACAGAAGCCAGTGACTAGTTTCCAAGAGTCTAGAAAAGTAGCCCAGTCTGAATTAGAGAACAAAAATAGTTGTATGGTGGAGTCACGACGAAAGAGGATGCTTTAGCCAGGAGCACTCATGCGGTATCGCAAGACTCTTTGAGGTGCATATATATGTTCATTGGTGGGCCTATATAGAAACTAAGAGAGCTATTGGATGGCGAAGCTAATGATCGATCTACTAATTGTGACAATGAGGTGAGGATAACCTATAACATCAATATGAGGTCCTCCAGTAGCAGTCAATTTGGTGTTCAGAACCATCAGTGTAGGTAAGGGTTTACATTCCAAAAAACTAGCTTCAGTCAGTAAATCAAGGGTGTATTTCCTTTAAGAGAGATTGATGCCTATAGATGATCTGGCTAACTCCAAACCAAGGAACTAGTTCATGATGTTGTGGTCCTTAATCTAAAAGTACGTTACATCTAAAAAATCCATAGTTTTTTAATGAAATTTAAGTCTTTATTGGCTAACAATATATCCTCGACATAAATAAGAAGAATGATGAAGTTTTTGTTCTCTTTCTTTGTAAACATGGAGTCATTTGAGGTAGACCATAGGAATCCAATTAAAATTAGAGCAGAGGTAAGCTTTTCGTGCCATTTTCTGCTAACTTGTTTGAGTCCATAGATACTTTTCTTTAACTTACAGACTAACTTTGAGTCAAGTAGAGGAAGTCCTAGAGGAGGCTAGATGTAGACTTCTTCTTTGAGGTCTCTATGAAGAAAGGCGTTATTGATGTTGAGCTGATGAAAGTGTCAGTCCTGAGATGCGGTGAGAGCATAGACGAATAGTATCATGTTTGACTACGAGAGAGAACATTTCATTATAATCCACTACTACCTATTGAGTGACGCCTTTGGCCACAAGTTTGCTTTTGTAGTAGTGAATGGAACCATCTGGATGAAACTTGTACCAATGCACCCATTTGCAGTCAACTTCTATTTTTCCAGGAGGTAAAAAGGTGAGTTCCCAAGTGTGCATTTTGAGTTAAGCCTTTTAATTCTACATTCATTGCATTTTGCCATTCAATGTGTTGTGTAGCCTAATGGTCGCTTATAGGTTCTTTTAAAGCTGCTAGAGCTAAGGAAAAAATTCTATGTTTAGAGGACAGGTTATTGAAGGATATGGCTAAGGAAATTGAGTGAGGAGAGGTGTTGGACAATGTAGGAAAATCATAATCTTTTTAATATAATAGTGGGTTAATTTGTCTAGTAAAGAATTGAGGCTAAGGTGAAGGTGGGGGTGAGGAGCTAGTCGATGTTACAGAATCAATTGGTATAAAGGATGCTTGAGCGGTATCATAAGAAGGAGAATTCTTAATTGAGGGTAGAATTGGGCTTAGTGTAGTGGAATTATGGTAGGGAAGTTTTTGAAAGGGGAAGGTATCTTCTTAGATAATGATGTCCGTTGATAAGATAAATTACTTGGTGTCTAGATTAAAAAGTTTGTATCCTTTTATACGTGTAGAAAAACTAAGAAAAATAGGTCTTTTTCACTCTAGTATCTAGATTTCCTCTATTTAATTCTTTATTGGAAGCAAAACTGAGACAACCTAATAATCTTAAGTGTGCAAGAATAGGATTATCTCCAAATAGAATTGAATATGGTTATTTGTTTGATAAAAAGGGGTTAGGAATGAGATTGATAAAGAAAACTACATGTAAAACACATTCTGATTAAATGTTGGTTGGGAGGTTAGCCTAAAATTTTAGGGCTCTTGGCATATTGAGAATGCGCAGATGTTTCCATTAAACCCTTCCATTATGTTGAGGTATTTCAATGCAGGTGGTTTCCTACAAAACAATATTGCTGGTAAAAAAATCAGACATTGAAAATTCAATTCCTTGATCACTTCTTATATACTTTATCTGCTTTGTAAACTGTCGTTCCACATAAATAAAGAAATTTTCAATTAAGTCTCTAATTTCTGACTTATGTTTCATTAAATATACCTAGGTCTTATGGTTGTGATCATCAACAATAGTTAAGATGAACATATGGCTATGAATGGAAGCTGTGTGGTAAGGCCCCCAAATTTCAACATGCACAATGTCAAAGTAAGAGGAAGCAATTGAAGAACTTAAGGTAAAAGGCAATCTTCTTCATTTTGAAAAATTACAAGTTTCATATTGAGTGATATTTTAAATGCCAACATAATTATCTATGTTGGATAACAATTCAAGTCTTGTATTTGAAAGATGTCCTAATTGTTTATGCCAAAGATAGTTTGATTAATGTGTGACAGTATAGGCTTGTAGCAGAGAGGTAAGATAATAGAGTCCATTAGAATGCTTAGCAAAACCAATTGTCTTCAGAAACGTTAAGCTCTTGAATAACACTTAAATGTTTGTTAAAGGTCAGTTTGTAATATGAGAATGAAGTAAGCTAACTAATGGAAATAAGGTTGAAAGAACAAAAGTAATATAGAGAACATTAGTTAGGATAAAAGAAGATACACGCATTGAGCTAATGTGTGTGACAGGTACATGCTGACCATTGGGGAGACTTACTATCAGATTCTGAGCTGTGGCATATTCAGTGAACAAATGTAGATTGTAGACAATATGATATGTAGCTCCTGAATCTAAAATCCAAGCAGAGGACTAAAAAGAAGGTTTAGCATATAGAGATGTACCTTTGATATCTTTGGTAATGGTGTTGATAAGGTATAGCAGCTGAGTTGTCTGAGATATCCTTCTCTTTGCTTAGTAAGTCCTTCAAGTGACAGTATTCTTTTGGTGTTAGGATGAAGTTGTGACTAGATGAGAATGTTTCTTTGTATATGGTTGGAGTAATATGACCGGCATCTATAGCAGGTTCAAGATCAATTTTTGCATCATTGACAAATTTATATTTATCTCTGAAACTATCTCTTGGTTAGTAAGTACTCATTTTTCCATTGTTTGATGAAAAATTGGGTCGAAACCTATGTTTTTTACAACATTTGTCCTCTATATGTCCCTTATAACCACAGTAGGTACATAATGACTTTTTGTTTGAGTGAAAGGATTTTTGAGTGTCTATTTTGGCAAAGAATGCTTGAGATTCATAATTAGGTGATTGTGATTTAATGGAAAGAAGTTGTCATTCATATTGAGCTACCATAGAGAAAACCTTTTTTATTTCAGGTAATGGTTCAATCAGCATGATTTGTGATCTAACAGTGGAATAGGATTCATTTAGGCCTTTCATAAAACAAATAACACAATCACTGTCTTAGTAGGGTTTAATAATGTTTAACTCATCACAATGACATTGAGGTTGACATTTGCATTTGGGTAGTGTTCTTAAATTGTGAAACTCATCCCATAGCATTTTTAAATGTGTGTAATAATTAGAGATGGATAGACTTACCTATTTGAAACTATAAATTTCTTCTTATAGGTTGGAAATACGGAAGGAATCTGCTTGTGAGAATCTATCATGCAAGTCTTTCCATACATTAGTTGCTAAATCCAACACTATGACAATCTATGCAGTCGACTCATTAACTAATCACATTAACTAGGACAACACCATGGTATTGCATCTTTCCTAATATACGTAAGTAGGGGGCATAATAATACTGACATCTATGAACTTTAATTTATTCTTTGATAACAAGGTCATTCTCATTCACCTGGACCATGAATGGTAATTGAGTCCAATCAAAAGAGAAGATACCAAAATAAGAGAAGGGTTTCATTAGGATGGATGTAATATGGTGAGGCTAGGTGGTCTTCAGGCCTTTGATACTGTGTTTGATTTTAGTTGCCAACTACACTAGCATCATATCTCTCATGGTGGGACTCACAAACCCTAGCTTAGTTCTCCTTCTCTCCCTACCTCTATCTGACCACCTCAGTCCCATTTCTTTCTCGCTATTCTCCCCTTCCAATCACAACACCTAAAACTATCACTACCCACCCCCCTCCCCTCCCTTCAATCGAACTTTATGTTTAATTAGATTCCAAACTACTATGGAGACTAACTTCCCTCCTTTGTCTTCTACCTTCCAAAACACCTCTCCCCCGACTTCCTTCCCTCAACCTTCCTCCCCTCCTAAAACTACTACTACCCTTCCTTCTTCCTCTTCCCCTCCACACTCTTTAATGACCCCTCCCTCAACCTCTACCACCTTTCCCAGACTTACGGACCCTCCTAGAGGGGACACTGTCAACAATGCAAGGAAAACATGGAAGCAAGCAATGGGTGATAACTCAGGTTCCTCCCTGGCTTTCAGCCCTCTTGTGGAGATTTATGGGAAGGTAATAGTCGCCACAAGTTTTGACATTCTGCAGGAAGGTTCCAAGTTATGGGAAGCCACCCTAGTAGGTTTTTTCATGGACAAAAAGCCTACATTCCCATTGATTCAAGCATGGGCACAGAGAAATTGGAAATGAACAAGGCTTATGAAGGTTATGCTAACTGAGGAAGACAATTTGAAATTCACCTTCTCTTCTAAATCGAAAGCTCAAAAGGTAATCAAGGAGGGCCCTTGGCATATTACTCAACTCTTGTTGCTTCTCCAAAATTGGCAACCAAGAATGGAACTTGAAAAACTTAGAGTTAAGAACATTACACTATGGGTGAACATTTATGATATTCCTTTAGAATATTGGACAACCAAGGGATTGAGTATGCTCATAAGTTACTTAGGAAAACCTATATGTATGGATGAAAACACTACCTTGTGGAAAAGGGTTGGGTTTGCAAGGTTATGTGTGAGTATGGATATCTCAATAGAACTGAAAGACAGTATTCCTATTATGAGGTTGGCTAACGAAGACTCCCTTAAAGAGGATAAAGTTCTGGTTACTTATCAATGGAAGCCGTCTCTAAAGGCCCAAAGTAAAGAATAGAAGCCTACAGGGAATGTCTTTACTAGAGCTGATTATTGGGAGGTGATGGGCCTGGAAAAGATTTCAGATAAGGTCAGTACAGGGTGTGAGGAGACAAAAAATTAGTTAGAAACCATGGTATAGATCAGATCAATCTAGTTTCTCTGATGAAAAGGAAAACATTCAATTAGAGAAGACCCCAGTTTTCCCTTAGTAGGAAGGTGTAGGTCCGAATCCACCTAATGCTTAAAACAATACAGTACTAAATATGGGGCAGAATATTCTGGATACTAGTGGAATTATTTTAAGTGGAGGAGCCCAAGATCCTATCCAGTTTGATCACAGTGTACAGACTTCTAATCAGCAAACTGCTATCTCCCCGGAGGAGAAATTTAAGCAAGTTCTCTATAGGAAAAGTAATAGGAGTAGTAGGAAAGGATCCAAAAGGAAATGCAATCTTTTGTGACTTTGATAGTATGGAATGTTCATGGAATAAATAACCACTCTAAGCTAAATGCTTTAAGGGATTTTGTCCTTAGGGAAACCCCTATGGTTTTCTGTCTCTTGGAAACCAAAATTAGAGAATTCAATTTGAATAAGCTCCATTGTTTGGGTAGCAAATGGCAGTTTTTTACTAACCACAAAAGCTATACCTATGGTCAAATTATTATTACATATGATGGGGAATTTTTAGAGGTTAAGGCTCTGGAATATAATCAACAGTTTATCCACACTGAACTCTTTTTTAAAATGGAAAATTGCTGTATTTTAGCCACTTTTGTCTATGGGCTCAATATAGTGTTCCAAAGATCTTATCTATAAAATTCTCTACGAAGAATTAAGGCTATGATAAATGCTTAACACTACTGTATTTAGAACAGAAGTGGAAGGAACTATAATTTGCTCAACTACTCTTTAGATATGTTCGACTGTATGCAAGAAGTGGAACTTATAGATCTAAAGTTCAAAGGCCATAGATTCACTTGCTCAAACAAACAAAGTTTGAATTGGCACATCAGGGAAAAACTGGATAGGGCTATGGTTAACGTGGAATGACTCAACATTTTCTCAGGAAGCTTAGTAACATTTCTAGACCACGGTATTTCAGACCATACTCCTTTGAGGATTTAAGGATAGTGAATTTATTTACTACTCCTATAGTCTATCACCTTTTTAGGTTCAACAACTTTTTAGTCAATAAGGAAGGTTTTCAAGAAGCACTAAGGAAGGGGTTGGAATGTGATTTTTATGGGACCAAGCATCTAAAAGCTCGAAGCTATTAAAAAGGAATTGAAGAGCCTTAACTCTAAAAAAGGACATAACATTTCCGAGAAGATAGATTCTGCTAGAGATAAACTTACGATTACTCAGAGACTATTGATAGAAAATCCCACTAATCCCACTTTATCCATAACAAAAAAGGAAGCCCTTAAGAACTATCTGCAATTAGTGGATAATCAAAATTCCCTATTGAAACAGAGAGCCAGAGTCAATTGTTTAAAGGAAGGGGACCAATTGCAAAGGAAGCATTGAATTACTACATAAAACTCCCAAGTGCAGATGAAGTCCCCCAAGAGCTGGTATGGATCTAAGGCCTTATATTCAAGCAAGAATCCCTGATCATGATTCTCTCTTGCTAATTAGACAAGCTTCTGACCAGAAAATTGACAAAGTTATGTTTAATATGAATGACTCCAAGGCACCTAGCCCTGGTGGATTGAATGGATAAGTGTGGGTTGGGGGGAGGGGGATTATTAAAGAGGCTGTTCATGAATTTTTTCTAAAAGGAAGTCTGCTTAAAGAAATTAACAAGACTTCCTTTTGCTTGATCCCTAAAATCACTAATCTGACCTCCTAGAGTGAATTCAGACCCATTTCTAGCATGAATTTTCTATATAAAATCATTGCTAAGATTTTGGTAAATCGAATGAAGGAGATTCTTCCCTTCCTCATTAGTAAGAACCAAGGAGCCTTTATAACCAATCAAGATATTGGTGATAACATACTTCTTACGCAGGAGCTTTTGAAAGGATATAATTGAAGGAAAAGTCCTTTAAATTGTTCCATCAAAGTGGAGCTACAGAAGCTTTTTGATAGTGTTAATTGGAATTTTCTGTTATATGCTATAGAGTTTATGAACTTTCCCCATAACTTCTAAAGGTGGATTCAAGAGCGTATATTTACTACCTCCTATGGTTTATTAATAAAAGAGAGCCCTACTCAGTTGTTTCAAGGGAAAAAAGGGCTTAGGCAAAGGGACCTCTGTCCCCTTATCTATTCCTACTATGTATGGGGTTCCTTACTCAAATGTTGAAGCATAACTCTTCGACAGATCCCAATTTTAGATATCACTCCAAATGTAAGAAACTTTCCCTATCTAGCTTATGTTTTGCAGATGATCTCATTCTCCTCAGCAAAGCTAATGTCCACTCAATCTCTCTACTAATGAGTACACTCAACTCTTTCAAAGAGTTGTCGGGTTTGTGTATTAACCTTGTTAAAGCTTTTTCATTCTTTCCAAAAGTGCCTCTCATATGTCAAATGAAATTTCATTAGCTACTGAATGGTCTTTAAAGATCCTCCCCTTCTTTATTTGAGAATTTCCATTTCATCAAGAAGACTTAGATTCTATGAAAGCATCCTTTTAATTGGAAAAATCCAGAAAAGACTGGGTTCATGTACTAATAGAGCTCTATCATATGGAGGGAAATTACAACTCCTAAAATCAGTTCTTATGTTACTGAATACCTATTGGTGTCCCCATCTCTTCCTCTCCAAAGCACTTATTAAAACCATTGAATAAGATGATGAAGTAGTTTCTATGGGGAAAGGCAAATGGTGAGAAAGGAATTGCAAAGGTCAGTTAGAAGACTATCTGTAGCTTGGAATCAATCAGTAAGAAAAACACTCTACTAATGTTAAGAGGATTCAGAGAATCCTAGGGGACAAACATTTTATATGGATCAAATGGATACACATTTACATATTGAAAGGGGAGAGTTTTTGGGAATTAAGAGTCAAAAATAGTTATACTTGGTTTCCAACTTCTGAGGATAAGGAATGAGATTCAACTAAACATCACTTGTCAAATAGGGATAGGGAAAGACTCTCATTATAGTATGACAACTAGATAGGACAAGGTGCATTAATTCAAAATCAGATGGTAAAAACCCTATTACAAAGATACCCTAAGAAAACAAGACTATATGAAATAGTGAAAAATGGGGACTAGCTGTTAACATCAGATGAGTTGAGTAGTTGTCCATCCCTTAATTCACAAGCCTAAGGGAGAGAGATATTACATGTGGCATAGATTTCCAAGTCTCAGACATAACTATTAAGGTAACCAAAAAGTTAAGAGATGGGACTGCAAACAGGGTAAATTGGTACCCCTTGATTTGGAATAAGTTCCTGATACCTAGTACCAGTTATTTTTCTCTAGCTAACTATGCTGAACAGAATCAGCACTATGGATAGACTGAGTTTCCTATCTTCCCCTAAAAGGTGCATTCTATCTAACCTTGAAGATGAAACTAGGGATCATCTCTTTTTTGAGTGTGCTTTCTCTAAAGAGATCTGGTCTAATATCTCTACTATTTGTCTCCCTAGATTCGACAATAGCAAACTCACTGATATTCTATAGGAACTACCTTACCTACATATAGTAATATATGATAGGGACATCTTACTGATCTCAGTGCTACACGTGCCCAAGAATTATGGAATGAGAGAAATAATAGAAGATTCAAAGAGAAATCACTCTCCCCAAATCCTCTAACTGACCTTATCTTGGCCAACATAAGGGAGCAACTGATTATGAGTGTTTAATAATGCACATGTATGAAATGAATTATGAACAATGCACGTTCATGACAACCCCGGGTATCTTCCCATCAATTTCATCACAAAATCAATTTCATATCAAAACTCTTCTAAGTACAATTTATACTTAGGTTTATTCCTCACTAAAACCATTAAAATCTCAATTCATTTCTTATTGACTCACTTCAGATTTTTCCAAGTCACACTTTCGTGTCTACTATTCACATTCAATTAGAAAGCAAAACTGATGTAATTTGGTCATACTATCTGCTAACAAAGTGTTCCTATATGTCTTATATTTCCATTGACACCAAAATCACTCAATTTGGTTCAGTAATTTGGAAGATATAGCTCCAACATTATCGGGTTGTTCACAATCAAAAACAGTGTACTCTGTACAACTTCCATCTAGAAATTCAATATCTTAGAGAAAGAATAAAAATTTTACTTCTTGATACAATTTGTAATAATATATCTCTAGTTTACTCCAAATTAAAAATCCTCTCATTTGGAATCCTATAGATACAGATATAATCAAAATACCGAAGGGTGTTCAGGAAGAAAATCCTATTTCACTGTTCCAACATATTCCACACTTTGATTTGATCAGTATTTCGCAATTCAATTCATAATGCTACAAACGTTTATGTAAGTATAGAAAATTGTGTTAGGAATCTATTGGTTCAATAATCAGATCATTTGGAGATCTATAGAAGAAGTTATGGTCAAAAGAAAGAAAGCTGTTTAGGTAAGTCAACCCCTTTGGTCAAACCAGCAAAGTCACCAAACTCTACTTCATCTTCCCCATCGACATCTCAACTTCAAACCTCCATAACTTTTGATCCAGAACTCCAAAATTTACAAAATTTATATCAATGGAAAGCTTAA
>JAOSBN010000006.1:15449499-15483313 GCA_027563595.1 Erythroxylum suave
TTTTAGCGTGTATGCATTCTGGTCGAGTTGCATCAACTTGTATATTTTGCCCACCAACTCAATGAAATAGATTTTTCACCTAACTCCTAGGGTTGTTTGTGGATGTTGGGGATTGTAGAAAATAAAACCCTAAGAATCATAACATATTCCCCCCCCAATAAAAGCAAAATCGAATTGATCTTTGTGAAGAAGAAGCCATTGTTGTGAAATTAAAGAATTGCAAAAAAGTTGAAGATTTCAGCAGCACCGAAGACGATGAAGAAGCACAGAAGATAATAAAAATGAAGAAGCACAAGAAGAGATGGAGCACCGAAGAGAATAAAAATGAAGAAGTACAATCAGAGATGAAGAAGCACCGAAGAAACTCTTCGGTGGTGCTTATATAACGCAGTAAAGGACCACCCCGCCATTCATAATGGCGGGGTGGTATCAGAGCCAGCTGCATTTATGCTAGCTCTCGGGGCTGGTAGGTGCAGCCTACCCACCCCGCCATTAAGAATGGCAGGGTGCCCTGCAAATGATAGGGTGGGCAGGTAGCATAACCACAAATGGCGGGTGGCCACCTAGGACCACCCCGTTATTGACAATGGCGAGGTAGGCCACCCCGCCATTTGTCCGACCCCACCAAATTCATTGGCGGGGTGTCCCACGTCTGGCCACTCCCGTTAATTCTTCCCCATTTTACGGATTAAAAATAATTTTTGTCACAGTTTGAGAATTTAGCCTCTTAACAGAAGAGAGAATTTGCACATATACATATATAATAGAAACTCTACAAGTTTCATTATCAATTTGCAACAAACCAAGTTGATACACATCTTCATCCTTCATATCAGAATGTCATATCAGTATCATAATTACAAAATACAATTAGAAATGTTCATACTGATATGCTTCTAAGATCACCAAAAATGATCCACACTAACTTAGTTACAAAAAGTCTGGAATTCCTAGAGATTTGCCAAAACTTTGCAAGGTTCAGTAATGATCTATTGATTCTTCACCTGAGGAGTAGAAAATTTGTGAGGTACGCTGGGAAGCTTAGTGGCTAATATGCTTATAGCTAGTGTTAACGAACTATATACAATTCCAATACACACACAAATATATAACATTATTTTGAATTTCAATAGATCACTACATTCACAATCTAAATTTGGCAATTTTACATAAACATGAAATACTTCATCTCACAAATCAGATTACAAAAAAAAAAACAATTTATAATCACACCATGAAACTCAATCATGCTTCATACTCATCCATCCAAAATGCAATGCACAAATATAATGACTCGAGAGTTGCGTGGAACAAAAGGGAGAAACCGAAGTTTACATCGTGAAACAAAATGAGTCTGATTTTTCAAGATCTTGTGGCCTCAAGCAGGCAGCAGGGAAAAGGCTATAGGTCATCGTGCACATGACTAACGAAATGGGTTCCTCTCTTGCCCACATAAACAAATTTTAGATGCATACATATATTTGATATCTTAATCATAGGTTCATGCTTTTTGAATTTTCTGTTTTTCATTAACACAAAGTAGTAAAATCTTTCAATCATAATAAGTTATCAAATCGCAACACATTTTTCCCACATCCACAATGCTTCAAAATAAACATATTTAACATACATACACAATTATTTCAACTCATCATCACTAAAACTATAAACATATTACCCACCTCTTTACTTACAAATCCAAGCTCAAAACTTGTCTCTTCTCTTATTCTTGCCTTCGACTTTCTTGTTCCCTTCAAACAACCATATTTTCATTTAATCTTCTTACACGAAGAAAGCTTCCATAATTCTCTACTAGCCAAAAATAAACTTAAATTTAATCCATTCTTGGTTAATCTAACTAGAAAGAATAAAATCTAGCTAAAGGTTCATAAAAAACTAAAAACATAAATCTCTTATTCATCTTCTTCCTTTCTTTATTTCGGCTCATAAAAACCTAGTTTCTCTACTTTCTTCTCTTATCATAACAAGAAAAGAAGATAGAGGTTACCAAAAATGCAACTGAATCTTCTTCTTCTTCTTCTCTTCTTTTTCTTTCTTTCTTCTGCTTTTTCTGTTTCAGTTTTATGCTTCTCTTCTTCTGCTTCCTTCTACATTTTTCTTCTCTCTTTCTTTCTTATTTCACACAACTCTCTCTCTTTTTCCTAACCTCTCAAACACTTCTCTCTCTTTTCTCTTATTTTTACACGACTCTCATCCTCTTTCTCTAGCTTCTTCTAGGTTCTTCTTTTCTTTCTCTCCTTCTTTCTTTCTTATACGAACACGTCTCTTTCTTTCTTATTCTTTTTTTTAATGTTTTTATTTACAACTTCAACCTTTCCAATCTTACCCTTCACATTTAGCTTTAATACCTTCTAACTCCTTAACATACTTCTAACATTTCCATTAATCTATACAACTATATGTAAATAATAATATACCTAATTAAACTCCAATAATTATTAACTCAAAATTTCTAATTTTTACGCGACGAAACACCATCAAAATTTTATTTAATAATTTTAACTTCCGAAAAAAATTCAGGGTCCAACATTTGTTGTTTCTTTCTCTCATTAGGAATTGATTACGTTATCTTTTGTTTATTGATTAGGTATTTTAATGATGATGATTTTAATGCTCTATTGAATCGTTTCTGATGAAAACCCATTGCTAGAATCAAATGCAATACACAATCGTTGTATTCCCGATTCATATATGGCAACTAATGGTTCTGAATCATTAGAGATAGCATAACATATGTTAAATAATCCCAGCTTGTGTGATTAATTATTGCCTAGATTGGTCTATTTTTCTGATCCGTAATGCGATTGTTTGATAAACTTAGAGAGCTTATTCTAGGTTTCTCGATAGCTAAGGTTAATTGAAGAGTGCTTCGTAATTAACTAGGATATAAGGAAAAATCGGGATTATTAAAGCTTGTTGTTAATCTACGACTGATAGTTGATAAGAGAGATAAAAGAATAACAAATCAATGAATTATGCTTAATTAAGTTGTAGGCTGAGATTGAACCAAAGATACGAATCCCTACCAAATTTTCCAATTTTATCATTTTCGCATGTTTTCTTTAATTTTTTTCATTAGGTTTATTTTATTTTTACCTAAATATCAATTAATTTCATTTTATAAGCTAAACGAATACTTCCTGTGGGATCGACCTAAACTCACCATTGCTATAGTAGTAGTCTAATTATTTTATTTTGACTAGAGTTACGATGCGCCGATCATTGGTCATAAAAAACAAGTTAAATATCACTGATCGAATGCCTTTCTTACAAGTTGATAAAACTTGTCCAATGTGCTTGGTACACGAGGAAACAAGGAATCATCTCTTCTTTGAATGCCCTTTCAACAAAGATATTTGGGAAGATATCACCACGAAATGTCTATGGCTCATTTTAGGGAACTCACTGCCAGACATATTTCAACGCATATCATACAAGAATTTCTACACGAAAGTAGACTAGCCGATCCACAACGTTACTCTAGGACTTTGTGTCTACATTTTACGGCAAGAAAGGAACCACAGACAGTTTGCCAACAAATTTCTTTCAAAGAAACCTTGAAGTCTATAATCCGCACTGAATTTAGGGAGCTCATTCTATGGAAAAATATGAATCAACATTGCAGCTTAAGCACAATATCTTTGTGGCATCTATAGTGAAGCACCAACAGTCATGTTTACTCATCTAGTTTTTTGTCTTTAATTCTTACCTTATAATGCAAGGTTGTCAATGATATTCCCCTATATATTATATATACTTTGTATAACCTTTTACATTTATTATTTAATTCCGTTCCTTTTTCAAAAAAAACTACAATACATAGAATTTTGATAATGAAAGAACACGAGAGTCATGTAGGGAGATAAAGAGACGAAAGAGTTCAGTTTTACCATTAGAGTATAAGTCACCGATCAAGTAGTGAGGAGAGCAGTGGATGAGCTCTTATCAGACATGAACCGAGATTGAGCTGAGCTCAACATCTCCATTGGAGATGGTGAAAAGGAGAGTGATTTAGTTGCATTAAATATCAAGTCATCATTGATCTGGGAGAAAACTGGCATATTGTTGTCTATTTCTCTGTTAAGCTTAGGGTTAAAGTTTAACATTTGTCAAATGATAGGATTTAATTTGTACTCTCTGAAACATTGTAGTTAAATTTATCAGAAGATGTAAACGTTAGGGTTAAATATGGCATTTTGCCTTTCTTTTACAATTATGTCTAAGGAGCCTAATTTCTGCTTATCCTCTTTTCTATCATTCATTTCTTTCTCGTCAAATCGTTAATCTTATATTTGATTGACCATATACTAATAATTAATTATATCTAATCGTTAATCTTATATTTGATTGACCATATACTAATAATTAATTATATCTTTTTAAGCATCTCTTCACCGTTATTCTTATCACCTCATTATATATATTACTTTCTTTTATTATGATTTAAATCTTTTTCTCGTCTCTTAACATTACGTGTTTTAGTAACAAATTATTTCTCAAATTTATGAATAAGAAAATTTTATAATCAGAAAAAAATTTTAATAGAAATAGTAGGTAGAAATTACTATGAAAAAAGTTATATTTAAACATAAAATCAAGAAAGTTATTGAAAACATAGCGTCTTAACCGCATACGTATATATGAATGACAACATTTTATTCAACCCCAGAGGAAGTTTTTTTTTTTTTAATGACTTTGCAGTTACATACACTCTCTTTACTTCTTTATTATTATCATTTTTAATCTATATAAATAAGACAAAGTTATAATATAAAATAAAATTCATAAATTTAATACCATTTATCATTACAATCAGAAGTAATACATTAATTACATTGGAAATCTGTGGCCATACTTAGGATCTCCCCCGTACTTCCCACGGTCGTAAGCACACATCGTCTATTCCCGCGAAGACATGGGAAGTCATAATTGAAAAGTCAAACCGAGAAACAAATATCAGGGTTTTGCATTTAGTCGACTCGAATGTTCAAACATACAAATGTTCAAAGCGTGTAATCGCAAACCATACGGGAAGTCTCTCCCACATGTTTGGACCATCAAACATACAAATGTTCAAAGCGTGTAATCGCAAACCATACGGGAAGTCTCTCCCAAATGTTTGGACCGTCAAAACAAACAACTGATCCGTATTATTCGTATCTTGCAACAAAACCTCTGTGTTACAAACTTTACTTTAGAAATCTATTTTTTAAATGAATTGTAAATCAACTGATCTATTATTATTTGAATGTACAGATTTATTAAATTACAAAATTTCGAAATCAAGTTTTGACTCTAATCCTTTCATGTGGGCCCCATTTTTTAGGTTCTGGTTTCAATTTATTTGCTTTGCTTGGCCAACGTTGAAAAGAGTTGTTCAAAATGGACTTACCAATAATATTCAAAGGTGCCAAGATCAATGTACTTTTCATGATATAGACCAACCTACAATTATCGAAGATGCCAAGAATGTTACTTGTGACATGTTTACATTAAGGCCCCGTTTGGTTGGCGGGAAAGTAAAGATATTCACATGTTTGGATATTTACAAGAATTCTGATAGAAAAATTAGGTGAATTCTTATTATAGTGTTTGGTATGCAACATTATTTTATGGAATGTAATCTAATTTTTACTTATGTTTCTATTTATATCCTTACAGACCAAATGAAAATTGAAATCGTTAAATAATGTTAATTTGTAATATAAGTTATATTATTAAATGTTAATTTTTTTCATTTCTAATATTTTAATCATATAATATTGTTATATCATAAATATAGTATTGAAAAATACTTAAAAATCTCAACGAGTATATAGATAAATCTTAAAATTCAAACCAAATATCAAAACTGTTCTAATATTGAAAATAAAAATACAAATAGTGCATTATTATAAATTTTATTATTCTTAATATTATTAATTATTATTAATTTTCTATTTATTATTAATTTTATTATTACCAAATTTATTATTTTTATCAATTATTATTATTATTATTATTATTGTTGTTGTTGTTATTCTTGTTGTTGTTATTGTTGTTGTTGTTGTTATTGTTATTAGTGGTAGTAGTACTACTACTACTGCTGCTACTTTTCTAATTATTCTTATTATAATTAATTTTATTTATTTATTTATTTATTTATTATTATTATTATTATTATTAGCTTTATTATTCTTATTAATTTTATTATTGGTGGTGGTGGTGGTGGTGGTAGTAGTAGTAGTAGTAATAATAATAATAATAATAATAATAAATCAACAATAATAATATTAATAATAAATATAAATATAATTGATAAAAATAATAAAACTAATTAATTTTCTACTAATTATTAGTTTTATTATTTTTATCAATTATATTTATATTTATGTTTAATAATAATAATAATAATAATATTCTTCTTCTTCTTCTTCTTCTTCTTCTTCTTCTTCTTCTTATTATTATTATTAATTTTATTAATTGTATTATTATTATTATTATTAAATTCCTTATTACTATAAAAAAGTTGTCGTAGAGTTGAGAAAGAGGTAAGGGTTGAATTAGCTAGTGTATTTTTTAGATTAAATTCCTGAGGAAAGTAATCTAAATACCAAAGGGGGTGGTGAGATTTAGAATCCAAGGAAAGTACTACTACTTTTCTTAGATTGAGAAAGTTTTTACTTTCCTAACTACTCAAAAAAATGAACCAAACATAATAATTTAAATTTAAAAAAAAAGATTACTTTCCTAAACAAAAATCCATACCAACAAAAAAAACAGGAGGAAATCTTATCTTCATTTAGTGTCACTAAAGTCAATGCATGAGAAGATAAGCATCGTATGGCTCCCTAGAAATCAGGTGTAAAAGAACTGTTGCAGGAATATAACAATAACTGAACAGTTACAAAGCAAACATATAATTCTGAACTTATTGATCCTTCTCCTTTCCTATAAATACAACAATATATTAACCGGACAGGAAACAACTATATACGTTCTCAAAAAAAAAAAAAAACAAATGAAGGCCTTAACCTTCACATCGCTCTCGATATTTTTTATCGTTTCATGTTCAGTCTATGGCTCAACTTCTGATTCCGCCATTGACAAGTTCCTCCAATGCCTTCCTAATCACTCCAATCGCGAAGATATTCCAATTTACACACCCACTAATTCCTCTTTCGCATCTGTTTTGCAAGCTTACGCTAAAAACAGCAGATTTTTTACCTCAACAACTCCCAAACCACTAGCCATTATAACCGCAACACATGAAACCCATGTCCAAGCTACAGTGATCTGTGCTAAAGTTCACGGCTTGCAAGTCAGAGTTCGAAGTGGTGGACATGATTACGAGGGTCTGTCCTATGTATCCCAAGTTCCATTTGTTGTTCTTGACTTGTTCAATCTTCGAGCTATCGATATTGATATCGAACACGAGACTGCATGGGTTCAAGCTGGTGCAACAACCGGGGAACTTTACTATAAGATTGCCAATAAAAGCAAAGTCCATGCTTTCCCAGCCGGAGTTTGCACTACGCTTGGCACTGGTGGTCACTTCAGCGGAGGCGGCTATGGGACTTTGATAAGAAAATATGGCCTTTCTGTGGATAATATCATTGACGCACATATAGTCACTGCTGATGGTCAAGTCCTTGACAGACAGTCTATGCCAGTCGATCTATTTTGGGCAATCAGAGGTGGTGGTGGAGCCGGTTTTGGAGTGATTCTATCATGGAAGATCAAGTTGGTTCGCGTCCCTCCCACTGTTACAGTGTTTGACGTAACAAGGACCATTGAGCTAGGTGCAACCGAAATAGTTTACAGGTGGCAACAGGTTGCTCCTTATTTACCCAAAGACCTTTTCATTAGAGCAATGCCACAAGTTGTGAATCGAAGCCAGGATGGTGAAAAAACGATCCAAATCTCTTTCATCGGATTCTATCTAGGAAAAGCTAATAAACTGCTAAACTTAACAAATTCTGCTTTCCCTGAACTTGGTTTAAAGAAAAATGACACCAAGGAAGTGAGTTGGGTGGAATCAACACTTTTCTGGGCAGGTTTTCCCAGTGGAACATCAGTTGACGTTTTGTTAAACCGGCCCGCCAGCACTCGGGTCTTTTTCAAAGCGAAATCTGATTTTGTCAGAAATTCAATTCCAAGGCAAGGACTAGAACACATATGGAAGCTGATGATCCAAGTTGGTCCAATGTGGATGCAATGGAATCCTTATGGAGGAAGGATGAATGAAATCTCAGAGAGCGAAACCTCCTTCCCTCATAGAGCGGGGTACTTGTTCAAGATTCAGTACTTCCTGGCTTGGCTCGACGAGAAAATCGATGTTGACCAGCAGTTAAATTTGTTGAGAGACATGCACACTTCGATGGCTCCATATGTGAGCAAGTCTCCAAGAGAATCGTTTCTCAACTACCGAGATCTTGATATTGGTAGCAACCAAAGCAATCATACAGATTTTAACGTTGCAGCTGACACTTATGGCAGTTCCTATTTCAAGAACAACTTCCGTAGATTGACTTACGCTAAGGGCAGAGTTGATCCTGATAATTTCTTCAAGAACGAACAGAGTATTCCACCTAACCGTATCATCAATAGGTAGGGCTGGTTGTTTATGCTTTTGTCTGTTTAGGATACTGATACGCATGACGAACTACAAGTACGTCGGAGCACACATTATCGACAGAGGCCTAAGAAGTTATCTGATTATGTTTAAATTGTTTCACAGTCATTTACTATTTTTTACGCATGCTTTATTTAGTTGTTAAACAAATCTTTAGTGTATATCTTCAAGGGTTTTCTTTACGGTTCTTTCCCTTGTCGTAATAGCCGAACCGTTGGGTTGATAAGTGAAGATTAGCTTCACTTAGAAGATTATGGAAATAATATGGCAGTAGTTTAACCCTAAGCTTCTCTCTTTCTCTCTGATCCCTCTGTTCATCGCCGTCAAAGGCTTCTTATACGCATAAATCACGCTCATCTATTTCTTCTCTGGAGTTGATGCCTGCTCGAAAGGCATAGTTGATACGAAGATACGTATCATTGGTGCTTTCATTGACTCGTCCTTGGTTCATCGTTTCCATGGCTTCTCCATCACCTACTGATGTTCCAGCGACTAAGGCAGAGTTGGAGCAACTTTTGGGCAGCAAGTTTGCCAATATAGATGGCCGTATTCAAGAATTGGATGGCAAGTACGACATGTACCGATTAAGCGTACATCAGAAAGTCACATCTCTCAAAACTGTGGTCACTCAGCTTACGACTCGCTTGGACAAGATGACCGTCGATCCACCGTTCGTCCAGCGCAATTTTGTTCATCGCTTCCCGCACCGAGAAGAGAATCAATATGATACTTTCACGTCTGGCCCACGTGTGCATGGCGACAGTTCTAACACACTTGTGAATAACCCTGCTTTGAAATTAAGACTAGATCCTCCACGTACTGACGGGGCTAACTCGAATCGATGGTTTTTTTCAGTAAATGAGAATTTTCAGTGGCATAACATACCAGAGGATCAACATTTGGGCGTTGTCTCGATGATGTTTGAAGGGCCAGCGTTGGACTGGTTTCGCTGCCTTAAATTGAACGGCCTATTAAGTACGTGGCCTGACTTCATTGAGCAATTTAAATTCCGTTTCGATCCTGAATTGTATGAGGATTACTTTGGTTTACTAGCTAAACTTCAACAACATGGCTCCCTTTTGGAATATCAGAACGAGTTCGAACGTTTGTTGAATAAGGTGTCGGGTGTTGCGGAACATTCTCTTATTTCGGTTTATATTTCGGGTTTGAAAGATCCCATTCGCAGGGAGTTACATATACAGCGTCCAACTACCCTTAATGGTACATTTGCGTTAGCACAAGAGTTTGCTACCAAGCATCAAGAGTCATCAACTTTTTCTACGCGTTGGGGTACATGGCAAGGTACACGTCCTAATGTTCCTTCTTCAAGTACTGATACCTCGCCTTCTAAGGCCGTCGTACCATATACTCCTCCTTTAACAGTTCCACTATTGCCTACTCCTTCTAGGAACCAACGGCCTATCCGCAAAATGTCTCCTTCGGAGAAAGCTGAAAAGGATTTGAAGGGTTTGTGCTACTACTGCCCGGAGAAGTGGTCTAGAAACCATAAGTGTAACGGTCGTTTCCTGTTGTTTGTTACTGATGAGGAAGATAATGATTACCAGACTGATGAGGTGAATGAGGAGGTTGCCTTTCAAGCTGATATATCCAGCCTTCACAGTCTAGCTAGTGCTTTGTTGCCTCGTTCACTACGCATGAATGGATTTGTCCAGGGTGAAGCAGTGGATATTTTATCTTGTTCTTATTTATCACGTATTTAAAAAAAAGGATAAAATGCATTTATAGGAAAAATATAGTTAAGAGCTTAGAATAAGTCTAGGGGGATAACCCTTAAAAGCATAAAATATCATGAACTATTTAGCTAAGCAAACAGAAATGTAATCAAGAGAAAAAGACTACAGAATGTTATTGTTGATGGAAATGCTACTTAACGCCACAAGTTCTTTGACGCAGAATTTCAAAGACAAGAATACCTGTAAGCTTGGACTTTGATTCAAAATGCCTGGCATTTCCCTCTTTCCATATGAATTGGACACACATTCTCACAACTACTACATGGGATGAGATCTTGGTAGTTGTTAGAGTTGCCAAACACTAAACAATGGCAAAGAAAGTGTTCTCTTGGATAAGGAAATCTTAACACATGAGAACAGTTTTCCATACCCGATTAGTTACCTCACATATAAAAAATAGATGATCTCTAGTTTCTTCCTGGAGTTGACAGAAGGGGCAGAGGGCATTGATGCTCAAATAACTGATTCGATCAGCCATATTCAACATGTTTTGTATAGTGAGCCATAATAGAAACGATGTTCTTGGTAGGATCCTTTTGTGCCAAATCATTTGATGACAAAATACCTCGAGTTTCCTCACCCGTAAAAGTCCCGAATGACTATTTGATAATTTTTGAGTTAGCCCGCTATGCCAAAAGAATGTATCCAAAGAGAGAAGGAGAGTAATGAGGTAGTAAATGTCTAAGATTGTTTGGAAAATTCCAACAGCCTTCGTTGATGAAGAAATACATTGTAGTATGGAAAAGAAAATTGACAGAACCTATGAGCAAATGTTGAGATTGGAATAGAGGTCCTTGACCTATCCAATTATCAAACCATAGAGATATAAGTTGTAGCACCCCACTCTTATAGGGTGTATTCCTGAATATAATATTGGTATTCGAGAATATACTCTATGAAGGGTGACCTGCTAAAACAGTCAAATAATCGTGCTCATGACAAATTTCTTTGACCATCACACGCATATTTCAGAAAACTATAAAACAATTTCAGCCCATTTTATTTATAAACTTCACCAATCATAATTGTTACAAACAATAAACATATCATCTGAATTCTAATAGTCACTTGGGCCTATTACAATTGCAAAACATGTTCAGTCATAAATTCATTACACTTTACAATACACATAAACACTGTACAATATTTGCATAATAAAATTCAAATATACATAAAATTCACTAAAGACTTGTGTAGATGTAACTGATCCCGACCTCTATCTCTTATTCAAATGCAGTGGCTAGACTCTAATTTGTTTAATTGGAGATCTCTTCTGAGCCTAAAAGACAACATTGTAATTTTGGTAAGTTTTGTGAACTCAATGAGTGGATCATCCTCGATGGCTTACTCAAATCACATAACACATCAGTTCATACTTTAATTTCACATACACTTCATTTCATCATATAATGTACATCATTTCACCAATAATCATATAGCATCACCTAACACTTTGATCACTTATTCCACATTTCACATTCAAAGTAGTCAAACAGTTCATTTCGATTATATAAGACACACATATCAATTATATGCAATGTTCACGAGACTCACTTTCAATTGTTATTATTGTGACTGAGTTCTTGTAACTGTCCTGTATCCATTGTGGCTACTGAGCTCATTAATAACTTTCCCTTATCCGTTGAGGATACAGGGCTCATTATACATAGTGAGCCAGAGGCTCTTACCACATTCTAAGCTTTAAGCTCTTTTTCGGTGGCTATTTGGGTCACAATATCCTTTATTTGTTCATGCATTCATGTAATGAGATCATCACATTCACATATATTTAATCAATTGCTTGTGTTCAATTTCATGTTCACATTCACGTTTTTCATCGGATAGATGTCCAGTATTCAACAATAAAGTTGAGAATTACTTATTTCATTCACATTCACTTTCAGTGAAGCACTTCCAATATATTCACATTTATCAAACTCCTTGGACATTCAATGTTTGGAATCAACATACACATCACATAATAATTCAATACGAAATTTTAAATCATAACAAACAATTAAAATAAGACTATCTAAGTCGACTCACAGTACACTCCTGATTGGCATTTGCTTCCATGATCTGGAACGTCTAAATGCAGATGTTGAATCCTGTATATTACCTTCATACAACACACACATTACTAATTACACACTCACATACACATTCTATTATACACATATGCATGTATAATACAGGTCCAATTTGACTATTTCGGGTATATTTCTTTAATTCACATCTTATGATTATTCACACTTCATAACTCATATATGTCATAATTAGACTTAGGTTTCATAATTGGACTTAGGTTTACACCTCATTTGTACAAATTTATACTAAGTTCATCATTCTATCATTCATCAAGGTCGTTTTAACATTATAAGATCACAAACATCCAATTTATCAATCATCTTTACTTAATACACAACATTCATCTTCTTGAATCACTTATAGCCATTATAAGACCGCTTTCATTTTTATATCATCACCAATTTTCCATATTGAATACCAAATGTATAACAATTCATTCCTAAATCATATCCTCAATCATCATCCTAAACATATCACTCACTTATTCACTTGTTCAAGCATCATTCTAGGTTTAATTCAAGCTTCATTCAAGCCTAAAAGCATCATAGGAAAGCACCCTAGCATTGATTGGTTCATACATTACTCAAAAGACAACTCTTTTTCTCCATAGGTCTGCCCACGATTGTGGTGTCCCTACCACGATCGTGACAGAAACTTCTGGGATTAGCCATAATCGTGGTGGTTCAGCCACGATCATGATAGAACCAAATTTTTGCTAGGCTTGCACTTTATTCCTTCATCCTCATGAATTTATATCAATTTCACAACAAATTATCCAAAATCCATGTCTACTAATGCAACATCACTTTATACTAACTCAACTACCAAATTGATTGCATTAAACTCTCAAACCTTTACTCATTTGATTCACCATTTCTAACTTAATCTCATCATTCATGAAATCCTATCTCTTTCCATAATATATCTCATTCATAATGCATCAAACAATTCATTTCCGTAATTCATCATTTAGGATTTATCACCTCTTTATTTCTACTTGAAATGCCAATTTAAAACATTCACAAAACAAGTCATACAAGGTCATTGATCATAACCACAAAAACAGGACATCAAATATGTCCACATGTTCATCATCTTTCATTTATACCTAATTCTCATTCCAAGAATATTACTCCAACATCTTTCTTATACTTCAAATTTTACATTCATTATACCTTAATTTCTTAATTTATAACATTTACATAACAACCCATAATCCAGGTTCTCATACTCTCCAACTAAAAATACAACATATATATATTCATTCATTAATTTCCTAGCTTCATTATCAACACAAGAATATGATAAAAAACACTTCTCTTTATTTATCAACTTTCTACTCTAATTCAAGCACCATTTCAAACCTATTTCATCTTACAAGTATCTTTAATACAACTCAAATCCATTGTTAATCATAAACACAAAACTAGCATAATTATATCCTTTTATTCCTCAACATTTTTTATTATTATCATACATCATTCACACTAGCACCTCGTAGATTATAACTCATCATATACTCAAAAACAAGACATCAATATTCCCATTATTCATCCACGATGCATACGTATATTGATCACTACTCTCGTGATCATTTAATATCAAATAATCACCATATTTGTTTCATATATGACTACCCGTGAAGATCAAAGTATAACTTATTTGATTTAGCTTCAAAATCGTCAAACTCACATAACCCTAGCTTTCTTCTCTTACACGATCATCATCTTCCAAGGGTGGTAAGGTTAAGTATTTAGTGACAAATGAAGAAAACAACATGATTTTGGAGTAGAAAATGAAGGGTTAAACCAAAGCTCACATTGAAAGGGTGAGAAGAGAGTGTCGTAAATGGTGGAGAAGAAGAATGAAGAAAAAGAAGGAGCGAGCATTTAGATAAAAGTGAAGAACAAATGAACATTGGTCTTACAAGGGTGAGTTACGAGAGTGAGGTGTGTGGCATGGCAAGTGACACTTGTCACTTACCACATGTCACCACCTTATGGTCCCTAACTAGTCCTTTTTAATAACTAGTCCATTTGTCCTCCAATTTTTAATCCAATTGTCTCCCAATTTTCTTTGATACATGTCATTAAATCTTAATGTCTCTTATCAAAAATTTCTACTGTCATTTGACACTTAATTTTACTACTTAATTAATTTTACTACTATTTATTAATTGTCTTGCCACTTGGCATTTTTTCCAGTCAAAAAATACCCAAAATCTCAAAAAAATTCTCAAATTTTACCAAAAATTCTAAGTCAATAATTCAATTCACCAAATCAATTTTCAAGGCAAAATATTCACTATTCATATCATAATCACATTAAAACAATCATTTATACCAGGAAAATGTCAAATAAGTGCATGAACAATCCAGGGCCGGTCTTGAGGTTTTGTAGGCCTGGGACAAAGAGAAGATATGGGCCTCTAATTTTAATTAAAAATAAATTTTAAAAAATAATTTAATATTTATTTTTTATTTTTTTATAAATGGGGCCCTGGGCATAGGCCCAGCTCGCCCATGCCCAGGGCCGGGGCTGGAACAATCTTTGTAATATGTGTGAAAATGCAAATTCACATGTGTGTGTGCTAATATTATGCATGAGTATGAAATGCATTTCCTAATCTCTCATTACTATTTCTCATTCACAAAAATCTAAGGTTCTAACCTTTAATATGGAAACGGGATATTACATAAGCTTCCTATTGCCATGGTGCAAGATACTTGGTCTTGAACAAGATTCCTCAAACAATATAAATGGTTTAGAAAATAAGACTTGTTATTTGTCTTGCGAGCAACCCAGATACTCCTTCCTGTAAGGAAATATGAATGAAACCAATGTATCCATAACATTTGCCTATCTTTGTGAATCCACCATAATCATTTCATGATGAGGATATGATTAGTGAGTTTCACATAAGGGATGTTTAGCCCTCCTTCAACCTTTAGGAAGCAAATGTTTGACCATTTAACTTTAGCACAACCTTTAGTTCCCATCATATCGTTCCATAAAAAGTCCTTGAATAATATTTTAATCGATTTGATGACCTCTTTGGCAAGAAAAATATGTGAGCTCCAATAAACATATAAAGAGCTAAGAATCGATTGGATAAGTTGAATTCTCCCAACAAATGAAAGGAAGTGATTCACCTAAGATCTGATTCTCTTCTGAATTCTCTCAACAAGAGGATAACATTTGAGCATGGTTAATCTCATTGTCGAAACTGGAAGCCCCAAATAAAGTAGAGGTAGAGGTTTCTCTGCCATTCCAAAAAACAAGATTACTATTGAGACCATTGAAGCAGTACCTTTAGAGAAGATGAGGTGATTCTTGTTAAGAATAATGCTCAACCCCTAGACATCTTTGAACCTAGATAGAGCTTTCATGAAGCTTCGAACTGAATCAGGTGTGGATCTGTAGAAAAGAATGTTATTAGCACAAATTTAAAAAAAAAAGGTATTTATTATCTACTATAACATAAGACACACTTAGCGGCGAAAAATTTCATCACTAAATGTCACAAAATTGTCGCTAATAGTCGTTCTTGATGATTTATATTTGTCGCCAAAATTGTTGCAAAATCCTCATAGCAAAACACTATATGCAATGTTTTCATCAAATCGTCACTAATATACTTTTGCTATAAATAGTTTTCATAGAAAAAAATTATAGGCAACGTTTTACTATATCGTTGCCAATAAGTTTTGGCTATGCTTCCATTTTATCACTAAAACTTATTAGCTATGTAGTCCTAGCTTATAACTTGTAACTACGAAATGGAAGCATAGAGAAAACTTATTGATTTTAGCTATATTTTTTGAAACGTAGCTAATAACTTTTAGCTACAAAATGGAAGCGTAGCGAAAACTTATTGACTACGCTTCTAAAATCGTAGCCAAATATTTTTAGTGATATTTTGAAATTTTCAATATACATTTTAACTAAACGTTATATCATCTAGATTATAATTATTCGTGACATTTTTAATTGATATTATTGTATGTAATATTAGATAATATAATTAAAAATTAGAGCGTAATATATAGAAATTAAAATATCTTTAAATATGATCATTTATAAGATGTTAATTACAATTTGAAAAATACTTAAACACATAATAAAAAATACAAATATTAGTTAAATGACTAAGAATCATTTTCATTTTTATTAATTACGTAATTTGGGCCAAGTATATTTTTGACCAACTTTTCAAGTTTGGCCAAATTTGTTTCATTACTTTCTAATTTAGCATGAAACGACTAGTTGTTCTCTTCAAGACATTGAACATATTGTGGTCCTAATGAAGATGAAGCAGTTGGGTTTGGCCCAAACCTAAGACCTTTGATGTATCTGGATTATGTTCCAAGCACATTGTTGCAATTGTCATCTACATTTGACTCATTTCCATCAGATATTTATGTTTGCAACAACTCCTAAATATTATCCCTATCCTTCTTTCATTCAAGAAGGCACTTTGATTATTTGAGATTAGGGAATCCAATACTACCTTCAACCTCTTTGCTAGAATTTTAGAGATTACATTGTAAAGGAAATTAGTGCATACAATAGGCTTGTAGTCACTCAATGAGGAAGAACAAAAGGATTTAGGAATCAAACAAGTATGAGTTTTGTTAATCTCTTTAAGAAGCACACCCCTAGAGAAGAATTCCAGAATGGCACTTTTAATCATAGGGCCAGTATCTTGTCATGTTTTTTGAAAGAAATATCGATTAAATCCATCAGGTCCAGAAGCTTTATTAGGTTGCATTTAGAACAAAACCTCCTTGATTTCTCTATCATCCACTAGTTTAATGAGTGTTGCAGCTTGCTCCTGTGAGATCTTAGTATGAATGATGGAGCAAAGAGGGGTAGGAGTGGCATGGGAACGGGTGCACTATAGAAGCTCTTAAAGTATCTCTCAGCTTCCTTTAGGAGGTCTTCTTGTTTTGGGATTTCAACTCCATCTTGTAACTTAAGAGAAAAGATCCTATTAGAATTCCTTCTATCTAACATGGAGTTAAAGAAGAATTTAGAGCACCTTTCTCCATCGATTAGCCAATGGACCTAGGCTCTTTGTTCCATTGCATTATCATGATCTCTGACTTTGGATAGATAAGATATCAGAAGGTTCTTCTCAGCATTCAATAAGATAAGATTTGAAGGATCAAAAGCAACCCTAGCCTGAATAGATTCCAACTCTGCTCTAGCTGTGGTAACAACTTATTGTGTTGACGTGGTTCTTCTACTCATTAGAAATTTCATCTCTATCTTAATAGCCTTTATCTTTTGGGTACACTTGAATTAGTGTGTGCCTTCAACTGAAACCTCCAAGCCCTTCTGAAGAGCTTCAGAAAGCCATCATCGTCCAAAAAAAAATTATTAAACCTAAAAGGACCTCTTCGGCCTTGATGTTGGAGTAGAATCTCAATTTGCATAAGTGTATGATCATAAAATAGAGGATCTAGGAAACTAATTGAGCCATTCTTTATTCACCATAGTACGATCTAGTTTCTTCCTCAAAGCCCATCTAGTATACTACTTATTACTTCATGTGTAGAAGTGGTCATGGGACCTACGGTTAAGAATATCCAATTTATTCACATAATCATGAAAGTCGGTTGAGAAATTCCTTAAACTAAAGTTTCCATCATTTTCAATTCTATATAAAGTAGAATTGAATTCGCCACATGGAAGCAAAGGGCCACTTACAACCTTCTGACACTCGAATAAACTTTCCCATAGAAGCTTCCTTTGGAATACATGATTGGCACCAAAGATGAAAGAAGAAAAAATTTCAACATTTGTGTAAATGGGATTCCATTTCAGGTGAATAACTTGCATTTTAGTAACAAAAATGTGGACATCCACCAACGCAAGATCATAACCAATAATGATTCTCCCTTAGACATAAGCTTGATGATTGGAAATAAATTTCCATCTAGAGCCTAGTTTATTCATTAATCTAAGATTTGTATACTTGATTTTGGTTTCAAAAAGAGCGAAAATCTATGGATTTGTTCTATAGACAAAATCCTTTAAAGTTAAGAGCTTTTTAGGGCAGTTGATCCCCCCTCACATTCCATGTAAAGACTTTCACAATCAAAAAGTGTTGTTTTTGGAGCTCTTACCTTTTCTCCTATTGATTTTCCTCTTTGTAGCTGTAAAAATTCCCTAATAATAGGGCCATCTTCCTTCTTATGCTCAGGATGACAAGAAGTGGTAGCCAACTTCTCTTGATTTTTGGAGATATCAACAGAGATACCTGAGGGTTCAGCCATATAAGTATCATCACTCTTATCAGTAGGAGTACTATCAGCTATAACAGAGTCTCCCTCAATGACATCTATTTTACCACTATCTAAACAGATTCTCCTAACCCATCGGCTGGAAAACCATCTTCACCATTTTGACTAATTGAGTTTGTGCTCGGTACTGATACCTTAAGCAGTCCATCATCTTCTCACTCATTAGCTCCTCATAATCACCTTTTTGGAAGGTTTTACCCATAGGAAGCTATCGTTTACCTAGAGAAGAAAACAAGTTTTTTTTTATATTTCACTTTTATATTTTCTATTTGCATTTATTTCCGATGGACACATTTATGCAAGCAAAAAGATGATAAGTACATACACATATACATTATAACTAGAAAAAGAAATTTTGAGATCAATTTGTTAGAGATATATGCTAATTTTGTTTTATATTTATTAATATAATATTTATTAATATTAACAACATATTTTATTAATATAATAATTTATCAATATTAATAATGATATATTAATATTGACACTATTATTAATGATTTTGTATCCAGAAATATACTGAGAAATTATTTTTCATGATTATCAATGTGTTTGTTAATGCAATTTTCTTGGTGTTTTGCAATATGATATTATTGTTTGATTGTTGCCACTGTTATTTTGTTGTTACTACTACTATTTTTAGTGATGTAAATTTATGTCTTAAGTCACTCAAAATATTAAATTTTAATAATAAAATACATTTTTAAATTTAACATATTTATATATTTTCATTTTATCACGATCCTTCCATTGACTTTGTCTCGGCCTATAAAAAATTTGGGTCGGCCTTGTTCATCAGTTTCATAGACAATACTTTGGCCATGTTTGGTTGATAGCTGTTCAGCTAAAAAAACAACTGATTGAATAAACTTAACTGGTTGACCTTATTAACCAACTATTTTAGTATTTGGTAATCAGCTGATTGGGTCGGCTGATTGAACCCAATCAGCTGATTTTTAAAAAGCTCAAGAGGAGTAGCTTTTTACTTCAGCTGATTGAACAAATGACATAAGTACCCTTCATTCCCAAACATCAACTATTGTACGACAACTTGTATTGTGCTATCTCGAGGTGTCTGCCTCCTACTACCTCTCAACATGGCCTCCACTCATAGGTCCGTGAGTTTTTTGACCACTAATTTGACAACTTTCTGTAGCTATATGGTAGGAATGCCTCCATTATTGATCCTAGCACTCTAAGTTCATGGAAGATCCAACCTTATTTCGAAAACATGGGCAGAATTTGGTATATCTATGTGCATCGAATAAATTTAAGGAAATAGCAAAAAATTTTAAAATTAATTAAAAATTATTAAATAAAAATTAATTAACGAACTTATTAAAATAAATTTAACCAGAAAATTAAGAATTGAAATAAAAAAATTTAAAAGTTTAAGATTTTTGTAATTTAAGATTTTTATAATCTTAAGGGGATGGAAATTGATGCACCAATGTTGTATTTCTCTGAGTTCAGAATTAGATCTTCTATTTCAATTATGATGTTTTTATCATATTCTATTAAATATCATTCACATATTTACGTAAATCTTATATATATATATATAATTTAATAACATAAGTTGGATATAATTAGAATAGAGGATTTGACGTGTACAAGTTCACCTGCCAATACTGGAGTAAAATAAGAAGAGCCCACTTTTGTAAGTCATGTCCTCATAAGTCATTTTACACATAAACAGCTAATTTTACCAAACATCTTTAACAAACAGCTAATACAATCCGCTGATAAAATTAGCTGATAAAATCAGTTATCAGCCAACAGCTCAGTTAACAGCTAATACAATCAACTAATTGCCAAACAGGGTCTTTGTTTCGTCGCAGGCCCCAAATTTCCAAAATCCCCTTACGCCTTAACGTACATTCTCCGGAGATTAACAATAATTTGATTTCAACCATCGTTCTTACACTTTGAATATTCCAGCTTTCATAAAACTCGTAAATTAAAGCTCTAAGGTTGTCTGATATCGGGCGATGCAGAGCGTGATTAATTCTGTTCACATCTTTGACACACGATTTGGGTGCAGAAGATGCCAAGAGATTGATGGCATTTGATTCGGCCCTATATAGAAGCTCTCTTTGTTGTTGTTGACAGGACCTGTGGTAATATGTTAGTTTAACAGAAGACACTTCAACAGTTTCTTGGACACATTATTCTAGTGAAGCCTGAAAGAAATTATTCTTGGACTCTCAAAATGCAAGGACAAACCATAGCCGGAGACTTTTTTTTTTTTTTTAATGACAAGATATCTATCATTGTTGGTGAATTCTTTCTCCAGTTGCTCTTTCAAGCGAACAAACGGTACCACTGCCTACCGAAAATCGCCATAAGCTCTAAGAAGACCGGTTCATCTTGGACTAGCCAGGTAAGGAGTGACCTTGTTGAACACGAGACGACTCTTGACAATAATAGAATTACATTGGCAAGAAGCATGTGTGGATAAATATTAATAGACAATACCTAGGTATAACACAGACAGTCGACTTGAGGATAAAAGATTTGCACTATTGATTTTCAAAGGTGTCGTGCAACAATTCTGGAGGAAAACTGAGGCATTTTCCTTGGGATGAGGAATGCAAGCGCCAGGTGTAAGTGATATATTTCTATATGGTGAGCAAATTGGACATCCAACGGGGTCAAAAGGTGAAAACAGCATAAAATTCAGCACGCACTCGCCACCACATTAGAAATAACATCGTTTTCAGATGATACAACCAACTTTGAGTTGTTGACATAATTCTCAGCGGCTGAATTAGATACATTCTCTTCGACCACCTTCACAAGTCCAGCAACTGCTAAACCAACTGATTCTCTCACCAAGGATTCATCAGAGAATTCTCTGACATTCTGTGTTCTTGTTGTTGCGATTTTGTCAGTATCACCGGTCAATCCAACAGCAGGCTTAGCATCCAAAACCTTTTAAAACCAAAATATTGAATCAGTTGGATGCATAATGACGTCTCATGTAACACAGACATTCCTTTTATAGTGACCAACTTTTGGCTAGAAAGCCAAAAACTAAAAACGGTTGAGATGAGAAACAGTTTTTGTTGGCTTCAATATATTTCTAGTCACATTATTGACTTTTTTTAATCTCTTGCCTGTTTTTGGATCTTCTGCTTATCTCTTCTTTCCTGCATTATCCTCTCTCGAGCTGCATAGAAGCCAAAATCATCCAAAATTGATGTCTTGCTTTTATGAGACTTGAATATTTTGAGAACTTGAATACCCTTCTCAAAGATAATCTACGAAATCAAACAGGCATCTAAATTAGTTACTAACTGTAGCTACAAATGCATTCGCATAGACACACAGGAAGCAAGAGAGAAACAGACTGAAAAAAAAGGGAAGAGAGTCTCTATTACCTCCTGTGTATCCCTACTATTAGTAACAGGTTTGTTCTCGTTATTCTCCAGTGTTATGTGCCTAAAAAACCTATTGGGCACATCTTTGATAATAAGCCACTTTACAGGGAAGCAGCCAATCCACTTCTCCTGTTGCCAATACTCTACAGTCTTGTCATAATCTACAGGTCCAACCATCTCTGCCAACCCTACAAATTGCCCACTTGTGTTTACCTAGGATTACATATAATTAAGCTCATCAAAAACTAAAATAGCGTTAATTTTGAAATCATAAGACAGCAAGCATTACTAAACCGCAGATACTCACAGAAAATAGTAAAAATATAGGATAGCCGACAGATTCTGCCTTGACTTCACGATAAGCTGCATCCAGTTTCCTATTCCCATTTGGCGTACTGGACCACACATTATATTTGATACTTTTATGTACATCATCCTCACTGTATGATTTAATCACAAAAAATTTTGCATCCAAGTAATCCACAACGAAATCTTCCCTGGTGTACTGTTCCTTGTCTATAATCTGAGATGAATTGACCTCCTTATTATTATCAGCAAGTAAAACATTATGGCCAACAACCGATTCTGCCACAGGTCCAAATTCCTTTCGGTTCTTAGAACCCTTGGCTCGAGGTCCTCGATTAAGTTCACTCAGCCCATCAATATTCTCATTACCATAGCTACAGCAACTCGATTTATATTTATTATCAACCAACACCCAACCCCGCCCACAAGACCAGGAGTTATAGCCAAATGACCCAGCTCTGTTTCCATAATGGCCATACATTCTGTTGTTTGGGTACACATAGTTCATAAAACCAGAAGCTTGGCCCAAGGCAGAAGCTGGTCTACTGGGGTATGAATTCTGTTATTAAATAAAAATAAATAAATGATTTCGTAAGAAGGTGCAAGAAAAATCCAATTCCAATTATAAAATAGGAGACTAAATGTATTCAAGCCATGTAGATAACAGATGCGAAACCAGAACACAGGTGATATACATAGGGGAACGAGTTTATCAAACCGCAAGAAAGCATCTGAAGTAAATAATATTTGAAGCATCTTAAGGATAAAACAAGACTCCCGTTCATACCAGTGGTGACGAGAATCCAGAACGAGGTGCATTTAACCATGGAAATGGTGATTGAAATGCTTCGTATGCAAACCTTGGGTCCTGGGAATCTGATGAAGGAAAGCCTGTTAGCCAATTTGCTCTTCTTTGGTCCCCATTCAAGTTTAAAGAATGCTGGTTGTTGGGTCTAAATGGTTTTGGTCCACTATGTTTATTCAAGGTCTTCACTGCATAGTTGGGGTTTCCTGTTGTTTCAGCAGACATACGAGCCGCGTCAGTAAAAACCTCTCCTTGGGAGTTAATGGCTTGGCTCGAAGAGTACAGCGTGGTTGCTAAAGGCGGTGGCTGGTAAAAAGGATTTGGATACTCATATTGCTGTGTTCCATATAGCTGGCCATCCTGTGATGGATATGCTCCCAAGGCAGTATAACCATAGCCTTCGTTATATATAACAGTTCCACTGTCAGGATAAATGCCCTGTCAACAAACCATAAAGCAATCGATTTCAAAGTGAAATGTAACTAGCAACAGTAACCGATACTTATGAGTGCATCTGTTCCCATAAAGGTTAACCCAAGTTACCTCCTTCGCAGTTTCATTTTCAGCAGCACTAGGCTGAGATTCTAATGACAAGTTCTCGAGAAAATCTGCGGTTTCTGTAACAGAAGGGTAAAGGATACAACAAAACAAGTGGATAAATTACGTCCAATGGTTGAAGAAATCCACCACAACCTCTGAGAACAATACAAACAGAAAAGCAAAACCAAGATTGACCTTTATCTAATAGACAGGCAATGGGAATTCAGAATCCATAGACTAAAACATATTATTGTTATGATTCAACCCACTAAGACCCTTGGATCCCTTTGCATGCCTTGAGCATAAGGTGTTGACCGTAAAAGGAATTTTTTTTTTCTTTTTCCCCCCCAAATTCGAATAGAACAGGTTGGCTTGCACCCATACCACTGATATCATGTCATGTATCCTTGCATAACCCACAACAAAGCTCATATTCACAAACACGACAAAAAGAGAACAAGAAGATAAATCTCAACCGAACCCACAAATGTAGAACATTAAGAAAAACAACTGAAAAATGCAAAAAAGAGGAAAGCTTGTAAGGATACTATCAGATGGAGAAGACAGAGCTGCCATGGCAAGATCAATGAACACTAGGATTCAGGAAACTGGAAAGTAGGCAACAGAGAGAGGGCGAAATTTTGTGAGGGGCTAAGAAAAAAAATAATGAAAAGAGGAAAACTTAAATCTAGATATCCTGTAGAGGGGGGCAGGGGCAGCCGCAAAAAAACAGAAGGTGGTTTTCTAGGGTTTTTGAAAGATGTAAACTACATGTCGTCTTACTTTGTGGGCAATGATGAATGAAATTAAAATTAGAAACTGGCTCGAAGCACAGGGCGTCACAGTCACAGATCCTGGTTTCTGAATTTGAAGGCGGGATATTTGTTTATTTTTTTCTTGTACAGTACATTTGGTTTCCTCCGTTGCGGACCATCACGTCTCTTTCATTTCATGTCCTTTTCTTTTCCTCCACCATTCAATTTTTTTTATCTTTTTAATTCCTCATTCCACCTCAGCTAAAAAGGTGTGTGAAATGAAACCGAGTCGGCGTAATTTGGCTTGATCTTCTGTATCTGTATATTCTGTCCCTATCTAGTACCACTTGATGTATACCATTTGTTTATGTAATACATGGGACGAAAGATTTGAGGGGATTGAGCCCAGCTCAAACCTGCAACTTTTTTAAAACTAATGCCTGATTTAAGAGCTTTTCTAGTCAATAAGCAATATAGGGGGGTTAACTACGTTTATTCTAAACTCTTATTCGTATAACACAAACCTACAGATTGATCGATTGATTTCTCTTTTTTTCTTTTTCAATTTTTAAATAAAAATATTTTTTTAGTTATTAATATCAATTAGTTATATTTGTGTTAATAATAATAATAATAATTAAATGTCATTTAAAAATTAATTTACTTAGATCATATTTAAAAATTAATTAATTTTATTTTAATATATTTACCGATAACTATCTACTACATTTTATTTAAATAATTCAATAAGCATAAATTATTTATAAATTAATATATTTTAATTACGAAAACTAATTTAATCTAAAATTTATATATTTTAAGATATTTTGAACTTAAAAGTATATTTATTAAATAATTATTAAATTGAAATATTTTATTTTGAAGTAACTATAAAAATTAGAATTTAATTATATTAATCATAACTCTTATTATTAATTAATATTAAATAATTAAACAATATATAATTAGTTGATGATACATCAGATCACAAAAATGAAAATAGAGAATCAAAATAAAATCAGAAGCCAAAGCAAGCACTTTTTTTATTGAAATTAAAAATAAAAACCAAAAACCAAAAGTCAAAAGCCAAAAGCCAAAATAGAAATATACGGCCTTTAAACGCCCATAAAATTTTCAAAAAAGGAACTTATCTAACCCATTTGCTATTACACTCTAACCCAAATTTGGATTTTTTTCCCTTTCAAAATTTGTTTACTCATTTATCAATTATAATATTGAGTTAATTATATTATGAATTTTAGGGTTTTCTCTTTTTTTATTATAGTCCTTATAATTTGAAAACTATTATTTTAATTTTTTATTTAAGAATCATAATCCCTTAGTCCTCTATTTCTCTCTCGTTTAAGAGAAATTGACAGAAGCCTTAAAAAAACAAAAGCATTCAGGCTCATTACTTAGCTATAATGACTCATGCACAGCATGCCGTCTTATTTAACTAGTGTTCGGAGGAACAAAACGCTCAAAACACATCTCTCACACACAATTGTCCATCCATCTTTATTTCTTCTTTCATCTTCAAGAATTTTGGTTTGTATATAAAAATTGCATATGTTTGCTTTTAAGGCTTCATCAAATATCCTAACTATTCCTTCCTACAAAATGGAAGTTTTTCAGGTATGTATGAACTAAATCCAAATCGTGTCTAAAGTTGTGGTAGAACAGAATAATTTATATGTGTCTTAACTTGAGTTTTTCATATTATCCCATGGCTTAAGACATGCCTGTGCCCCAAATGTATCTTATATAATTCTTTCTAGTAAAATCCATAGATTAAGGACACATTCACTTTTAAGGTTGTGTTTTGAACAATTGAGCCTTAAAAGGATCCATAATTTATGCTGCGATTGTGTCCTAAAATTTTAGAAGGACTAAGGAGTCGTGCCAAATCCCATTTTTATACCTCACTCTAAATTTCTTTTAATCTCTTACATACCCATTGTCCAAATCAAGCTTTATAGCAAAACTCACACAGAATTCTATATTTTTCCTAAATTTCCATAAATATTCACCAACTTTCTCTTCATTAAAGTTAGATTTTGTTAAAGCTATGCTCTTTTAAAATTGATCCCTTCAATTCTAATAGGAGTATAGACTGGGTTACTTTGGAGATCATAGTTCTAGCTGAGGAAGTAAGGACTTATATAGACAATTTAGGGTAAAGCATGCTTTGATAGTGAAATATTTATATAAGTAGCTTTCCTTGGGATTTTTTATGAATTTTAGTATGATTATAATGCAAAGTTTGAGAAGGGAAATGTCCCTTAGGGCATGAGAGAATAAAGAGAGAGCAAAGCTCATCAAATAAAGGAGGCACCTCAAGTGGAGGAGATAAAGGAGGATTGTGATGATGTCTAGCCTACTCCACAACAACTATTATGGGAGTGGATAGACATGACCATTCTTGAACTCAAAAAAAAGTAGCAAGGACATAACTCTATGATATAGAGGATGCAAGGCAAGTTGAAGAAAAAAGGATAATTTTTTATAACATATAGAACGGTGGTTGTCTAATTACTTTTAGCATATAGGATAACTCTACAATCCTCAACAAAGCTAAAGGAGGATATTGATTGCAATGATGAACCTACTCTGGATTGGGCTCCTCTTTCCTTTTCTCTTTCTTATGGCTTGTAAATTTTATTAATTCTCTTTTTTGTTTTTATTTCTATTATATTATTTACTTTGGTCAATTACTTTATTTCGATTAATTGTTGTGTTAAATTCTATTTGTGTTTTATTATATTTTTTGTGGATAGTTTGTTTATAAGGTACAAATAAATTCTAGATGTTGATTATATCTACCATGGACAAAAGATGACATCAAGGCTAGAGAAGCTATTTTTTCATTAATTATTGTATTAATTTTTTTGGTAAATCAGAAGATTTTATAGAAAACTGAAAATTTATGTACATCACTGTAGACTACTTGAGTATTAATCTCTTACCTACCAAAAGGAAACAAAGGTAAATACATGAGAAAGCTACACCACTTCCCTACAATAACACAAAAACGGAG
This sequence comes from Erythroxylum suave, assembly GCA_027563595.1. Lineage (NCBI taxonomy): Eukaryota > Viridiplantae > Streptophyta > Magnoliopsida > Malpighiales > Erythroxylaceae > Erythroxylum > Erythroxylum suave. Next base: position 15,477,111 of record JAOSBN010000006.1, read on the forward strand.
ACAACAACAGCCTTCCTACCAAAGAGACCTTATAGAGCTAGCTCATCTAACCAGTAATTCAAGCTAACCCAGAATCAATTTACAACACTATTAATCAACCAACAATTAATTACAACCCAAATCAACCGTAGGAGATGGAACTACTACTGTAAAGCTTGTGAGCTTCTTCCCAGAAATCCTCGTATCTATTTTGAGAAAGTCCTTAACCTGCCGACTCCATATTTTATGGAAACAAGAATATTTTCTGAACCTATCTTCTCTTCTGCTTTAGAAACCTAAGAAATGCTGGACCTCTATTTGGCACTCCTAAAATATCAAACTTGCAAAGAAAATTATTGGTGAATAAGAACTTTAGCAATTACCTCCTCACGGTGTTTGAGCTAAGATGTTCCATAAGTTGGAAGATTACTCTAGAGTATAGGCTCCCCACATCCTTGACTTCATCTTTGAATGCTCTATTATTCCTCTTAGTCCAAATGTTATAGATAGTAGTAGAAAGAAGGATAGGGAAAAGGTTAATGTCAGAGGGTCTGATATTTGAGGATTGGTTAAACCAAATGGGGATGGATTGAAGGTTTGTTTGGTTGGGAAGGGGTATATGGAAGTGGTTGAGACATTGTTCCCACATAGTTTTAGAGATGATCAATAGTCTCATTGTCCGAGGTACATAAGGAACAGTGGTTAGGAGTATGGAGATAGAGAAGTTTGTCCCGCATTTGCAACTTCTTAAGGAAAGTCAGCCATAGTATGAAAGAACACCTAGGGCTGTTGCTTTTAAACCAATGCCAAGGAACATTCCATAATGGAGGTCTTAAGAAATTATAGGTTGAACCACTAATGTACTTTTTTGAAGGGCTAGCTAATCATTCCAAACAATCTGTTTAGAGCTATTTAGTTGGAACAATAGGGGCTTTAGGTTACCAATGATTTCTATAATTGCCTCTTACCATCTCCACTCATCATTACTGATAATTTTGGAAACTCTTGTTGTTATAGGTAGTTCCGAACCATTGATCTCCCTCAGAGAAGAGAAGTTCTTCAGGATTCCTCTAGGATGTCAAGGATCCTACTAAAAAAGAGTAGAATTTCCATTCCCTATCTTAAATCTGAATTGTTTCCCCATTTTAGCCCTTACAAATAAGATTTTTCTCCAACTCCATGAACTATTATTGGTAGGTTAGGCACTCCAAAAAATTTTCCTTCTCAAAATAATAGAATGCACCCACTTAACCTACAAAACTTCACTATCATCAAACAGATACTAGATCCTTTTCCCTAATAGGACATAATTCCATGTTAACAAATGCTTAATCCCTAAACCTCCCTCCCTTTTCAGTCTATTAATGTCACTTTATTTGACCTTAGCATGAGAATTAGAAGCCACCTTCCCAGCCCGCAGAAAATTCCTAAGTTTAGACTCTATATCCTTAAGGATGGAAGTAGGAAGAATAAAATGGGTAGACCAGTACACTTGGAATGAAGATAGGACAAAAATCACTAATTGGAGTCTACCTGCATGTGAAAGGTATTTATGAGTCCATTTTTTAATCCTAACATCAATTTTGTTCAATAAGGGAAAGCAATCCCTCCTAGATAACCTACTTGCTCAGAGAGGTACCCCTAAATACCATATGGGAATAGTGCCTTTCTTGAGCCCAGAGATAACTTCCATTTGATGAGTCAGGTGGTCCATATCAGGAGATAAGAAAAACTAACTCTTGGAAAGATTCATGTCCATGCCAGATAAACTAGAGAAGGTACACATACAATTAAGCAAGGTTTGAGCTAAGCTCAGATCTGCATAATAAGACATCAGGAGATCATCAGCAAACAAAAGATAGGTGAGTTTAGGGGTTTTACACTTTCAATGGTATTTGAAGGAAATGCTACCATCTATGCAAACATTCAAACTCATAGAGAAAACTTTCATACAAATAATGAAGAGGAATGGAAATAAGGGATCTCCTTGTCTTAGGCCTGACTTCCCTCTAAAAAATTTATAGGGAGATCCATTGATCAAAATAGAACAAGAAGGAGAGGTTATACATTTTTTTATCCATTCTTTGAACTTTATAGGAATGCCTATAGCTACTAATGCATTGAAATCTCATTGTATGGAATCACAGGCTTTTCGAAGGTCCATTTTAAAAGTGCATCTCTTCTGGTTATTTGCAAGGTGATAATTATTGAAAATTTCTTGGGCCAACAAGATGTTATCCCCTATTCGACAGTTCTTAATGAAATCATTTTGGTTTGGACTAACAATGTGAGGAAGAATCTCTCTAAGCCTATTTGCTATGATTTTAGCAATCACCTTGTGAAGCATCTTGCAATAAGAGATGGGCCTATAGTCTAACACTGTGGAAGGGTGATCATTTTTAAGAATGAGAGAAATAAAAGTAGAATTAAGCGCTTTAAGGAGTTTTCCATATTGGAAAAAATCTTGGATGGCATGGGTAACTTTCTCTCCAATAATATGCCAGGTTTGTTTAAAGAAAAACCCATTAAACCCATCCAGACTAGGAGGTTTGTTAGGATTAAGAGAATTGAAAACCTCCCTAATCTCTTGTGCTGAAACTTCAGCAATAAGAGAATTATAAAGATTATTAGGCAATGAATGAGGGAAAAGATTTTCTATAAACTCTTTACAAGAGTGAAGAACCTTTTTATCCCCAATAGAACCCTGAAAGTATTCAAGAAACTGATCTTGAATCTCTTCTAGACCAACAATCCTGTTCCCTTTTCCCACTACTAAAAAATGTATGTTGTTTTTGTTTCTGCTAGCTAGGAGTGAGATGTGAAAGGATTTGATGTTCTTATCCCATTCTCTGAGCCATTTAATCCTGGAAAACTATTTAAAGAATGATTCCTAATCTTCTAGAGCTCTAATTAACTCATTAATGGCCCCAGATTCCTTAGCAATCAGTGTTAGGTCAAGAGGACTTCACGATGACTAATTTTGATGACAATAATATAATAATAATGTTAGAAACAAAAGAACGTTTTGACAAGTGTGTTAAGTATGCAGAAGGAAAACACAGACGCAAGGAAAACACAGATGCAAGGAAAACACAGATGCAAGGTAAGCATAGATGAAGTGGAAAACATAGACACAAGGAAAACACAGACTCAAGGAAAACACAAACATAAGGAAAACATAGATGCAAGGAAAACACAAACGTAAGGAAAACACAGATGCAAAGAAAACACAGACGCAAGTGCAAAACACAGACTAAGCGCAAAACACAGACGAACTGGAAAACACAGTCGAAGGGCGAAAACACAGACAAAGTGGAAAACACAAACGAAGTGCCAAAACATAGACGAAGTAGAAAACACAGGCGAAGCGTAAAAACATAGACAAAGTTGAAAACACAGACAATCCAAAGAAGAAGTTACGTCAGTACGTCGGACAGTTACTTAGTTAGAGTTAGTTATAGAGATCAACTAAATAACGGCTTTCAAGATTCAAGAAGCAGTTATCAAGGATCAAGAAGCAGTTAGAGATTTAGGCTATAAATACTAGTCTTAGTCGAAGATTTTACAACTTTACGAATCTTACAACTTTTGAGAAATCATTTGATCTTTGAGCTTTCAAGTGCTTACTTAGAAAAGAGAAATTCAATAGTGTGATACTTAGAGAGCTAACCCTATTGTAACAAAAGCTCACAATATCTTTCTAGTGAGAGAAAGAAAAGGCTGAGAGCTTGGAGAGGCTATATGTTAACAAAAAGAATACTTTGTGTAAGAGAACTAAAGAGGCTCTGGAAGGGAAGAAAGAATACTTGTAATTGTTTGAAGTATAGTGAAACATTTAGACGAACCCTGAGGACTGGATGTAGCCCACGGTTTGGGGTGAACCAGTATAAAATTCGCAGCGTCTATCTTTTATCCTTTTACTTCAGTTTATTTTGTTGTTAAAAAATTATATAGAAGTTATTTGCGATTTAACTACATAACAATTATCGTATAAGTTTTGTGATATCTTTTTAACAAGTTAGAGAAGTTCTAAGCAAGATTTTGTATTCACGAAAAGGATACACCATTCAACCCCCTTCTTATGTATCGAGTTTCTTGTACGTAGATTCTATATTAACGTGTGATTTACTTCAATTGGTATTAGAGCTTGATTTTCAAGAATCACCTTTACAAAGTGAGGACAAAGATCTATGGCAAAATTACATGTTTTTATAGTTGAAAGTGCCTCTATCACAAGACCTCCTGCATTCAATGATGAAGATTATCATTATTAAAAGGACAGGATGTGGCTCTTCATAGAATCTACACACATTGATCTTTGGGATATCATCGAGAATGGACCATACGAATCAGTAAATGATGAAGGAAATGCCATTCCTCGTAATAGATGGTCAGCTGATCACAAAACTAGATTTCAACTAAATTTAAAGGCCAAGTTCTTTCTAAGTTATGCGTTGAGCAGAAGTGAATATGATAAAGTTCATGGATGCAAGACTGCGTAGGAGATGTGGGACACTCTATCCATTGCACATAAAGGCACAAACCAAGTGAAAGAGTCTAAGATCAGTATTCTTGTACATTAGTATGAGTTGTTTAAAATGAAGGAAGATGAGTCTGTTAATCAGATGTTTGGACAATTTCAAACTATCGTTAATGGATTTAAAGCTCTTGGAAGAATCTATGAAAATCAAGACCATGTGAGGAAGATTTTCAGAAGTCTGGCAAAAAAATGGAGACCCAAAGTCACTATTATACAAGAAGCCAAGGACTTGAGTTAAAGCTAGATGAATTGCTTGGTTCTTTGAAGATACATGAAGTAAAGCTGGATGCTGAAGATAAACCTAAAAGAGACAAATCCATAGCATTAAAGGCTGGTCAGAAAAATCACAAGACTCGGAGAAATAGAAGTTTTTTGTCAAAAGCTATAAAGATCGAAGAAGTCAAGAATGAAGATACCAGTGAATCTGATCGTGATTCAAGTGAAGATGATGACGAAGTATCTTTCATTTCAAGGAAGATCAGAAGGATGTGGAAAAAGAAAGCAAAAGGAAGCAAAAATTTTTATTTTAAGAAAAATAGCAAAGAAGACATCAAGAACGAGAAAACCTCTATCATTTGTTACGAATGCATCAAACCAGGACACTACAAGTCTGAATATCTGTTGCTGAGAAGAGAATCGAAGAAAAATAAATGAAATAAAAAGAGTATGATGGCAACTTGGGAAGATTTAGATTCATCCGAATCTAATTCTGATTTAGAAGCATCAGAACAAACAAATATATGCTTGGTAGCCGAAAAAGAAGGTGACGAGGAGGTAACTTCTAACTTTAATGAAATTCAAGATGCATATTTAGAATTGTTAGAAGATTCACATATCATACTAAAACAGTATAGATCCTTAAAAAGAAAGTTTGTCGAAAACTTGAGGAACACGGAAGTGTTACAAAAAGAAAGCGTTTGCCTTAAGAAACAAGTAGACGATATGAAGAAAAAGGTACCTATTGATAGCTCTGAGGAAATTAGTCAGTTGAAACAAAGGATTGATTCTCTCTCTGCAAATTTATCAATCTTTACTGAAAGTACGAAGAAATGGATGACCTGCATAAAAATTATCGACACCCTAATGACAAGAGTGGTCTAGGGTTTACTAAAAGCAATACTAGTTATAAAAAGAAGCTTGTTCCTTATAGAAGGAAATTTCTTCAGTCTTCTTCTTCTTATTCTATGAATAATTATAAGACTAACCCTAAAGGACCTAAGAAAATCTGGGTACCTAAAAAGGACATCATATCTACTGTAGATCTCCTTCCTTAGGAAAAGCAGCCAGCATCAATGGTATTTGAACAGTGGATGCTCGCGACGCATGATGGGAAGAAGGTCTATATTCCTAGATCTTCAAGATAAGAATGGAGGATCAGTAACTTTTGGAGACAATCAGCAGGGTGAAATCATTGGGATCGGCAAAATTAGTAAAGATTCCTTTACATGTATTGATAATGTTCTGCTATTTGAAGGTTTAAAAAATAATTTAATTAGTGTAAGTCAATTATATGATTCTGGTTTTGAAGTATCCTTTAATCAAAACTCTTATGTAGTCAAAAACAAGGACGAGCCTATATTCATTTCTACCAAAAGACGAAACAATCTTTATAAGATCAATTTAGAAGATTTGCAAAGTCAAAATATTTCTTGTTTTATATCAACAGATGAAGAAAAACTGATCT
>JAOSBN010000006.1:15483413-15510715 GCA_027563595.1 Erythroxylum suave
AATTCCTAAGCTGAAACAAATATCCTAGAATAAAGAAAATTAAAGGTCCATAACTGAATTAATCATAAAAACAAAATGAACAATTAACATCAACATGAAAGAAGAAAATTGAAAAATAGCATAAAGGAGGTAAAAGGAACTCCAATTTTGTCTTGGATATCTTGATTTCTCAATCTCCCCAATTGCTTCTTGTTGATCTTTGTTCTCTTTTTCGCTCCCGTCTGCCAACGCTCGCTCCCCTGTTCCAACGCTCTACTTATCTCTTCTCCCACTCTTCTATTTAAAACTCTGGAACCGTCAAATTAACTGCTTTACAAGGGCCGTGTGAAATCACACGGCCCACCCGTGTAACTGTCGGGTAAGAAGCGACATCTGCTGCCTTTACACGGATCGTGTGAAATCATACGGTTAGACCGTGTAACTCTCGGAAACCTACAAAAATTGACAAAACAAACGAGAGCAGTACCAATTTCACAAGACTTTGGAAAATCCACATTAATTTATGCAAAAACCAGGACAAAATAGATCTAGGAATTAATAAGAACATCAACTTATCACTTTACCACAGATGCAACTTCTCAGGTAGTTGGAAGAGTGACTAAAGGACAGTACAGAACTATCGAGGTTGAAGGTATTTTTGTCAACTTAGAGACTTTTGTGCACCTGATCATGCACTTTAGACCTTTGAGTTCTATATCTTCAATTAAAGATGTCCTTCACTTTCTTGGAAAACTGATTTCAAAACTACCTAGACCTGATGATCTTGATCTCCTTGAAGGAAATCAATTTTTCATACCTCCTATTTTGAAAATCATTGAACTAGATGTTATACCTTTAGAAACTTGTGTTGTTACAAACTTCTATCCATCAAATGTACCTCAACCAGCCACTACTATTAGAATGGAAAAAGTAAGACACTCTCAGCAGTGGAGTTAGGAAGCCTTAGTGAAGGAAATTGAAGAAATTCATGCTAAGGTTGATAATTTGAATGACTCAGTTGGTGATCTACATGAGGAAGTAGCCTATTTACGAGTTTCAATTGAAGAAGACCTCAAGTTGATCATAATTGATATGCAATGCATGTTTTTTGAAATAATGAAGCATCTAAGGTAAACTTTTGATTGATAACAAATAGGGGGAGAAAAGAAGAAGATAGGGGGAGAAAAGATAAAAAGGGGGAGAAAAGAAGAAGAAAAGAGAAGAAAGACAGAAGAAAGAAGAAAAATAGAAGAAAAAAGAAAAGTAAAAGATAGCATACATATGTGTATTTTTGTTTGTTGTCTTCTTATTTTTTGTTTGTTGTCTTCTTATTCATTTGTTGTTCTCTTATTCATTTGTTGTTCTCTTATTCATTATCTGAATAAAGTTTTATTTACTTTGATCTTTCTAAAATTATGATTATTTATTATCATCAAAAAGAGGGAGATTTTTAAGTCAAGAGGACTTCACGATGGCTAATTTTAGTGACAATCAAATAATAATAATGTTAGTGACAAGTGTGTTAAGTGTGTATAAGGAAAACATAGATGCAAAGAAAACACAGACACAAGAAAAACTCAAACAAAGTGGAAAACACAGATGCAAGGAAAACACAGACGAAGTGCAAAACACAGACTAAGCGCAGAACATAGACGAAGTGGAAAACATAGATGAAGTGCGAAAACACAAACGAAGCGCGAAAACACAGACGAAGTGGAAAATACAGACGAAGCATAAAAGTATACACGAAGTTGAAAACACAGACGATACAAAGAAGAAGTTACGCCAGTATGTCGGAAATTACTTAGTTAGAGTTAGTTACAGAACTCAAGTAAATAACGTTTTTCAAGATTCAAGAAGCGGTTATCAAGGATCAAGAAGCGGTTAGAGACTTAGGCTATAAATACTAGTCTTAGTCGAAGATTTTACAACCTTACGAATCTTACAACTTTTAGGAAATCATTTGATCTTTGAGCTTTCAAGTGCTTACTTAGAAAAGAGAAATTCAATAGTGCGATACTTAAAGAACTAACTCTACTATAACAAAAGCTCACATTATCTTTCTAGTGAGAGAAAGAAAAGACTGAGAGCCTGGAGAGGCTACGTTAGTAGAATGAATACTTTGTGTAAGAGACTTGAAAAAGCTCTGGAAGGGAAGAAAGAATACTTGTAATTGTTTAAAGTATAGTGAAACACTCAGACGACCCTGAGGACTAGATGTAGCCCATGGTTTGGGGTAAACCAGTATAAAAATCGCAGTGTCTATCTTCTATCTTTTTACTTCAGTTTATTTTGTTGTTAAACAATTATATAGAAGTTATTTGCGATTTAACTACGTAACAATTATCGTATAAGTTTTGTGATATCTTTTTAACAAGTTAGAGAAGTTCTTAGCAAGATTTTGTATTCACAAAAAGGATACACCATTCAACTCCCCTTCTTGTGTATTGAGTTTCTTGTACGTAGATTCTATAGTGATTTACTTCAATCAGAAGAGAAGACTTAGGCAAAAGTCTCATTTGTTCCTGCATGTTATTAAGAGTAACTTTGCAACTCTCAACTCTAACATTCACATCACCTATCTGGCCAGAATTCAGAATTTTAAAAGCTTTTTTAACCATCTTGAGGTTATACATAACACAAAACATAGGAGTACCCTGAACTTGAGAGGACCAAGCATCCTCTAATGTCTGACAGAAATTGGGCTAAGAGGCTAGAAAATTAGAAAACCTGAAAGGAGAAGATCTCTTTTACATGTTTGTTAAAGACCTAACCACTATTGAAGAATGGTTTGAGATGTTTAGGTTATGAATAACACTATATGAACTGGGAAACCTAGAACTCCAAGTCAAGTTACTGAGGGCTCTATCTAACTTCCCAGTAATAAAGAAATCTCCACATTGTTTGTTGATCCAAGTAAAACTTTTTAGAGTAGTGCCCTAAAGGCAATCACCTTTAGTGCGTTTTGTACAAAGATGTGTACAACCTTTATTTTCAATAATAAAGAAAAACATATTTCATTAATTTTGTGTTCATTATTTATGAATTGATATTGATCTATAAGTGAATTAATGAAGTCCATGATATATGACATAACATGAAGGAAATTATGATGTAATCATACTATTGAGATTCCTATCATGTGCAATTATGTCAGTATCTAAATTATCCCTAGTTATAGGATCAATGAGACTGGATAGCGTTAATCTAGATAGATTAGCACATGTCAAACTCCTTGATCTGATCAAGTAGTGGATCTCAGAAACTGTAAACATGAGATGTTTAGAGTTGAGATGTGGATGCTTATTAGAGGTAGTAAGTACGTTGGATGACCTACCATGAGATCATTACATGGATTTCCTATTCTAATATCAGTGATAATCTCATCATAGCAATGGTGCAATTATCCTTAGACTTGAGGTACTCAAGGATATCTTGGATATTGATTCTGTGCTTTGACTTCATTCCTTGTTGCCTTGCAAAGGTCACTTATAGGGTGGTGATTGGGTACAGCTTGAGGTATTCAAAGGTAATTGAGTAGCTAATAGAATATTTACTACTTCTGTGATAGTAGAAGATGATACCCACGGCCTCTTGTCAGGGTCACTACTTGGAAATCTCTAGTCGGAGCACATGTGTCATGAAGAATGTCTTCATTGACATATAAAGTAATGAGTCCCAGGACAAGAACTGATATCACTCGGGCTAGATTTAACGTAGTTAGTCTAGCGAGAGTTGACACTTTGCCCATACTCATAACCAAATGGGGTATAGCATGATGAAAGGACGAATTGCACAACAATTATCTATGGAAGGGTTCGTGAGATGGTTCGTGATGAGCTCATCAAACCACTTACTTTTCAGTCAATTGGGGTCATAATGTGTTGCTAGATACCACTCATGACTTGCTTGGATTAAGTGTTAATCCAAGTGGCCAACATAACTGGAAACCTAATGGAACACATACATAAGAATAACTCGAAAGATTCTTAAAATGGTTTTGGATAGAGATCCATTATATGGAGAGCAATAGAACCAAATGGATCCTGTTCCCGATGAGATCGTGACATCGATATTGCTGAATTGGTCTTTGGTGATTTTTCCATACTTGAGACCCGGTAGGACCAATCCCAGTATAACTGGACCATCTCAGCATTTATATATATCAAGATGGTGCAACGTGGAAAGGAGGAGGGTTCTTTGTCCACTGAAGCATTTAATGTCTTTAATTATAAGAGACAAAATCTATAAAAGACAAAATGAAAAAGCATGAAGGAAGATGTAAGTCGTGAAAATGTATAAGCAATCTTCATCTTTCAGGATTTTGATTATCTATCAAGCTCTCTTCATCTTTCTTATCTCTTCCTTCTCATTTGGCTTTCACGTTTTGCTCTCTATTTGGCTTTAACGTATATGCTTTCCATAGAACAAAGAAAGAGCTAGCACTCTTGACTTTGTTCTAGCTATTTCTGGATCAAAGAGTTTGATTCGGTTAATTTCTCCGATCTCTGCATGGATACCGTTGGAGATAGTCTGTTTTGGTCATTATGGTTTACGACAACCCGAAGATTAGAAGATCGAAGAACGAAACAGACTACTCGCAAGGTACATGGTTATTATATGAATGATTGGTTTTTGTAAATTCCATGAATTCTTATACATATGAACATTCACCTAGTTTAATGGTATTTCTTTATATAGGCATATAGATCCTAGACTTTGGAAAAGTCCCAAAACAAAACCGTCAGTATATGATGCATGCACCGGGATTTTCCTACAAAACTTGGGCCACTAGAATTTAAATCATACAAAGCATTGCCCTCAACATACTTCCGAAAGTCACTCAACCCATTCATTACTGAGGGACTTATAAGATCTACCTCATGGGGGAACAAAATAGCATTAAAGTCCCCCACTATATCCAAGGAAGATTACCTACAGAGAGGTTAATATTAGACAGATTTGATCAAAGATTCTTCCTATAGTTGAGGTTATTAGACCCATAAACACAAGTCAATAAGAAGGATGACGAATAGTTCCTAGGGGACAAATCTAAGTGAATCAACTAATCATTAGAGCTTAGAATAAAACACAAAAAACAATCAGGGTTCCAAGTTAACACAATCCTGGCATTCGAAGCATGGTCTACATTACTATAAGAAAGCCATATAGGAAACAAGGAGGAGCAAACATTATTCAAAGAGGAGGGAGACCTAATCTTAGATTTAATCAAACAAAAAAAAAGAAACAGATAATCTCTTAAGAGAAGCTTATACTGCTAATTATTTTTTAGGGTTGTTTAAACTCTTAACATTCCAAAAAACAAAATCCATAATACAAAAACCAGAAATCACCTCCTACTTATGTTTTCTCTTAGATTTCCTACTTTTTCTTATAGTAAAATCCCCCTCTGCCCCTCCCGTAATACCAGGACTATTAGGAACCAATTCAGAAATAGAAAAGGAAGCAATTGTACCTACTTGATTTACAGCAGAAAAGTTTGGATCCTCAAGGTCTCTACTTGATTCATCTTGCTTATGTTGATCCTTACGTAGAAGAGAAGGACTATTAGTAGTACTTGCATCTTTGTCAACTTGTATTGCCATCTCATTATAATGATCCATCTATTGAGGTCCTTGACCCTTACATTGCTCGATTTGTATCTATAATGTTCTAATCTCTTTATTGCTTTGAACAGTCTTCTCTGAGATTAATTCCTGCTCCTTTTCTTGCTGATTTGAATTATTTGGTATCTTCTCGTTTCCTTTCTCCAACTCCTGTTGTAATTCAATCTCAAACAATCTCCCTGTAGGTGCCCATTCCTTCTTTTGTGCATGATGATCAGGCCTCTATTCATACTCAATCCTTATTTCCTTAAAAATTATTTTCCCTTCCTCATTGTAAGTAGCCAGTTGGAAAGAAGAAGGCCAACTCCTCTGTAATTCTAACTCAACACACATCCTTGTATACACTATCCTAGACATTGTAGTCGCCTGTGTATCCATAAGGAGAGGGTGACCCATAACACTTGCAATTCTTCCCAACCCTTTCGTGTTCCAGTATTCTACTGGAATATTATGAAACCTAGCCACTTTCTCATAAATAAGGGCTTACCTTAGATATGCCAAGGACCCTTTTCCAACACCAAATTCAATCCTATTTCTAAATCAAACTTAAACAAAAAATTGTTTGAACTAGTAATTAAAGTTTCATTTGCAATTTATAATATTTGTTTAGGGGTAGTTTGTTTATAAGGTACAAATAAATTCTAGATGTTGATCGTATAGACCATGGAAAACAGGTGACATCAGGGGTAGAGAAGCTACTTTTTCCTTTCAATTTTCCTCCCTCCTTTTATGTTTTTATTGTCCTTAATATTTTCTCTCTTATTTAATATGCTACATAAAGGTTAATACACAACTTAATCGTAGTGAGAGAAATATTTATTTTGACCCCCATCATGTTTTAGCTTGATGGATTAAGTTCAGCACCATTAGTTTAATATGCAACAATTTTGGGAATTTTTATGTTGAAAAAACAATAATTAAGATGATTTATTATAAATATGTTAATTAGTTTAGGTAAATAGATAAGAGAATATTATTCTAACTTAGTTTTAATTTAATTCAATGATTTGAAAATGGATGCTTAATGTGCTAATGAAACTTTTTGCATAAATTAAAAAATAAATTATTTTAATTTAATCCAATGATTTGAAAATGGATGCTTGATGTGTTAATGAAATTTTTTGTATAACTTGGGCATGCTTTTTAGTTAAAGTGGATCTTTTTAAAAGTATTTTATCATCCCACTAAAAAATAAAAATAACAATACTACTTTGTCAATAAGTGGGTATAGTAAATTCACTCCACCAACTTTAACATAAATAAAAAGTGGTGTTGATAGCTATTTGAATCGTTAACCTAATTGAGTAAACAAGAATATTCATGATGAGATATTTACTTTTGTATCAAAAGGTTAGATGATTCTTCAAACAAGCCTCTAATGCTCATTCATTACTTTAATGATAAGTGTCTTTTATTTTTCTATTAATTTAGGTTATTAAAATGTTTAAACACAAAAGTTTCTTATTAATGTATGTCTACTTTATATATTAAGTTGAATTATGTTAATTAAGTTGATGCTTATAAGATTGTTGGAATGAATTAAATTAATTTATAATTTAATACAAGCATCTAAATCCTAAACTAGTTAATGAATAAGAAAATTGAACAGTCTAATTTGATTTATTGAGTTTTCCCTAGAATTTCCACCTATTTAAGCTAAAAGTGATTAGAATTGATTTATAAGTAAAAGTTTAGATGTGGTGATATAAAATGCACCTATTTTCTTAAGAATTTTGATTTTTAATGTTCAATTACCATGTTTCACTTAGTTTTTAATTTTTCAGATAATTTAGGAAATTTGATTTTGGGATGAAATTATTTAAGAACTAAAGGCTATTCAAGCAAAAATCACAAGAAAATCATAATTTTTGAAGGAACACTATCTAAAACACGACTGTGTATTGTCTTTTGTTCAATATAAATCAAATGTAGTAAGAAATAAAACCTAAAGAGAGACCATGTGGCATTTAAGAAGACGCACAGAGCAACATGACCTAAGCCATGTACATACCAAAAGCTACGCATTAATTTCCAGAGAAACACTAAAATCCACTATCTAAGGGCACAAGCATACCACTAATGATATACTAATTTTAAAAGAAATAAGGAGATCCACATTCTAGATATATGGTTGTGCTAAAGATTGTGTACCAATTCTATAGTTAACATACAGATCTACAACCAAGGCTGCGACCATGACACAAACCATGTCAACGTGTGCAAGGCCGCGACCATGACACAAACCATGTCAACGTGTGCAAAAATGTATATAATGTATGAAAGGCCTAAATTTTGAAAACTTTACACTTTACACACATATTTTTCACTGTGAAAAAGTTATAATTAGCCATTAGGAGGTCTAAGAACCTTTAGAAGGCTAATTTAAGTGTTGTTTCCAATTAAAGAATTAAGATCTAAACATCATCTCAGAGAATCAAACTAATGGTATAATCAAGATTTACATCTATATTTACCCTTATAATATTTTTATTTTTTATTTATTGATTTTTATTATGAATATGATTACTGGATAAATATTTTTCTATGTTTAGATATGAAAAATCCTAGTTTTTACTTTTGTATAAATTGATTTATTTTAATTTATAAATGAGATAGATTTATATGAATTACCTTTGATTGATCTTAATACACGATTTAGTGATGGTAGTAACTGTATCTAATTTTAATTCGCTTATGGATGCCTTAGAAAATCCTACATGTTGTAGACTATGGCATAGGTAATAAGAGATGCATAAGAGAGACCTATGTGATCTTTCAAGTGTTAAAGTCTATTCTTTTATGGGATTTCATAAATCTTAGTACTTTAAAAAAGGTAGTAGCATTAGTAAAGATACATGTTAACTAATAGGAGAATAAATGATTCTAGCTTGAAAGAGTCTAGTTTCAACTTCTTGGAGATCTTATTGATCCAATTAAATATATCCATTTAAGTTTATCAATTTATGAAATCAAAAAGTAATACTATAGGAAATACTTGTCTAAATATTGATATTTGATTGAATTCTTCATAGCTCTATATTTTACATGTTATTTGAACCTAAAATAGTTGGTATTTGTCACTTTTCTAACATGTTATATATGGATTATAAGATATTTTCCTATATTTAGTTCATTATCTTATAGGTAATGATCTCAAGGAGAAACCAAAAATTAAGTGCTACTTTCTCCACAATTGTCCAATCGAGGAGATTTTAGAGTCATTTAGAAAATAAGAGGATGGAAAACAACTTTATAGAAGAAACTAGATGTCAATTATAGTTTAAAAATATTGAAAAGTGGAGAAGTTAGTTAAAAAAAAAAGGTATAAGCACCAAACTAGCCAAGGAGATAAGTGCTTTTTTTCACAAAGCTCAAAGAGGTTAAGAAATAGAACAAGATTAACATTAGAGTGGTGCATATGATCGATGTCAAACTCATCATGGTTTTACGTAAGAAAGTTATAAAACAAAACTGGCATAGGTTCCAACTTGGTGTTAGGTGTTGTTTACATCTTGATTTATATTGCATAAAAGCTTCAAAACAAAATTAGCATTAGTGTGCATACTGATCTGGCACTGATTCTTATGCACAATTTATGAAGACATGTTATTTAAGTTTTAGGTAGTCTAGGATTATTTGTGTAACCTTCACTACAATAATAGTTTTAAGTTTAATCTATGAACTTTTAGAAGGTTTTTAACAACCAACTTGCTTTTGTTTCATAGTTTTAATCTTTCTTAGCACTGGAGGAGCATTCATAGTAACGTTGGAAGAGTTTTTATAGTAAGATTGGAGGAGTCAATGACAACTTTTATAAATCATTTCTTATATTCTTTCCTTTAAGTTTAGATTAATTTGTTATGTTTTTATTTTCATTATGTTCAGTGGCTAAAAACCTTAGTTATGGTTAAGGATGTATCTTATAATAGAGTTTTCGATTATCAATGGTATGGTTATTTTTTGGTTGAATTTATTGTCTTTTTTCTTGATTGTTGAGTTTATTTGTAGTTTTTATAGATTAATCTTAGGACTGTGTGAAGGATTGAGAGATGAAATACGATCTGTAAGCTAGAAGAATAAACACTTTAGCAATAGAGAACAAAAGTATCCTAGATCATTATTACGACGAAATATATTAACTATGCTTAGTGAATTTAATTAGTTTTAATTGTACATTGAGAGGTGGTAATTGCCCAATTTGATATACTATATGATTTAATAGAGGGTATAAAAACTTTAGGTTAATTGTTATTTCATTTTAGATAGTCAATCTTATTTGAAATTTTAAATTATACATAAGTTTGCTTTATTAGTTTTCCTTCTCTAGTCTATTTACATGTTTTCAATAGTTTAATGAATTAAATGTCTCTTGTAATCTTTACCTCTATTTAATTTAGTTGTTTAACTAAGATTATTGATAAATTTAGTGATATACTTCCTATTAGATAGAAACTTTAAAATTAATCTAGTTTTAATTACTTACTACAGTTGAATATGTACGATTGCATATTTGATAGATCAAGTTTTTGGCATCATTGACGGGGACACAATTTGAGGACATACACCATAACTTAGTATGGATCACAAAAGTTGAGGTTATCTTCAAATCAACCTTTACAAATGGTAAGCTTCCTTGTATATAACACTTTAAAATTTCAAGGATGTCATAAAAGATGTTCAAATATATTTCATTGTCATGCATAGAAAATTTTCATCTAAAAAATGTTGCAGATAATGTTATGACATATGAAATAAAGAAACCTATTAATCTAGATGGTGGTTTAAAAAAAAGAACAATTATTAAAGAAAAAGCATTGGGATGTCTACAAGACTTAGGGCATAATAAAGGGGAGGACCTCAAAGCCAAACAATTAGCTGACCACCAGATTGGTTGTACAAATTCTTCTATTGTGTTTTCTGTTATTGTATGTTTACCATATATGGACAAGAACTGTAAATGAGACATTACTTTTTAATCTATTTGTGGTCTGAATTGTTATATGTAGACCTTTTCTTTCCCTCTTTTAAGCTATAATACTAACACTATGTAGAAATCTAAAGCTCGTTCAACTTTTTGTTTTATGTGTCTAAGCTGTATAAAGCATAGTTTAGTGCATTTTATTTGATAATGAACAAAAAAAGAATTTTTGTGATCAAATAACAATTAAATTTTAAATGTCTATAGTATGCTTTGGATTAATAGAACATGTGGAATACTTTTAGTAACAAATGGAAACACTACAGAATACATGTTGAAGGTTAGTGATGTCGCTATGGACTGACAAATTACTTTAATTTGAGTGCTACTAGTCCACTTTTAAGAAAGCTACACATATAAGTCCTTTAGCAAACTTGATTTTATAAACCAAATAAATCAATCACACTAGTTAGTTGTTCCAAAGTAGTTATTAAGGTTCCATCAATTTCATATAATATATTACTCTAAGGTCCTAAAGGAAAATTTTGTTTGTTAAAAATAAAATGGTTAATACATTATAACGATGCTTAATTACATTCAAAGAATGTATTAACTATCCTTATACAACTTATACAAAAAAACTACAAAAAATTGAAATATTTTCTTTCATATAGCAACATGTTATGACCACTCAAATATTTGGAATTTCATTATAGTTTAACTCGACCTACCCTTACATAGTTATGATATATATTTTAATCTTTTCATATTCTAATGTTCCAATTAGACATAAGTATGAATTTAGTGTCTACTGAATTAAATCCAATCATGTTTATTCTTGTTAATTAGTAATTGATTTACAATTAATATTTGAAAATAACTTTTAAAATCTCAATTCACTCTAAAGAATTTCTTCAATCACCACTAATTAAGAACAATGAACATTCTCTCTTTAGAGTAACGAATCCTTTATTAGCTTACTCATCTATCTTTGTATGTTCATACTATATCCATATATTATCGACTGAGTTACCCTAAATAGATTATGTCATAAGTAGTATGAAAAACATAATAATTCTCATATGAGATACTTTCATAATGTTAAGTCTAAGGATCAATTATACAAGCAACATAATGAAAAAATTCACAGATATATAAGTAATATTTCATTTGAGGTCCTCATAATAGGGTTAATTTAGTGAATTTATTCTCTAATAAGCACCCATATATATGTCTAAGTATTTATATACTTTTAAAATCAATTACTTTTTTCATAAGAAAGAAACATAACATGCAGTAGTTTTACCATTCCATCAATATCTAATCTTGATGAAACTACACCGAAGAACAATTTAGTAATAATACATAATAACAAATTGAATCTTATAATTATGATCTTATCATAATTTTAATTACATAGTAATTATTCTAAGGATTTTACCTTTAATACTAAACATCAATTGTAATTAACTAACTAAATAAATAAAGATAAATAGTGCCTTTAATTAATTTTTTCATCAAATCTACAACCAACCTATTAGCTATAAGACATATTATCAAAAAAATAAATGAATATAGTTTAAGTGCAATGTTATTTTCAATATTATGGCTACACATACTTAGTTTCTCTTTTGTCATTCTAATTTCTTTTATATGAAAGATAACTTAAAACCTTTAAAATTGGCTAATGTTTTTGCATCAAATTTGTTAACTTGCGATTTATTTCAAACTTACTAAGAAAACTTTCTTAAAAAAGTATTTAGCCTACTTGCAATGAAAATTACCCTAAAATCCTATTCTTTTAATAAATTAGGTAATAATTTGCTAACTAATGATTTTAAGTATGATTTATATGATATTCATTCTCATATTTATCTAAATTTACAATTGATATTATTAACTAGGATATTTATATCATTAGAACAATAATCCAACACATTAGTAAAGTGATAAGGTTGTGGTATAGTCTTGTATATTATTTTTCTTCCAAAGTTTGAATATGTTATTAAATATATCGTGTTTATTTTTGAGAAAATAATATATCATCTAATTGCAGTATAGAGGCATCATTTTCTAGTTTAATCTTATTCTATAGAAGGGTGTCACCTCCAAGTTGCTCCATTTTCTTTCCTACATAAAAATAGTCAACTCTTACCTTAAATTAACATCAAACATAAA
The DNA here is from genome assembly GCA_027563595.1 of Erythroxylum suave. Lineage (NCBI taxonomy): Eukaryota > Viridiplantae > Streptophyta > Magnoliopsida > Malpighiales > Erythroxylaceae > Erythroxylum > Erythroxylum suave. Next base: position 15,496,116 of record JAOSBN010000006.1, read on the forward strand.
AGAACAACAATGGAAATCAAATGAAATGAAATCATAAAAAATGAGTCCTAAACTAAAACAATAATCAACAATTATGCAAGAAAACATATGCCAATTACGTATAAAAACATATCCTAATGCACACCTATCAACAACCCTACACTTGAATTGTTGCTTGTCCTCAAGCAAAATAAATACAACCAATCAATTTTACTACTTCATTTTCACAAAGATCAAAACATACAATCCCTCAAATTCAAGCCAACTCAAATATCAAGTTAATGCTTATATCATGACTACTTTTTCATTGATGTACATAAGCAAACTCAACAATTAACACTATCACTCAAAGATAAATAAAGATGCAAAAATGGATCTTCCTCACGACTTTCGCTCATTTCCCTCAAGTGTTTAATGGTTAGTGTTTTGCTCACACTTCTTATAGGAAACTACACTACCATAGAATAGATTCTTTCAAAAAGTTGTTCTGTTAAGATTGGTTTTATCGGGCCTTTGATTCCATTAACTGGGACTTCATCTTGCATTTCCTTGAAGCTTTTCACTTTTCTCAAAGTTCAAAACTTGGATTTACTAATGCATCTTTACTATTTCCTTTTGCATCTTGATTAATGGTAAGCCTACTAACATAATCAAAGATGGTAAGGGATTAAGGCAAAATGATCAAATCTCACCTTAATTGTTCACCTTATGCATGAAGATCTTAAGTAGGCTAGTTAATCACTCAATAAAGCAAGAAATGAAATTCAAATTCCATCATAAATGTAGTAAGTTAAGAATCTTTAACGTAATTTTTACATATTATATACTTTTTCCTTTTAGAGTTGATGATAGTTCACTAAACTCTCTATCAACAAGGACAAGAGTTGCCTAATGGTATCAGCTAGTGCCAATCACCCAGCAATATGGCTTGCCAACTTGTCCTGTTTGAAATTAAAATAATTCTCATTGTAATTTCCTTAGCTTGCTTGTAATTACTAAGAGACCAAGCCTTAGTGACTACTTACCACTTATTGAGAGGATTCAAAGGAGAGTTGGAAATTGGTGTAATAAGTGCTTGTCACTTGTTAGTAGAGTTCAACTCATCAATTTTGTTGTTAACTCCATGCGTATCTATTAGTTATCTTATATATTTTATCAACAAATCTAATTAAAACAATAGAAAAAATGTTAAGATGCTTTTTACGCTAAGGAAATTACAAAGATTTGTTCGAATTTGTAAGCTGAGGAAGGTAAAGGGTCTCAGGTAGTCACTATTTGTCAAGAAAAACTTTGCCTAGTTTTGTCTCAATTACATAATAATGACTATGCTGAAAAAAAAAGAAAGGCCGAGAGAAACACACAAAGTGCTGGCCAATTTGAAGGTAAGGGAGGAAAAGAGTTAATCTTTGGATTGGGTTGGGTCATGAAGTTCAAGCCTGAATAAGTCCAAAGCCTAGATTTATTAAAGAAACTCTTACTCAAAACCTAGTCAATTTAAGTCAAATCCATTAACTTTAGACTGAACCAAAGTAGATTTGACTATATTTGCCATCTCTGATTAATGCTATTATAAAAAAAATTCAAGAAAATGAGAGTTAGAACCTTGCTTTCCATACCAAAATCTCTTAGTTCATAATTTTTATGTAAAAAATGTAAATGTCATATTAAAAATATACAAAATATTAGGTGTTTTACATGGAGTCAAGTAGTATTAATTAATTCTTAAAATGATGTATAAGCTAAAATTTTTTATATATATATGTATATATATACACATATATATATATTATGTTTTAATTAATTGTTTCTTATTTTTGATTCATCAACTTTCTTTTTAGCAAGAAGAACAAGTTAAAAATAAAAAAGAAAAAACAAAAACAAAGAAAAATATACAAAACTTAAATACAATTTTCATGAAATTATATATTCTTAATTATTATAAATCTTTTACAAATACTTCACATATTCAACCTAATAAGTGAAAACAAGTAGGATGATATAACCAAAATATTAGGAGAAAATGCTTATTCTAAAGAAAATGAATAAAGAAAATGAAACAGTCTATCTCCTCTCGATCAAATAGAATGTTAATACTTCATACAAATTCGAAAGGTTCAATTAATTGATTAAAAGACTTAAAAGTTTAGTGTATATATATATATATATATATTAATGTTGCCCAGAAGATTTAAATTTTACAATTGAGAGGCTCATCTTTCAAAACATTAAGAGTTCAGTTCAAAATGATAGTTTCGTGAGTAATTTGTTGATTTGACTAATGAAATATTTACTATTCATGACATTTAGATGTCCACGAGAAAAAATAGTGACAATGGCTAGATTGAAATGAAAAGAATTTTTTCAAAAGGGACACTTACGTATCATGAACAACAAATATTCCATTAGCCAAGTCAATAAATTACTAGCGGAACTAACATTTTGAATAGAACTATAAAAGTTTTAAAAGTTAATCATTCAATTAAAAAATTTTTAAGTTTAAGCATTAAATTGAAAATTTTTAATATTTTGGGTACCTCAGAATTAGTTATCTCATATATAAAGTTAAGAATAAACATATGTTGCAAAATATTTCATAAGGCAGGGTAACTTTGAGTCTTAGAATTAGTTATCCCATATATAAAGTTAAGAATAAACATAATGTTGCAAAATGTAACATTGAGTCCTTGGTTTGCAATATTGGCAAAGAGATGAGACCAGTAACTGAGTAAATCTAAATGTAGATATGGTAAATATGCTTATGAACATAAGGATGCTGTTATAAAAATATAAAAAGAAAGGGAAAAAAGAAATATCTCGTTTAGGTTATTAGGATGGCCACACTTTGCACGTCCGAACTGATAAATGAGAGGAGATGGGAAAAATAGAAATTAAGGATTTTTGTTAAACTCTTTGAGAGTAAGAAAACCCAAAAAAGGAAAAAGAAATAAACAGAGAAAAGCTCATCTTCCACGCCCAAAGTCGCACACACATGTAGACATACATGCGCCCAGACCAGACATAAACATCGGAGAGACTCCACCACTACCTCCTTCTCCACCATCACTAGCACCATAACCACAGGTACCGCGTCTTCCGCTGCATTGTAAAGTCCAAATTCAAAACAACTCTTAAATATTCTTTACTTTTATAAGCGAGCAGCGATCGCATCGATAAAAGAATCTGTCCTCCTATCCATTGGAAACAAAGCAAAAAAAAGAAGAAAAGCTTCTTTTCTCCTAAGAGGAAACATTGTTCCGACCAAATACGTGATCTCATCAACAATCGCTCGCGGTTTCCATTGTCTTCCGGTCATTATAGTTTTTTTGGTCACCGAGGGTGGATCTGTGAGGATTCTTTTTTTGCCTTGAGTTTGATTCCTGAAATTTACTGTTAGTGCCTTCGATGATCGGTTTTTATTATTATTATTTTTTTACCTGTTGTTCCTTGAGTTTTCCTTTCATGACCGGGCTGCAGGTTTGGTTGGTAGTTGAGATTTGAGTCCTAAATTTTCGAACCCTTTGAAGTTTTTACACCAAAAAATTCTTTTTGTGACTGGCTGCTTAGTTGATTCAAGTTTCTAATTTGATTGTTTTCATAATACTAGTGTTTGATTCTTTTCTTGAGATGGCAATATTGGTTGTTTAGAGCAGTGGTTGATTGGGATATGAAGCAAAGAAGCTGCATTCCCAGAGTGGAAGAACTAAATGCATGTGTTGATATTTAGTTTTAGCTACATTTTCTTTATCTTGATTTGCACTGAGATAACTATGCTTATTGTGCATTTTGCTCTTAAAGAAAGCAGTGTTTGCTTTTGTTTCAGTTATGCATTTGATTCTCTTTATGATGGCATGTTTACTATTATGTTGTTAAGTTATCAGTTATAGTCGTTGTAGTTTGAAGTTTTTAATTTAGTAGCTATAAAATCTTATGGATTGTGTTTTTTGTAAAATGGATACAGTTAAAACTTTCGTTCTTATTGCTTAAATAAATTTCCATGTATGTTTTAGTCAATTATCTGTTTTTCACATGTCATTTGCGTCTGGATAAATAAAATTTACCTAGTTTTCTGCCCATACACTTGTTGCCTAAGGTTTGTCAGATGAGATTGGCTTGCGTGCTCTTTATTTTATTTTATTACTAAGGTGTGCTTCATGAAATATGTGTACGAATTGGTTTATTGGCCGGAAGCCATGTTGAAAGTCTCATTTAGTTGATTATACTGCTCCCCATTTGAAAAAAAATCCTTATTTTGGCTTATTTGCATGCATCCATCGTTAATATATGTGTCAAATATATTGCTGATGAATTACAGGATGTTTGAGTGGGTATTGAGGGAATATAGTGGAATGTGATTTGCATGGAGTGAGGATGCCTGAGTTGAGAAGTGGAGCCCGCAGATCAAAGCGTCTTGACAATCTTCAGCAAGCTCAACAACCAACAAATCAAGCAGAGAATTGGATATTGCCTACACAAAATAAGACCAGGAGGAGAGCTGGTGGAGGAAGGGGAAGGGGTGCGAATGCTGTAGCAAAAGGAACTTCACCAGCAATTCCTACAGGGCCAACTGCTGTGGGTAGAGGCCGGGGCATTAGGTTGATAGATTTAGATCCAAAACCTTTTGAGGTTGAACCTGCGGCTTTGGGAGCAGCAGACCCTGGTTTTAATAGAGTAGAGGTGGCAGCAGATAAAGATATTGGAATGGAGGGTGGGAGTGCAGATAAGGCTGTGGGAGTTGAAGAAGAAGGGAACACAACTCCCGTTCCAGAGAGGGTATTGATGATCTTTGTTAACTTTGACTTTTCTTGTACGAGTTCAAGCAACTATTTTATTCATTCTCTAGATTGAGGCAGAAAGAAGCAATACTAAATTTTCTTTATTTGCTTGTTATTTCACATATAAGGATTTTGATTAAAAAGTTACCAAATCTTCTCATCTTTAATATGGGGCATCGACATTTTGAAAAAGTACTTGACTAATTTTATTTATCATGTCCAGATTATTCTTTGTTGTGCCTAATTTATCACTTGTTACTATATATTGAATAAATACTCATTCATTTCTGTGCTATCTTTTCAAGGAATTATTCCCCTGCAAATAAATCTTTTAGAACTTAGTGTTCCTGTGTTGCAGGTGCAGGTCGGGAATTCCCCTATATATAAAATAGAAAGAAAATTGGGAAAAGGTGGTTTTGGCCAAGTTTACGTTGGCCGAAGGGTCAGTGGTGGCTCTGATAGAACCGGACCAGATGCGGTTGAGGTATGACTTTTTACTTCATGTGTCTACCGGGGGTCTTTAATGGAAAATCACAAACAATTGCAATTTGATCTTTTATGTCACTTTTGTTACAGGTTGCATTAAAATTTGAGCACCGAAATAGTAAGGGTTGCAATTATGGCCCTCCTTATGAGTGGCAAGTGTACAAGTAAGTGCAATCTTTTATTTTCTGAAATTGCATCTTAACATGTATTTTTATTTTTCTGATACAAATTTTCCTGTCTAATTCAAAAGTACCCTAAGCGAATGCTACGGAATTCCTTGGGTACACCACAAGGGTCGCCAAGGAGATTTCTACATTCTGGTAAGGGTTGAAAATGGGCACCCTACTATCTGAATTTGTGAACTCACTTATGTCTGACAGGTGTTATGATTTTTTAGGTAATGGACATGCTTGGACCCAGTCTTTGGGATGTTTGGAACTCTCTAGGCCAATCGTAATAGAACCTTTCTATATCTATATCTATGTCTCTTTCTTTCTAATGTAACCTTCGTTCTATATTTATTTAATGTTTTTGTAACTGCGACAGGATGTCTCCGAATATGGTAGCCTGCATTGCTGTGGAGGCAATATCAATCCTTGAAAAGCTTCATTTGAAGGGGTAGAAAACTTTTTCCATCGTCACGAGTTCATTTTTTGTGTTCTACCTTATCATTGTCAGTTGTAATGTCAGTGCATGAAATTGACATTGGCTAAAATGTTGCAATAAGGTTTGTTCATGGAGATGTAAAACCAGAGAATTTTTTACTTGGTCAACCTGGAACTGCGGATGAGAAGAAACTATATCTTATTGATCTTGGTTTGGGTATGTTCTCTTTTCTCCATGTTATCATATGATGCTCTTTCTAACTTACAATGCATCTTCTGCAAGAGCCATTAACTAATTCCATGACAACTTGAACCATTTTTCATTTATTTATATGTATATGAGGTGTTCTTTTACCATATGATTAAATTTGAACCTGATATGTGTTTGGATCAGCCTCTAGATGGAAAGATGCGTCAACTGGTCAGCATGTTGATTATGATCAGCGACCTGATGTATTCAGGTGTGTGGATATTTCCCTTTATGAATGAGCTGATTTATGCATCGTATCTAAAAGTTGACACTTAAAGATATGGTTTGAAAGAAGATCCATGCAAGTATCTTGACTACTGCGATGTATGCATTGAGGATACGGTGTTCAGATGGATTGCAAAACTCAATGTTTACCTAACATTTTTGGCAGGGGAACGATAAGGTATGCAAGTGTGCATGCACATTTAGGTCGGACTGGAAGTCGAAGGGATGATCTCGAGTCATTGGCATATACATTGATATTTCTTATAAAAGGAAAGTTACCATGGCAAGGCTATCAGGCAAGTTCGTAATTTTTGCTTTTCTAATGTTCTTTCTATGGAAGATTTCTGTAATGCTGTTTCTTCTTGAACAAATCAATAACTTGGTGTTTGTTAAAATTTTAAAGGGTGATAACAAGAGTTTTCTTGTGTGTAAGAAGAAGATGGCCACTTCTCCTGAGTTGATGTGTTGTTTCTGCCCTGCTCCATTCAAACAATTCCTTGAAGCTGTTACCAATATGAAGTTTGATGAGGAACCCAATTACTCGAAGCTGATATCTTTGTTTGAAAGCCTTATTGAACCATGCTCGCCGTTAAGGCCAATCAGAATTGATGGGGCTCTGAAGGTTTGACTTTGCTTTTGCTCAATTTATTAGGAAACTTAGGTAATTTAATTGCTATTCCATTCTAATCTACACAGATGCAGGTGGGCCAAAAGCGTGGAAGATTGCTTTTAAATTTGGAAGATGATGAGCAACCAAAGAAAAAATTAAGGTTGGGTAGCCCTGCTACACAATGGATTTCTGTTTACAATGCCCATCGGCCCATGAAACAGAGGTAACTTCTTTTCTTGCTGCATATTTCATTTGCAATCAGTTTTGTCTTATATGCTAAAGTCTTATCCCATATTGTGTAAGTTATCAAATCACTGAACTTTGCAAAAAAGAGTTGCATTGTTGTTATCTTCAGCTCCTAAACAAACATTATGGCCCTTTAGGACCTTATGGGACATAGTACTTGGCAACCTCTGGGTACAGTTCCTAGCTATGTCTTGAAAAGAGTTGGTTTACAAAAAGCAGGATTTGGCCAATTAATTTACTTCTTTCGCTAATCAAAGTCTTCTCGTATCACTTTGAAGAATTCATGTGCTCTTGGCTTGTGGCAAATCAATATAAGTCTACTGCATATCTATAAATCCTATTCTGATAATTTCAAGGGGAAATGTCTTCATTAGCAGTTATCTTCCCTCTTTGCTATGTTCTGTTGAAATTTGGGTATTAGTTGAGATCTGATTAGGTAATAGTACATCATTTTAGGACAAGCTCCTGTTCCTGTAAATGGTGGTTTTAATTTGATGGTTGAGGTAGAATCTTACAGTTTACATGTCCCTCCACTGTGTGTAAGTGTTTATGAGCATTTTCTTCAATTTCCAAAATTGAGTTTCTCCATATTGTAATGCTTTATGGTAATGAATAAGTTATGCAAGAGTAATCAATTGGAATTGCAGGTACCACTACAATGTAGCTGATGCAAGGCTTACGCAGCATGTAGACAAGGGTAATGAAGATGGGTTATTTATCAGCTGTGTGGCCTCTGCCGCTAATCTCTGGGCCCTGATCATGGATGCTGGAACTGGTTTCTCTTCACAGGTCTATGATTTGTCGGCCTTATTCCTGCATAAGGTTGTCATATGAAGACTTCAGTCTATTATTAACTTGATTATTGGTGAATGCAAGTATTTAGTATTGTTCTGTTTTTTCCTTTCAGGATTGGATCATGGAACAATGGGAGAAAAATTTTTATATTAGTTCAATTGCTGGTGCAAATAATGGAAGTTCATTGGTTGTAATGTCGAAAGGTTGGCAACACTTCTGCACTGCATACAAAATTCCGTTGTCAATACTTATGATTTATTGCATGCTGTGTTTAAACGTGGACTTCTGTTGTTAAGATAAGGATATTGGGCTTGGAGGATGACTAACAAGTTAGATCCTTGCTATTTGAACAATCTTTCCATTTTAAATGGTTCAATCTTATGGTTCAGCTCCCTTTTCTCCTGACTTGTGCATGATTGCTCTTTATTTTCTTTGTTTGTTTCTGTTGTGGAATGGATATTGCTCTTGCTTTTTCGTCATGAGCATGAAGGATCAGAATGACTTAAATTCTTAGAATGTGTAGCACTGACATAGGAAACATTAATTTTGTGAAAATGACTGTTGAGTCATCTCTACAAAAAGATATTTTTATATCCATAGAAGTGCTATTTCTTGGTCTATTGGAAATAGCCTCTCTACTATGTGGGAGTAAGCCTGCGTACTATTGGACTTCTCCTGACCCCGCGACTTAGCGGGATTACAACTGAGTATTGATGATGATAATGATGATAAGTCCTATTTCTTGGAGTGACAAAGAAAAGCTATTGTTTTTTCTGAAGCTAAATGGATCTCCGAAGATTTCATCTGAGGATGGTTTTTATTGGCTTCATCTTAGTTCAATTTTGACTCTGATAAACTAGCCTTGAATTTTGCTGAGGATGCTCATACTAAATCAGTTAGTGTCTTCCCTGTGAATTTTGTGTGATGAACGCATTTGTTGTGGCGTTTTGTTGTCTCAACATTGCAACTTTGATTCATAATATTGACATATCTGGCATACATGCTCTGGGCATGGTTTTGTCACTCCTCTCAGATTAATCATGTTTCCAAGTCTTAGGTTTTCATATTTATAGATTTAGGGATCATATCTTTGGGAATTTGTGTACTGCATTGCAATCTTCCACTTACCAAGTATTTTTGCTGTTCCCTTGATTAACTGACTGCACGAACGAGATTATTTCTGAATCTGTTGTTGAATTGGAAACTAACTATTTTCTTGGTAAAATTCTAGTTAGGGAATGGCAGAAATATTGTCATTCATTTATCTTATTTGAATTTATTTTCTTTTTTCAATTGTGTACATGTAGGATGCCCCACACTAATGGAAAAAGATCAATCCACTGAACTAGCCAGATTAACTATAACCCAACTAATTTCTGAAAATTTGTCACTACATAGGGACTCCTTATACACAGCAGTCTTACAAAGTCAGCGAATCATTTCCATTCAAGTGGATAAATAAGAAGTGGAAAGAAGGATTTCATGTTACATCTATGACAACCGCTGGCACCCGCTGGGGTGTTGTAATGTCTAGGAATGCTGGATATTCTGATCAGGTAAGGTTTAACCTTGCACATAATGTTGTAAATGTTTAATTTATAAAATGATCTCAATGTCATTTATTTATTGCTGTTGCAAGGTTGTGGAGCTTGATTTTTTGTACCCAAGCGAGGGAATACATCGGCGATGGGAGAGTGGCTATAGAATTACATCTATGGCTGCAACTACAGATCAGGCTGCCTTCATACTTAGCATACCAAGACGGAAAATGGTGGATGAAACTCAGGAAACGCTGCGTACCTCTGCCTTCCCAAGCACCCATGTAAAGGTACCTTGTTGAGATTCAATTTCAGTTTGATCCCACTTGTATTTTGCAGCTTACAGGGGGAGTTGAGATGATAAATAAGGTGTCTGATGGATATTTTGATACTCACAAAATCAAGCACCTTAATCGTATTGTTGTGCTCCTCTTTCAGGAAAAGTGGTCGAAAAACCTCTACATTGCCTCAATTTGCTATGGACGGACTGTATGCTAATTTTGGTCCAAAAGTCTAAAACATTTGCAAGTTTAAAATGCAGAGAGGGTACTTTCGGGCTTTACTTTTGGCATCAGTGGGGTACCTATGCAGAGAGGGTACTTTCGGGCTTTATTTTTGGCATCAGTGGGGTACCTTTCTCCTAAAACTTAAAAGTCATTCTTAGCTTCTGATAGAGGATATCCTCGTATATCGTTGTAAAAAGGAAAAAGGAAAAGAGAAACAGTAAGAATTCCCCAGGCTCAAGTATGTGAGCTCTTGGGGAAACAGTTTGTTGAAGACAATTACAAGATAGCACATTCTATTGCAGCCAATATGTGCTTTGAATTGCTCTTTAGTGTTGGTTAACGTAAATGGAAGATGAGTAAATTCCAATGTTGTTTCTATTTCATCTCTAAAGACTGCTTCTAATTTATAAAAGAAAGTGCTGCCGCAAGTATTTGATCATTCGCGTATATATTACATTCTTATGCATACATTTATACTTGACGCCCCCGTTAGTCAATGATGGTGTAGGAGATTATCAAATTGAGCTTACTTTTAGAGAAGAAACTATCTGGGCATTTCAAATCATTAACATTGTGTTTATGCTTGGTTCTTTTGGCACCCTTTTTATTTTATTTTTTGAGAAAAAGGCATAAGCAAAATGTACGGATGCTATATAGAGCATTACATGAGTCTACGATCTAAAACACAATCCTTATTACAACCTCATGTAACTTGGAGCCATACTTGACTCCTGTATTCCGTACTCTAGGTCTTGATATTTGACTAATTTAGTGAGTTCTATCGTTGAACTACTGCGAAGATAGAGCTTTATTATGGAAGATGTTCTCAGATAGTTTTCACCGGAAACACCACTTGTATTTTGTGAAGGATGTGTGTCAAAAGAATCTTATTATTTGACGTTAATGTTCTTGGTTTGTGATGTTCGAATGTTTAACCTATTTTGCACTTGAAAGTTGTTTCTAAAAGCTTTGATCTCAACAACTATAGTATCTGCCCTTTGTATTGGTTTAGATATAACCTTCGACACAAATACTTTGTTTTAATAATTTTATCCTAGTGTGATTCTTGCTCTAACACGAAGGCCGTTAAGACTTCGTACCTCGGAGGCTACAAATGAAAAGATAAAACACCTTAACACTATACCACAATATGAACAAGAAGAGTCGAAGACAGCTACCGCAATGTGAACTTTTTAAAAATTCAATGTATTTTTCGGCTGGGAACATTTAGCACCCTGAATTTCTATTTTTACCAAATAAACTCTTAAATTTTTTTTTCCTTACTTTTAATATTTGGCTTGTATACCACACTCATCTGGTTGTGCGAGTACAAATGTTTTCTACTTATTTTAAACAAGATGCATACCCTCCATCCGTATTAATGACATGTAGTCAGATTCTTGTGGAAAAACCAATTAACTTCAACGAATCAACTTGTGAGAGCTCAAAATAGATAAAAACTCCAAGTTACCGTTTATTATGTTTAGGTGATTTTCAAGTTATGTTACATGAGATAGATATTAAGAAACTAGGGTTTTATCGATGTTGAATGGTGCAGTACTAAATGGGTTTTTCTACTTCTCTTTTTGATAGTCAAGTAACATTTTGTATTAGCTAATATAGTAGTGTGTTCTGTAATTTAGGATTTGATAGTGTTAATTGGATATGTAATTAATTAGTGCTATTATACAATTGATTGGGATTTTTTTACTCATTATTGTTATTTTTATTAAGGAGTTCTTCATATTATTGGCAATAAATAATCATCAACTGAAGTTGTTTAAAAATAGGATCAACAGAAAAAAAAAAAATCATTATTATCAATAGAAACGAGTCGAAGTAGAACCCAAATGAATGATGAATATATATTTTGTTGATTTAGAATAAGGTAATGGGTAACTGAAAATACGAGTTGAAAGTTATAAGGTTGTTTCTAGTATAAAATAAATTGTACGTCCATTTTTACAAATATGATTATTGAAATAGTAATTTTAATATTGTAGGAAGCAAGTTATCGTTTCGTTTTTTGGTGTGAAAGAGATATGATAAAGATGGTGAAGCATATAACTAATTTCCAAAAAGTTGAAAATGAGAAGCTAAAACTATTTGATCTTATTAAAAGCATATTAGTTGGTTTTAAATTGTCTTTTAGTATAGAATTTCTATAAACGCCCACAATTCAATAAGATGTTTAAGGAAAGTAGGCTCAGTTCAGCCTATTTGTTTGTTTTGATTAATAATTATTAAATGACTCCGAAATTAGGTATGCATCCAAAATCAAGTATGTAGCTAAAGTTCATAGTAAATTAAAGGTTTTATCGAAGACAGTCTAAGAATCCATTGATTTAAACACATTGTATTATGATCATTCTAAGTTTCTGTATGCTTTGCATGAAGTTTCTTTAGATCTCTTCCCTTTTTTTTTTTTTTGAAAATTAAAGATTTATATTAAAAAATAAATAACAATCATCCATAACATGTTACAATCTCAATGAAGACTACAAGAAGCTGATAGGAACTCTTTCTAACGCAAGAGTAAGAAAATTACAGTTTATCTAGTTTACATACTGTAACACTCTCATTCAAAGTTCCTTGTTGTTTCAATGTTGAAAGAGAGGTTATTTGTTATTCCTCTTGCTAGCATGGAGATCCAGCTACCTAGAATTATTTTTTGGTATACTTGTTCCATCTCTCTTGCTTCCCCTCTGAAGAGTCTTCTATTCCTCTCCTGTCATATCAAATATGCCACTGCCGTAATGCATATCTTTAAAGCTTTATAGTCCGCATTTCTAGCCATATTCAGTCTAGTGATACTCAATCTACCATTTCTTCCCACCGTTGAGCTGGTAATCTAATCCCTAACCCAGCTTGTGTCCTTCCTTATATTGTTTCGTGTACCCATATTTTACCAGCAGATGGTCCACTATTTCTCTCTTAACTTTCCAATGTTCACAGTTTGGATTGTGAATATTAAACTTCAATTTGTCTTTAGCATGTGCATTTTAGATGTCTGCTTCCCAGACCTTGTTACTCCACTTTACTTTTCATGCTAGCGCTTCCTATAGATTTTTCTACTATTTGAATATTTAACATGTTGTTCATTATCTGTTTTGCTCCTCTGTTACTGTGAAATGGTCACTTCCACTGATTGTTGTTGATGAAATTGCAGACTTTAGTGTTTGGGCTGATCATTCATTTGAGATGTTGGAGCTCCTGTACTCTATACAAAGATCCTTTTTGATGTCAGTCGTCAAACAAAAAGAGTGTGATTTGCCCATTACCTATTCTTCTCACAATCAAATCTTACATCCACTCTCTAGTCTCCAGGATCTGTTTTAGGTGCCATGTCATGTTCTGTTTCATTTTTAACCTCCATAAGCTGCTACCCATATGTATACTTTATGCACCCAGTTCACCCAGAATTCTTCTTAGTTGCTACATATCCACCACAACTTTTTTGCTAAACTAATTTTATTCTGTAGTTTAGCTGAGCAAATTCCTAGCCCCCTTGCTTCTTAGGTAGGCATAACACTTCCTAACTTACTTTAGCTTTCCTTTTGCTTGAGTTGGGTCCATTCCATATGAAGTCCTTCGACTTTTTGTCTATCTCCTTTAGAATATTTTTTGGAGTGATATATGGTCAATCCAGTAGCTTGCTAAATAGTTCAGTATTTTTAAAAAAATATGTAGTCTCCCTCCATAGCTGAGGGATCTATTATATTAGTGACTTACTTTTTTTTTGTGGAATCTCTCCATCAGTAGCTTGTAATCGTCCACTGACAGCTTTCTTTGTGACATTGGTACTGCCAAGTACTTAAATGGCATGGTACCTTTCTTCATTCCTATTTCAGTCGCCCTTGATGTTGTATTTAAATTAGCATTATCAGTTAGATAGAAGTTGCTATTGGCATGGTTACCTTTTAGTCCTGAAAGTTCTTTGAATTCCTCCATAGTCAGATCTCTTCCTTTGTTCTTTGTTTTATCCTCCTTTCCATCGTTAGCAATGTTTCCTTTTCTTTCTACCTCTTCTTTTTTTGTTTCATCAGTGACTCTCATTACTCTTCTTATAGGTTGGCTTTAGAGGCAGTGTTTCGGGTACCGTTCTGTACCAGTCAGGTACCGGAACGGTACCCTTAATTACGGTACCGGACCTTATCGGTCGGTACCGTAAATCCTCAAAATTTGAGGATTGAATTTTAAAAAAAAAACCTAATCTTCTACTCCCCCCCAGATCTGGCTCTCACTCTCTCTGCTCTCTGTCGCTCTCTCTGCTCCCTGCCGCTCTCTCTCGCTCTCACCCAGCTCACTCTCTCTCACTTCGTCGCAGCGTCGCTCCTCCGGTTCGGTGCCTGGACCTTGCGCTTGTGGCTCGCCTGTTGTCGCCATCTCCGGTGGTCTTTGCTCCTCCACCGTGAAATCGCGCGTCGCTGCTCCTCCGGTGCTCCTCCACCACGTCGCCCCTCCCACCGTCGCACGTCGCCCCTCGCATCATCGCACGTCGCCACTCAACGCCGCACCTCCACCTGTCGCTGGTGACGCCTTCCTCTGTGGCTGGTGACGGTGACGCCTCCATCTCCGACGACCACCA
>JAOSBN010000006.1:15527631-15538952 GCA_027563595.1 Erythroxylum suave
TCTGAGAATCTTCCTCACGTGGTCTTGATTATCGTAGATTCTCCCAAGAGCTTTAAGTCCATTAACGATAGTTTGAAGTCGTCCAAACATCTGATTAACAGACTCATCTTCCTGCATTTTAAACTGCTCATACTGATGTACAAGAATGCTGATCTTGGACTCTTTCACCTGGTTTGTGCCTTCATGTGCGATGGATGGAGTGTCCCACATCTCCTTTGCAGTCTCGCATCTATGAACTTTATCATATTCTTCTGCTCAACGCATAATTTAGGAAGAACTTGGCTTTTGGATTTAGTTGAAATCTGGTTTTATGATTAGCTGACCATCTGTTCCGAGAAATGGCATTTCCTTCATCATCTATTGGTTTGTATGGTCCATTCTTAGTGATATCCCAAAGATCAATGTGTGTGGATTATATGAAGAGCTGCATCCTGTCTTTCCAATAATGATAATCTTCACCATTGAACGCAGGTGGTCTTGTGACGGAGGCACCTTCAGCTATAAAAACATGCGATTCTATTATAGATCTTTGTCCTCACTTTGTAAAGGTGGGTCTTGGAAACCGAGCTCTGATACCAATTGAAGTAAATCACATACTAGTATAGACTTTACGTATAAGAAACTCGATATACAGAAGGGGGGTTGAATGGTGTATCCCTTTTCATAAATACGAAAATCTTGTTAAGAACTTCTTTTTCTTGTTAAGAAGATATCACTCAGATTATAAGAAAGTTATTATGTAATGAAATCGCAAAATAACTTCTATCTAATTGTTTAACAACAAAGTAAACTGAAGTAAAGGATAGAAAGTAAACACTACGATTTTTATACTGGTTCACCCCAAACCCTGGGCTACGGCCAGTCCTCAGAGTTCATCTGAGTGTTTCACTATACCCCAAATAATTACAAGTATTCTTTTCTCTTCCAGAAACTCTTCAGGTCTCTTACACCTAGTATTCTTTCAGCTATCTTAGTCTCTCCAGGCTATCTGCCTTCTCTTTCTCTCACTAGAAAAAGATATCGTGAGCTGTTGTTACAGAATGTTTAGCTCTCTCAGTATTGCACTACAAAAATTCTCTTTTCTAAGTAAGCACTCAAAGATCACTGATTTCGCAGAGTTCTAAACTTGTAAAATTCACTATTATTCTCTCGACAACTTCAACTATGACTAATATTTATAGCCTAAGTCTTTAACTGCTTCTTGATCTTTGATAACCACTTTTTGATTCTTGATAACCTTCATTTAGTTGAGTTATGTAACTAACTCCAACTAAGTAACTGTCCGATGTGCTACTGTATCATTTTACATCTATATATTTGCGTCTACATTGACTTGCGTCTATGTCTTTGCGTCTATGACTTCTTGCGTCTGCGTCGTCTTGCTTCTATATCGTCTTGCGTCTATGTCATCTTGCGTTTAAGTCATCTTGCGTCTATGTCTTGCGTCTATCTTTTTGCGTCTATGTCTTTGCATCTATCTTTTTGCGTCTATGCCTTGTGTCTATCTTTTTGCGTCTATCTTTTTGCATCTATGTCTTGCGTCTATCTTTTTGCGTCTATGTCTTTTGTCTATCTTTTTGCGTCTATCTTTTTGCATCTATGTCTTGCGTCTATCTTTTTGCGTCTATGTCTTTGCGTCTATCTTTTTGCGTTTATCTTTTTGCATCTATATTAGCTTCCGTTTGTATTGACTTTTGCGTCTATGTTGTCTTGCCTCTGTGTTGACCTCGTTTGCAAACTTAACACATTTGTCAAAACATTTATTTGTTTCTAGCATTATTATTATTTGATTGTTATCAAAATCGATTATCGTAAAGTCCTCTTGACTTAATAGTCTCTCGTAATGATTTGGTTTTGGGTACTTATAATTTATTCTTTTAATTTTCAAAAATTAAAGGCATTATCTCAACTTTTATTTCCTTAAAAAGAATTTATTAATAGGCATTATCTCAACCTTTATTTCCTTAAAAGAATTTGTTAATATCTTTGCTTGCTTTTCCATAGGCGAAAAATTTTATGCATTCTTTTTAGGTGGATTAAAATTTTCAAAATCCCAAATGAATTTTTGGAAGCTCTTTTTTTTTAAAATAATTATGCTATAAAAATTTAGTTTAGCCTATAAGTCTATTAAGAATAAATTATTATTTCTAACTTAGTTTGAGAATAAAATTTAGTGAGGTATACAACCCCATTTGGAATATATTTCTTTGGAATATATTTCTATCTTTTTTTTCCTACTTCATTTGAATATAAGGTTAGTTAGCCCATTAGGTTTGTTCATTTAAGCCCTCAGTTTCGAACCTCCAACCCTTTAAGATTTAGGGTCTTTTTTTACTTAATAGACATTTTAAAATTTCTTTTCTTTCGATAATAAAAATCCAAAAGTTTGTCAATCTAACATGATTAATTAAACTAAATTTCATCCCATTTTTAGTGTAAATAGCCTAATTCATCAATTTCTTTCTAAAATTTTAGCCTCAAATAAGGGCCCTTATTTTGCTTTCCTTTTTACTCTTACCTTTTTTTTTTTATAATTCAAATTGATTTTCAAATAATTCAAACTATCTTATTTCAAATAAATAAATATTATTTCTAGAGTTTTATGATATAATCAAAGCATCTCTAATGTTTAATTTTTTAATCCCTAGTTCAAAACATAAACCCTTAAGCATTCATCCACATATATTAAATTTAATTTCAAATTTTAAATATCAATTGAATATTTTATTTTAAGTTGTAGGTAAATTCAAAAATTCTCAAACATCCATCCACAAGTTTTATTTTCTTTATTTAACCTACTTTTAACTTTACACTTGAGCTTATTTTCTTTCATGACCACTTAGGGTAACTCATTTTGCTTTTGAGGACCTCTTTAATTTATGTCCTTTACCTTTTTCTTCATCTTTCCTTAGTAAAGTAGAGTGATGATTCTATTAAATATATTATTAATATTTGAACCCATATCCATTTAAGGTGTATAAATTAATGACATATATTAAAAAAGAAACTGTATCCAATCCAACTACCATTAAAGAATTTGGTATAAGCTACTTCTCTCATTCCATCCAATACTTTTATTTTGTGGCTCACATTTTTTAGAAAGAATTGTATTAAAGTCACCTAGAAGTTATGACAGGAGTTATGTTATTTGTTTACTTGCACTTGAGGATTTAGACCATTTTTTACAATTGCAATTTCTCCACAAGATTATGACGCAACATCCTTATCTTCTTTGATCTTCATCACACTCTTTATAACTGGTATGATATCATTTGATATGCTACTAAAAGGCATTCCATTCAAAGGGTGACCCAAAGCTATTTAAGGTTGCATTAGGAGCTTTTGTTTATGGAATTCAGTATAATAGAAACAAAAAGCTATTTGTTAATGATGCTACCAATGTTGAGGCCATTATGAAAGGTCTACTGTAGATAACTAGAACATTTTTATTGCTTGACAACTTATAAATAGCATGAGCCTTTAAACCATTCAAATTTGGAGACTTTAGAATTTAATTTCCTTTTGATTAAAGCTATATTTATGTATTAAGTAATTCAAACTTACTATCCTTAATGATCCTTTGATTGAATTGTAAATTTGATTCTTAGGGAGACTAATTTAATATAATTCTTTATTACATTTAAAAAAAGAAACAATATCATTAGATGCCAAAAAACAAAGGTAAAATGCCTTGATTCTTTTAGAAACTAAAAATTATATATATTAAAGGAAGATATACAACATGTTTTTACAAAAGGTGAGCTTCAAAAACCCCAAACATGTACAATCAAAATGAAACAAAGTTGGGAGTAACTAGGATGGGTTAAAACAACATATTATATGTTAATGACAATTGTAATAAGATAAACATATTCATTAATTATGCCAGTACCCTAATTAATCTAACTTCTCAAGACTTTGTCTATATGCTTCATTTGAGGGGAAGCCTATTTATGATCACTTAGAAAGGGATAATGTTGGCCCCTGAAATATTTTTGTTGAGTTAAGCGTGATATTTTATGGAACTTAAATTTTTGCCTTAGAATGAATGGAGTTGTTAAGCATCATTTAAATAAATTATGAGGTCATGATAGAATTATTACTGGAGTTTAATTATTTATTTCAAT
Source organism: Erythroxylum suave (assembly GCA_027563595.1). NCBI lineage: Eukaryota > Viridiplantae > Streptophyta > Magnoliopsida > Malpighiales > Erythroxylaceae > Erythroxylum > Erythroxylum suave. Next base: position 15,531,759 of record JAOSBN010000006.1, read on the forward strand.
GTTAGTAGGATTTTATTTCATTAGTTAGTGAAATTAATGCATAAATAATGAATTGAGGGCATTTTTAGCATGTATTTTAAGTTTAGAAACCAAGAAGCATTAAAGGAAGGGTAAAGTGGACTTTTAGCACTCATTGAGGGTAGAATGGGAAGAGGAAAATGTTGCCTTGTAAATTAGAAGACCAAAAACATGACTAAAGGAAAGAAGGAGCGAAAAATGTGAAAAAGAGAAAGAAAGGAGAGAGAGACGGCCATTAGAGAGAAAAAGAAGAAGGTTAGGGTTCCATCTTTTCTTAGCTTTTAAGAGTGATTTTGAGGGTATTCAAGAAGAGAAAAGAAAGAGGAAGAGAAGAGCTTCCATTTGAGCCAAATATCTCTTTGTTTGGTGAAGATTCAAGGTAAGCATATTTTTAATCCTTTAGATTTTTGGAAGGGTTTTGGTTCATGAAGCTTAGGAATTGCGTGGGTTTAAGCATTATAGAATCAATTTTTATTGAATATGCTTTTTGGGTTCTCAATTGGTATTCCTATTGAATTGGAATTTTTTTCAATGTTAAAGGAAATTAAGTAAGGCAAGAGGAGCAAGAGGAGGGGCAATTTTAAGCAAGTTTATAAGCAAGGAATTCAGGTGGGTTACTTGTTTATAGTTGAGTGAATAAGTCATGAGAATTTTTCCTAATCAATAGATTTGAATGGCTTTCGATTGCTTTATAAATGTTGCATTTATTGCTTCTAGAATGATTCAAGTATTTGCTATATATTTGGTACTTGAATCTTGATGATGATTTATGAAATGATGATGGAAATTAGTTTTGAAATATATCATGCTTATGGAACTCATGTTTTCGAAATGTGCCTTTTATGCAATATGTTCACAAGCCATGAAATTCATGTTTTTTTGGGTTTGTGGTGGTCCATCATGTTATGTCACATGCGTATTGACCATGTTAAAGGCTTCTCCCACCTACCAGCTAGTGACATAGAGCTCCTTCATAGACTCCCTCATATTTACTAGAGATTTGCAAGGACTCCCTCATGTTTATCGGAGATTCGCAAGAACTCCTCATGCTTATTGGAGTTTCGCAAGAACTCTCTCATATATATGGACTACCCAAACGATTATGAGTGCTTAAGTTGTTTATGATTTGTTGACAAGTTTGATGTATGCTATCTTATGTTGTGTATGAATGGTTTGACAAGTTTGAGAATTTGGGAAATACATGTCCTATGTTGTTTATGATGTGTTTGAAAAGCTTGAGAATTTGGGAAATACCTATTTTATGGTTGCAAAGCATTTTACTACGGAAATGGATATTTTCAATGGTTTTGCTTGTTTCTCCGCTATAAAGTTGTTACCTACGAGCTTCTAGCTCAGCCCCCATTCCTCCCCATCATAAGGTGACGAGTAAGAGATCGAGTGATCAAGGGTCAAGGCATCACTCCGAATCTGCATATTTTTGTTTTTAAGTTAGTGTGGGAATATTCAAGGCTTTAGCTGCATTTCAAGTATCAATCATATGTATATTTTGTATTTTTAGATTATGAGACCAATGATGTATTCGGGTCTTGAAATGCCCATTAAAGCTTTATAAAACCCTCTTCTTTTGATGATAATGAAATATATTTATGTTTCGCTTATAATTTTTCAAGTTTTTCACATTACATTTTCAAGCATGCACAAGGGTAAAATTTGTGTTCTGTCTTTGGGGGAAAAACTATATTAATCTAGGCTCTTTTGGACAAGGTTGTCCTTTTGGAAGTTATATTTTATCCTCTTAGTTTTTGAACGATATAAAGTTTGTAATTTTTGGAGACTGGATTTGAAAGATATGATTGTTACAAGTGGTGATGTTGCACAGGGTACATACAAGACACTTTATAGCCTTTTCTAACTTGTTTAAGAGAATAAGAGTAATATGGTGTCTTGAAATGGGAAACGGTAGTGTGATAAGTTAGAGATGAAATGAAGATGATAAATGTGGTTGAACCTATGCAGAAATTTATGATGAATGTGTATAAATTTGAAGGTTATGTTTTTGGGATGATGACCAAATATAGATTATGAATTGATTGTAAATGATATCGAGTTGAAATGGAAGTGATAATGAAGGAAAATGATGATGAAAATGAGTTAGGAATGATAGATATGCATAAGATGGGTCATAGGTAACTTGTAAGAGTTGGAAATATGGAATTTGACCTGTAAACATCCACTGGACGGACTTGATGTCTGCCGGGTAGACCTTCTCAGGAGTTATAGTGTCCTAGCTCAGTTCATGTCCGTTTGAAGGGACGTATATCCGCTAAGTAGAAATTCTTGGGATAGTTTTATAAATATGCAATTTTGACCCTCTAGATGGCAAAATATCTCTTTATTGTCTTCACAGAAGTTGTAGAACTCAAAGTCTTCTTCGAAACCATGCTTGAATGATCTTAATCTGACATCTATAATAAAAGTTACCCCTATTGCCCCAAATCCTATACATATAGAAATTATGGATCTATAAATGGTTTCTTAAGATACATTTAGGCTTGTATGGAGCTTGAAATATACTTAGCTTAATGTGATAATAAAAGATAAAAATGAGTGATATGTTAGGGTGACGATTGAGGATATAAACATAAGATTGGGTGTCATATATCAAGTGTTTAAATACGAAATTTTGGGATGTTATAAGAATGGAGATGAACTTATCTTGGCTAATGAGATTCCATAAAAAGGACCCTACAAGGTAATGAGCTCATGTATGGCTCTGAATTTAGGCTCTAGAAACGGGGTCTAAGAAGGCTTGGTATCAGATCAATTAGGTTTAGGAGTATCCTAGGCATGAAATGAACATGTATTGATTTAAATGAATAACATTCATTACTTTTGCATTGTTTCACATGATTGAAATTGTTTTACATGAAGCATAGTTTAAAATGGTTTTATATGCACACATGCAAAGTTTAAACCCGACATGAAAAATAAACTAAAGACTTTAAATGGTTTTAAATTGAATGAGTGAGTATGTTGCCTCGAAGGAGAACCCAAGGAGCTACAACTCGATCTCGCTCTCGCTAAGGAAGTACAATGAATCTCATGTCCCACAAGGTATGGGGAGACACTCTGCTCATGATTCTGAGGCACCTAGTGTGCAACATGAGGTGCCAATGCCTCCTCCTCCTATCCCCCAAGTAAACCCCATGGATCCAAGTTTCTTTATAGTATTTGCTCAAGATTTTATGCATGCTATGGGCCAAGTGCCACATGCTCCAGTGCAAGCTTCAATGGAGAGGAGCAAACAGTATGATAAGCCCTGCAAGTATGGGGTTATGGGCTTTAATGGGACTATGAATCCTGAAGAGGCTGAAGCATGGTTAAGAAGGACAGAGAGAGTTTTATTTTAGATGAAGTGCTCTAATGAGGATAAATTGGATTATGCAGTGAGTTTGTTGCAAGGGGATGCACTTCATTGGTGGGAATCAGTTCCTTATAGTCAAGTCATACCATTGATGATGTCATGAAGAAATTTTCTGGAAGCCTTTAAGAAGAAATACTTCTCGAAAGTCTATGTACAAGAGAAGGCTAGAGAATTTTCAAATCTCACCCAGAGGGACATGAGTTTGAGTGAATATGAGCTGAATTTCACCCAACTTTCAAGGTATGCGGCCAACATTATTGAGAATGAGGAGGACAAGCGCCGTAGGATTGAGGGAGGACTTCATTTGGGGATCAAGGAGAGAGTATTGATCCATAACTTTTGCAACTACCAAATGTTGGTAGATGCTACACTTCAAGCTAAAAAACTAGAGAACATAAAGTACGAAGTAACCAGGACGAGGAAGAACTAGGAACAGTCTTCCAAGAAGGGAATAAGTGCCCCAATTCTTAAGAGGAGTATGAGGACTTTCCACATGTAGAGCGAAGTGGGAAGTAGTAGCTCTGCTAAGAACAAGCAAGCAAGAGCAGCTTCAGTGCAAACCTCAACTATGGGAGGCAACAGAAGGATGGAGAGGAGTAGGTATACAAACCCCCAATGCGAGAATTGTGGGAAGTTTCACAGAGGAGAGTGCCTCAAGTTACTCAGAGTATGTTTCTGGTGTGGAGAGAAGGGACATATGGTTTGGGAATGTCCCCAAACACCATGACAAGATGGGTCACAGATGTAAGCCCTAAGGAGAGCTGAAACAGTAAGAACTAGGCTAGTCACTGAGGTGGGAAATTCTGAAGCGGTAAAGAAGGTTATTCCTCTAGGAAGGCCAAGGGATCAGGCATAGGTAAGTGTGTTTGCTATGACCAAAGATGAAGCTGCAATTACACCTGAAGTTGTTATGGGTATGGCTCAGTTATTTGATTCAGAAGTATATTTATTGATTGATTATAGCCCCACACATTCTTTTGTTTCTACAAGCATGACATTACATGGAATTAATTTGGTGCTATTGGATAGTCCATTGATTGTTAGTACTCTTGTAGGGAGGAATGTGATAATAAGTTAAGCATATTGAGATTGTGAACTCTTTATTGATGGTGGTAGACTAGTAGTGGACATAGTGCCTTTAGATTTAAAAGGCTTAGATATGATACTTAGAATTGATACCTTGGAGAAATATCATGGAAAGTTAGACTGCAGTCTCAAAGGGGTAGAATTTGATCTTGGCAAAGGTGAGAAGGTAACTATTAGTGGAGACAGAAGAACACCATCACCAAGAATTATTTTAGCTTTGCTAGCTGACAGGATGATGAAAAAAGGGTGTGAAGCCTTTTTAGCACATGTTGTGCACACTAAGGTGAACAAAGGAAAGTTAGAAGATGCTTCAGTTGTGAGGGAATTTCCAGACGTGTTTTCAAAGGATTTACCTGGGTTGCCACTAGTAAGGGAAATTGAATTCGCCATCGATCTGATTCCAAGTACCGTACCTATTTTTGTACCACCATATAGAATGGCTCCAGATGAGTTGAAGGAGCTTAAGGAGCAGTTGGGAGAACTATTAGAGAAGGGGTATATAAGACCAAGTTCATCGCCATGTGCATTGATTACCAGAGGCTTAATAAGGTGACCATTAAGAACAAATATCCTCTGCCACGAATCGATGATCTGTTTAACCAGTTACAAGGAGTAGAGGTCTTCTCCAAAATTGATCTTAGATCAGGTTACCATCAACTCCAGATCAGGGAATTTAATGTACACAAGATAACCTTTAGGATAGGTTATGGGCATTATGAGTTCCTAATCATGCCAATTGGATTGACCAATGCTTCAACTGCATTCATGGATCTCATAAATAGGGTCTTCAAGGAATATCTGGACCAATTTTTCATAGTATTTATAGATGACATTTTGGTTTATTCCAAGAGTAAAGAGGAACATAAGGAACATTTAATGATAGTATTGCAAACACTAAGGGAGAAAGAGTTGTATGCCAAATTCAGGAAGAGTGAATTTTGGTTTCATAAGGTAGTATTCCTTGGGCACGTAATTTCAAAAGATGGGACACAAGTCGATCTGAGAAAAATTGAAGTAGTGGTGAGATGGCATGCCCCAAAGATAGTGGCAGAAGTGAGAAGCTTTCTGGGTCTAGCAGGATATTATAAGAGGTTTGTGGAAGGATTCTCCATGATAGCTATACCAATGACTAAGTTAGTAAGGAAAAATCAAAAGTTTATCTGGAGTGATGAATGTCAGAAGAGCTTTGAGGAGCTTAAGCACAGATTGACAAGTGCTCCAATTCTGACTTTGCCTATGGGAGATGAGGGTTATACATTTTATAGTGATGCTTCAAGAAAGAGTTTGGGTTGTGTGTTGATGCAAGGAGACAAGGTAATAGCTTATGCCTCATGGCAGCTAAAGTCTTATGAATTGAACTACCCGACCCATGATCTAGAATTAACAACAATAATTTTTGCATTGAAAATTTGAAGACATTATCTGTATGGAGTTCAGATAAGGATTTTCACAGATCATAAAAGTCTCAAGTATTTATTGAGCTAGAAAGAGTTGAATTTGAGATAGTGAAGGTGGTTAGAGTTGCTTAAGGATTATGACTTGATGATTGAATACCATCCAGGTAAGGAAAATGTAGTGGCTGATGCCTTGAGTAGGAAATCCTCTATAGCTCATGTCTAGATGATTTATCTACCATTGTTGGAAGAGATGGCAATGCTTAGAACAAGCTTGAAACAGGAGGAACCTGATAACATTATTGCTAATTTTAGAGTGAGACCGATACTCAGAGAGAAGGTTAAGAAGTTACAAGAACAAGATGCAAATTTAAACAAGCTCCAAGAAGAAATTAAGAATGACAAGCAATATGAAGTGGAAGTGAGGGATGATGGACTTATGGTTGTAGGAAATAGACTTTGTATTCCGAATGTCAAGGAGGTAAAGGATGAGATACTTGATGAGGCATACAATTTGCCTTATATTATACACCAAGGTAGCACCAGGATGTACAGAGATTTGAAAGAGCATTTCTAGTGGAAAGGTATGAAAAAGGATGTCGCAGAATATGCAAGCAGGTGTCTAGTGTGTCAGCAAGTCAAGGTTAAACACTAGACGCCTTCAGGAAAGTTAAGGCGGCAAGTTAAGGCCACTGTCCATTCTTGAGTGGAAGTGGCAAAGGATAACCATGGATTTTCTGATTGGTTTTCCCAAGACCAGTAGGAAGCATAATGCCATATAGGTTATTGAAGACCGTTTGACGAAGTTAGCCCATTTTCTAGCAATTAAACATACTGATTCTTTGCGTGTGTTAGTAAAGAAGTATTTTGATGAGATAATGAGACTATGTAGGATTCTAGATTCCATAGTTTCTGACAGAGATCCTCCGTTTACTTTGATATTTTGGGAAAGCATGTAAGAAGCTCTAGGGACTAAGTTAAATTTTAGCACTGCTTTCCATCCCCAAACAGATGGTCAATATGAGAGGACTATTCAAACCCTTGAATGCTCAGGGCATGTGTGATGGATTTCAATGGTGCTTGGGACGAGCACTTGCCATTGGTCGAGCATTCAGATGACTCCTTATGAAGCACTGTATGGAAGAAGATGTAGAACTCCTATATGTAGGGAAGAAGAAGGAGAAAGGAAATTTATAGGATTAGAGTTAGTCTAGAACATAGTTGACAAGGTCAATTTTGTTAAGTCAGAATTTTGACTTCACGTATAAAGAGATTTTGATGACAAACAAAAAGCAGACGAAAGCAAAAAGC
>JAOSBN010000006.1:15539052-15571582 GCA_027563595.1 Erythroxylum suave
TCATATGCTAATTCATGCTAACTTTATTAAATACCATATTAATTTACCCCATTTATCTAATCATGCTTGATTTATAATAAAAAAAATTCTAGGGGTAACATTTTAATTCTCTATAGGGTTTCTCTAATAGTGACTGATGCAAAAGCTCACTTTGCTTCTTTGTCTAATTGTTTAAATACCTTTTGTGTTTTGACCAGCCCTAAGGTTTTTTTGGCATCTAAAAGATCAGAAAAATCCTTTAAAACTTAACATTTTGCAGTGTCTGTGCGTCTGTCCAATACAGGCCACGATCATGGGCCACATTCAAACCTATTGTCAACATCGTGGCATGCCATGTCCTAGGCTTCTATTACGACCATAACATATGTGGCACGATCATATGCCAACTTCAGTGCTTCTATCATAATTGTGGCTTGTTAAGCTATGATCATAGGTTATTGTTTTGGCTCGAGTGTCTCTGAAACTTCTCTATTCTTCAATGTTGACCCTAGAACACTAACAAACACATGAAGGTAACTCAAAAACATAATAATTAAGCTCAAAGACTTGCACTAACCTATAAAACACTTAAAAGATAAATAATTAACAAACTAACATAATTCTAACATAAACACATACTAAACGATTGAATTAACAATTAAATACATATCAAACTATGCATTAAAACCCGATGCAATTCACACTTATGAATACGCTCCCACACCTATCTTATTAGGAGACCGTTTCTTAATACAACCCAAAAGAAAATAGATGCTCGTGAGAGTACCCTCATAATAGAATTTGACGGGGAACTGATTCATTTTAACATTTTTTATGCCATAAAACATCCTCATGATGATAAATCTGTTTTCTTTGTTGATGTGATTGATCCTCTGGTGCATGATCATTTAGAAATAGCCCTGACTGAGTGAATGGAATTAGAAGGCAACAATGATGTTAAAATGGGAGAATAGCTAATTGAAATGGTAGGTACCTTGGAATCATTGGAGCACTTTCCAAAAATGTATGATTTGGGCTCCATACATTTACCCTAATCTTACTAGAAGTTCTCACCTTCTAATGTGCAAACACCTAAAGTGGAACTAAAACCACTTCCCCACACACCTCAAGATGCCTATTTGGGAGATAAGCAGACTCTCCTGGTTATCATTTCGAGGGAGTTAACTTCAAATCAAGAAGACGTGATGGCTCGAATGTTGAAAGAGCATAGGAAGGCATTCGGATGGACAATCGCAAATACCATGGCATAAGCCCTTCTATAGGCATGGATTGTATTTTATTGGAGGAAGATTCCAAGTATAAAAGGCAAGCCCAACGTAAGCTGAATCCTTCAATGATGGAAGTTATGAAGAAGGAAGGTGTTGAAGCTTCTCGATGTTGGGGTTATTTATTGGATCTCTAATAGTAAGTGGGTAAGTCCTATTTCTAGTGGTTCCAAAGAAGTCTGGAATCATAGTTGTGACCAATCAGGAAGGCAAGTTGGTTGCCACCCTAGTGCAAACCGAGTGGTGAGTTTGTACTGAAATAGGAAATTGAACTTAGTGACACATAAAGACCAATTTTTCCTTCCCTTTATTAATCAAATGCCTAAGAGATTGTTTGGTTATGAGTATTATTATTTTCTAGATGGATTTTCAAGTTTTCTCCTAATACCGATCGCATTAGGAGGTTAAGAAAAACCACCTTCACATTCCCAGCCATTTAGATAATGCAACGCACCCACCACGTTCCAAAGATACATGGTGAGCATTTTTTTCGATTATGTTGAGAAAATCATTGAGGTATTCATAGATGATTTTAGCATTTATGGTTCTTCATTTGATGAATTCCTTGAGAATCTTGCTCTTATCTGGGAATGATCCATTGAAACTAGCCTTATGCTTAATTGGGAAAAATGTGATTTCATAGAAGATCAAAGTATAGTTTTAGGGCATGTTATATCCGCTAGAGGTATAGAGGTAGAAAGCCTAATGTTGATCTTATTTCCTGTTTACCTTATAATCAACGGTTTACATATGCTAAGTTTTATTATTTTAAACCTCAATAACATCACAAGTGCACGGGTCGTTGGCATAGTACCTAAGGTATTCTTCCCATAAGGAGGGTTAATCTAGTCCTAAAATCTAAGGTCAAAAACTATTAAATGAATCTTAAACAGATAACGAAATTAAACACAAGAATTAAATAAATTAACCAAACCCATTGAAATAACAAAACAATAATTGACAATTAACACTTAATGAAAATAATCAACTAATAACAATAAATGGAAATTGATTTATTTGTCGTGTAATGATAGCGCACATTAGAATTCAACCTAGTGAGTCAACCAAAAGAGAAAGGAAAAATTATCTATCTTTAATGCTACCTAACCAATTATGATTTATCAAATTAATGGTTCTAGAATGTACTAAGGTCAATTACTCTCTCAAGTTATAATTGAACCTTAAAGTATAAACCCTAATTAGATCATGGGAAGCTATAATCTCTCAATTAACAACTGATCCAAAACCTAATCAGTTTTTAAGTTCTTTGACAAACAATTGGAAATCTATACCTGATCTCTCTAATCAAGATTTATCAACTTGATTTAATTCTGAATCTATTAAATTACCTAACTCTTATTAGCCTTTTTTTTTCTTGATTCATCCTCTCAATTTATTATTGAGATATGAAGAGTAGAATTAAACCACAATTAATTCAATAAACACATAAACAATCAACTTTCATTAAATTAAAAATAATGTTCCAAAGGTGAGTATAGAACATGAATCACAAGTTAATTCTATCATCAAATTATATATCCCAATTCTATAATAAAATAAAACCAAAATACATAGGAAATAGAACTTGAATGGATGATGGGAGGCCATGACTTTGGAAAGCTCCTTATTTCGAGAAGCATGTCGAGTCTGCGTCGTCTTCCTCTTCTCTCTTCCTTCTTCTCTTTATCGATCTCTGAAAGTTTTCTCTCTTAGGGTTTTATAGTGGTGGCTGATCAAGGCTCTCCTCTTTGTATTCTTAATGTCTTTTAAATAACTTGGCAACCCTAGGGTTGATTCGAGGTTGAAATAGTCTAAAAAGTCCCTTAAAACTTGACATTTTTAGCTACTTTCGTGTCTGCCCGATGCAAGCCCTACCTACCACAATTGTGGCTAGCATCTAGTCTCTCTATCAAATGCCAGGATCGTGGCCTATGATAGAGTCTTTTGTCACAATTGTGTCCTTGGTCTGGTTATAAGTCTCTGTCATAAAAGTGTCTGAAACTCCTTCAATTGTAAATATGATCTTCATGCATTCATTGGATTGTTTTATTACGAACCTATTGCTAGAATCTTGAATATAATCAATAATTGTTATGCTTGAAATTCGTTAGTAGCCACTAATCACCTTGAATCATTAAGAATAATTTAACTTTAGGTAAGATAACCCATGCTTGAGAGGTTACCACATTGATCCATTTTCCATTTCATAATGTGGCTGGCCAATTAAATCCAAAGACCATGTTCTAGGTTATTCAATAATTAGGTTTAATTAACAAGCTTACCTTAATTAAACATAACCTAAGGGAAAATTTGAATTAGCTGAACATGTTGTTAGTCTACGATCAATGTTACTAAGAGAAGCGTGAAAGCATTATAACAATGAAATGTGTTTAATCGAGAGTAGGCCAAGATTGATCCGAGAACCAAGTTTCATAAATATTCATCATTTCTATCATTTTTTACTATTTTCAATAAACTATTTATGTCAGTTTAATTTTATTTTGTTTTTTCAATTGTGTCTAATCAAAACCCCCTTTTTATTTCCTTAACATCAATTATTGGCGTTGCGAGAGTTAACTGAATATTCCCTGTGGATATGATTCTTAATCACCACAACTACAAATTTTTATTGTACAGGTTAGGTAAATTTAGAAGTTCATTCGACACGCATTGTCAGTCTGCTACATGGTTGAGTATCTAACCGTATAAGTCACTAACCTATAATTTATCGCAGACTTACATAATCTATTACATGAGTGTGTATCTAACCGTGTAAGTCTACATAAACGTGTCTTAAGAGTATGTAACTCTCTGTAAACATGGGAAACATGAAAAATAATTAAAAAACCTTAAAAAATTTACACTCAAAGTTATAGAACTTTAACACACATACCCTAACATAGTAATTATTCACAATCTCATCAGGATGCTCAATGTCTCAACCTAAAACACATTAAAATTTATTCAAACCATTTTTTAACATTAAGATAAAAATAAAATGAATTAGAATTGAAAATAAATCCTAAAGTAATTTATGGGTTGCCTCCTATATAGTGCCTGTTTAACGTCACTAGCTCAATGTACCTTTTATGCTCAAGGTGGCTTGTAAAAATTAGGTTTTTGTAGTCTTATCGTAGGTTCCATAACATCCAAGTAAGTCACCTATTATTGCTTATTGCCATGTTTTTCTTTCAGTTTATTGCTTTTAACTTGCACAACCTCAACATTCTTTTAAAGATATAGTCCTACAAATATCATGATAATACTCACTGGCTTAATAACACCAATTTGTTCAAAAGCACGATTAATGACATTAGATACTTCTAAAACAACATCTTTTTCCCCCACCTTAATTTTGGCTGCCTTCATCAACATCTATTAATGACTTAGTAGTTATCAAAAAGGGTTGACTAAGGACTAGAGGCATTTCTCCATCTTTGTTTATGTCAAGAATCACATAATCAACTGGGAAGACAATCTTATCATCTTTAATATAAACATCTTCTATAACTCCCCTAGGATATTTTACAAATTTATTTGCTAGTTACACACTTATCATAGTAAGATTAAGTTAACCTATTCCTACTTTCTCAAATAATGAATAAGTCATCATATTAATTCTAGTTGTAACACCCCTATAAGAAACCTATAATCATCCACACATAAGGCAACCAATTTCCTGTACATACATTCATGACATGCATTTCGGTTCAATGTTGTACATATACACATTGCAAAACTCCTCAATGCTTAATATTATCTTTTAATAGTAGTAAAACATTTTTACATTTACATGGTAATCCAAAAGAAAATATGCAGTTTCCTTTAATCATATACAATCATCTTTAACTAAAAACACGCTTCAAAGGTACTTTTTCTTCTATCTGTTGGCCTTGTTCTCTACATATGTTCCCTGTACCTCACTCCTATGACTTGGACCTACACAGATTAACACTCGTTCTAAGCTTGAAAGCTTAGTAGGGAAACACTTAGTTTGGATGATCACTCACAGCAATCATCCTTTATGCACACACATTCAGAAATATACAACTCATATACCTAAATTCACATTCATGAACCAAACATTGATATTCAATGCTCATGTAAACAATGATGGCATACTTAAGTAAAGTACATAATGCTAGTATGCTTTAACATATTATCCATATATAGAAAGTGCACATTTATAAGCCAAATATTGATATTGAATGCTCATTGATATAAATTATCAATATAATTGCACATTATTACAATTCATCATCAAAACCAATACAAATGCTCATCAATACCAATATTCACGTTGTCAGACTATATTCTTATTTATGATTCTTAACTTTCCTTTATGTGTTAAGCCTACACATTTTCTGTGGGTATGGATAACGAGTACTATGGATATCCGAAGATATCAAACTTTGTATACTCGAATTTATCAAACTTTGGATACTCAAAAGTATGAAATTGTAGATACCTGAAGGTATCGAACTATAGACAATGGTGTTGTCAAACTATAGCAGCTGCACTGTAACCCTGGAGGCATGCCTATCTATCCACAACCACGACAATAGAGCAGGCACTATAACATTCCCTTTAAACATTTGCAAATTTCACAATTCATATATTAATGAATCATATATATGAACCAAAATATAGATTTTATCATATGCTTCAACTAATAAAATCTATATTTTGGTTCATATATGCAATTCATGGCTTACCACCATTAGAAGGGCATCAAAATTACAATTGTATAATCTTACTATACACATATGAGTAATGAATCTACATACAAATCCTTTATGTACATGTAAGTTTTCTTGAATTTATTATGCCAAATCTTAATTTCCAATGTTCAATCACCCAATTCATACATGTAAGTCCTATTTCATTTAGTTCTAAGTGTTTGAAAATTTTCATACACATTCATAAAAATTCGGATAAGATGCGGTAGAAATCAGAAATAAAAATAATTTCACGGTTATGATAGACACTCTCCCCATTCATACCACTTCTTGTTCCTTAATATGCATATAAAAAAAGTCAAAACTGGGTTTTGAGGTCTTATAGATAGTTTTTACTCTATGTATATAGTTTTATATCACTAATAATCAGACCATTCGAACTTCTAAATCATGAGATATAGGTAAAATATAGCACCCCAATCCCGCAAGACATGTACCCGACATTATGAGTGATATCCGAGTCTAAGCCCCGCGAGGGTAGCATGCTAGAGCACTTAGTCAGTCAAATCTCATTACAACAATATTTTTCTTTTCCTTTTAAAACAAAGCACATTTTTGCGGAAAATCAATAATCAAATTGGGCCCATTCTTTTCTTTTGTAACATCAAAATCACATTTATTATTATTCTCATTTACAAAACTTTCTTTGGAAAGTTATTACATACAAGAATATTCAAATATACATTGTACAGAAATTTTGGAATATATAATTTCATATAAAATAAGAAAACAAATGCAGGCACGAACTGATCTCGACCTCTATCTCTTACTTGAATGCAATGGTTATACTCTCGTTAGCCTAATGGGGTAACTCTTTTGAACCTAAAAAATATTGCAAAATTTTGGGTGAGTTTTTACAAACTCTATGAGTGACCATCCTGGATGGCTCACTCAATCACATAACATACAGTTCATATAATCACATATCACTTTGTTCACAATATTCACATTCTCATTCATTTACAAATTAACAGGATATTGCAATCATTCGAACATACATATTGAATGAATATGCAATGCACATGTGACTCACTTTCATTTATTACTTTGTTGTGATCGAGTGCCTTTTTATCTAGCCCATATGCCTTAGTGGATATTGGACTGTATCAGATGATATCCCATATCCCTTAGTGGATATCGGGTACATTCACAACCGAGCCTAAGGCTCTTATTACACTTTCTGAGCTGTAAGCTCTTTTTCACAATCTAAGCTTTAAACTCTTTTTCGGTGGCTACTCCGATCACAACTTCCTTTATCATTCATGCATTCATGTAATGGAATGCATCACATTCTTATATGATCAATCAGTCACTTTCACATGTCAAATTCAAATTCAGAATACATTTATCATCAGATCGTAGCCCGGTGTTCAACATAAATGTTTACAAACACTTTTTCAATCATATGCATATTCTCATGCCTCTTCAAAATTTAACAATCAAGTTAGATATAACATATTTCATCAAATTCACATACAAGGAGCACTTCAATATCAAATTCATGCATCAAGATCATCAAACCTTCAATGTCAGAAATTATCAAAATCAAAGTCACATTCATAAGATAATTCAAAACATAATATGAGCAGAGCAATTAATAAGTAAGACCATCTAGGTTGACTCATAGTACACTCCAGATTAGCAATTGCTTTCAAGATTCAGAAACGTTTGAATGTGGACATGTATCCTGCACATCAATATTATGCAATACATACGTTGCACATACATTAATAATTGCACAATCTTAAGTATTCATTTATTCACAAATGTGTATATGGACTACGTACAATGTATGCTCAATGACAATCCCGGGTATATTATCAAATTTCACATTTTATCCACATTTCCATTTTATAACTCAATTACTCAACATTCCATTTTTAGCATTATTTGCTCTAGCAGTATCTAACCCTCACTAACTTTTATTCAATACCCATTTCTAGTTTCATTTGAATCACAACTACAATCACATAAACCTCTACATTTCCATTATACACATGTCTTTAGTGCTTTAATACCAACAATTCATTCACTAATGTTATTCTAACTTTATATAATTATACAATATCCAAACTCTCATTCTTTCTTAGAAATTCTATAAAATTCTAGACCGTCGAGTCTATTTTTCTTGTTCATTCTAATAAAGAAAATGAAGTAATTCGGAAACAATTTCTTCTAGAAAAATGTTCCCCATTGTTTAAGTTTCTAATGACACCAAGATAATTAAATTTATTTCGATATTTCAAAAGTTATGCTCCAAATATTTCAGTCTATTCATAAACTAAATCAATATCCTGAACTAAACTTCGATTCAGAAATATGGAATTCTAGAGATAGAATTAAAATTCTATTCCTTAGAATATTTGTATCCCTATGTCTCTAGTTTACTCAAAATAAAAAATCATCCCAATTGGATAACTACAAGTCAATATATCATAAAAATACTAAAGCATGTTTAAGCTATGCAGGAAAGTTGGCCGCGGCGAAGCCAGGAGTTAGCCAAGTCAAACTTTTCCCGAGAGGAAAATTCTTTGTGAAATCTTGCAAGTTGTCCGTGGCAAACCAAGGAGTTGGCCACATTGAACTTTTCCAAGGAGTTGGTCACGGTGAACATTCACAGAAAGCAGTAAATAGGCTCATTTTCTAGCTTTTCTAACTCTGTTTTTCAGGTCAATTTTGTATGACCATTATGACTTATAAAATGAGGTTTTTGGCAAAAAATCTTCTAAAAAATTTTTCATATATGTCTCAAGTTTCTGAAGAACCTAATTTCATACAATTAGGTTCAGTATTCTGAAATTTATACACAATTTACTACATATTGTTCGCAAATAGAGACGGAATCCAAAACTCAACTTCAAGAAAAATTTCAGAAATTTTAGAGGCAGAATTCAAACTTGATTTCTTCATGAAAATTGTAGTAATTTGTCTCTAGTTTAATATAAATCAACAATCATTCTATTTGGATATACGTAGGTCAATATATGTCTAAATTTCAGATGCATATTCAGTAGAAACACTACATCAAACATATTTCCAGCACTCCTTATCATCAATTTCATACTAATTCATCTCTTTTGCTCAGTCTATCATTTCTAACTTATATCTATATCATTTCCTCTTCATTTATACCCAATTACAGTTCAATATCATCTATACACAATTCAAAATCCATGCTTGATCATATACACCAAAAAAGAAAACATATCATATACACATTAATCATAATGACCTTTCTATCTCAAAAATCATCTCAACAGCAACAACTTATCAATTATCAACAAATCATCACTCTTCCAATCCCATTTTTATGATCATGATAGCTCTAATCCATCATCAAAACAAAACAAGGCAAAAACTCATTCATTCATTCATTTATCACATTTCCATACACTTTCATACACCATTTACACTAACCCATGATATATAAAGCATAACTTACTTGGTTTAGCTTCAAATCTTCAAAAATTTCACTCAGCCCTAACTCTCCATACAACCCACATCCTTCATCCTTCAAGGTGGTAGGGTTGGGTTTTTGTGAGAAGTGAAAGAGAGAGCAAGATGAGAGTAACAAATGGAAGGAGAGAGCAAGATGTATGTTGATGATGGTTAGGTGAGTAAAAACTTTTGAAGAAAGATAGAAGAGAAGAAATGGAGAAGAAGAGTCACAACAATGAGAAGAGGAGAAATAATGAAAACAATAAAATGGTCTTGCAAGATTAAAACCATTGAGGGGTAGGCCACTGTTTGGCAAGTGACACTTGTCACTTGCCATATGTCCTATCTCCATTGGTTTGGATTAATCTCTTTCATTAACTAGTCCAATCAATTCCAATTCTTACTCCAGTTGTCCCCAATTGTCATGCAGTTTGTTTAATTATTCTACAAGTTATATCCAAAACCTTACAGGTTATTCGAAAACAAGGATAACAACCATAATTTAACTTCAAGATAGAATTAAAAAACATTAGAGGCACAATAAAAGTTTAGTTCCTTCATGAAAGTTCTATTTCTATGTATCTAGTTTAATTTAAAATTAAAATTATCAAATTTTAAGGTCTATAGGCAAAGATATGGCCAAATTACAAAAGCCTATTCAATAGAACCTATCCATTTAGCGAGGTACATATCCTAAATCAACTAACTTAAAGAAATAAAGAAATACATCAAATTTAACCAAAAAATTCCATTTATTTATGGAATACTTAATTTTATCAATTCCCCTAAGATCATATTTATAATCCAAGCAAACATATCAAAATTTTCTCTACATATTTCATGTTTAAGTATATATGTCTATGACAAAGAGAACAAATTATCCATTTACCCTTGTCTTTTACATTAAGTACTATTATATTTATTACTATAATTAGATGTACTTAATTTGTTATGTTCACTTCTTAATACATCCTATACATGTTATAGTACTTCTAAGGTATATGTTGGGGCGTTATACTATCCCCTAGTTCAACTAAAGCCTTATCTATTTTTAAACTACCATTTTCATAAGGGATAGTAAAAATCCCTATATCTGTAAACTCCTTTGATATTTTGCTTTTTAGAACTCTAAGCTCCTTTTGCTTAGCGTAACAGTTGATAGCTCCTCCATCTTTTCCTTGTTGGATAATAGCTCCTTAAAAAGTTCCATATGTTTTGGCATTTACACAAGAACTTAAACAAGCGGTAAGTTAGTCTAGAATTGCTTGAAAATCTTAAGTAACTTACCAAAATTCACATCCATTAGATATTTTTTCACTTTTGTAAGATAAGGGATGACATGTCAATATTCCTTCCTTTTCTTAAGGCAGCCTTCACCTTCAGCTTTACATTGACTCCTGGTAGTCTCCTTCTTCTCTTCTCCTTCTTCTTCTCGAAACTCATTTCCACTCTTTAGGGTGATTTCCATTACACATTCTTTAGAATTAGTTTCGGTTGTACTAGGTAGATTCCCTAATGGATTTTCAGAAACTAACTTAGCAATTTGACTAGTTTGAACTTGTAAGTTACATATAGAAGTTTCCATTCATTGATGTCTTACATTAGAATATTGAGCAATCTTTAACATGATCCTCTCCAATGTAGGCTTTTTAACTTGAGGTGTTTATTGTTAAAATCCTAGTGAAGGGTTATTCTTTATTTAGCTTTGATTTCCTTAAGAAAATTTTGGATGATTCCTTTGTACCAGATTATAATTGTTGTTATATAGATTGTTTTAGGGCTAGGAGCGTTCTCTAGATAATCCATATGCTTAGGCTATGATGTTTCACAATTTTAACCTGCATGTTCTAGCCTATACACCTCATACTGTATAACTTGACCTAATCGATTCATCATCAATTTATTAACTTTTTCGTTCAATACTTCCACTTAGTTCATTACCTACACCACTATGTCCACTTTATAAACTTCCGTTAGCTTATTAATTATAACTTTAAAAGAGCACAACTAGTAATTTTTTATTACCATATCCTCAATAAGGCCTTGGGCCGCTTTTGGTATCTTATTATCAAGAATACCTCCAACCGCTACATCTATTGACTACCTTGTGTTCAAATTCATCCCATTATAAAAAGCTTGGATCTATATCTAAAGTTGTAAACCATAATGTGGGCATCTTCTTAAAATCTCCTTGAACAGCTCCTATATATCATATAGTGAATTAGAATAAGCCTAGGAGCAGGAGGGGATATTTTTTCTCAACTTTGCAACCTTTGCTAGGGGAAAGTATCTCAACAAGAATTTCTCTCCCATTTGATCCCAGATTGTGAGTGATTATCTGTTCATTAAGTTCAAACATTGTTTAGCCTTTCCTCTTAATGAAAATGGGAACAACTATAGTCTTATCAAGTCATTATTCGCTCCATTTATTTTAAAAATGTAACAAATCTTTAAAAAGTGTTAGATATGAGCATTTGGGTCTTCATCTCATAGTCCATCAAATTGGACAGACTGCTACACCATTTAAATGATACCCGGCTTGATCTTAAAATTTTTGGTATTCACAATCAGTTCAATAATACTGGACTCTACTCCTACTAAGTTTAGTTTAGCATAATCAAACATTGTCCTCAATTAGTCTTTAATTGTTCATGACTCTTGATTAACAACTTGACCTCTTAAGTCCTCTACTTGCCTATCTAGTTTGAACTCTCTTAGTTATATCCTGTAGAGATTTCTACGAGTTGCACTCTTAATTTCTAGATATTTGTACATTAAACTCGTTAGATTACTTCAGGTCAGAACTAACCAAGAGCGAAGATCTATATGAAAAAAGAAAACTAATGAGTCAATAAAATAAAACAAATTAAATACAAAAATAAGAAAGAGATAAGTAAAAATGGCTAGAGTAGTAAAAGCTAGGCTTTTCCTAATATTACTAGTCCCTCACAACTACACCAAAAACTTGATTAATGCTTTCTATGCTTATAAGAAATTTATCAATGTTAAAATTTCAAGTGCATGATGTAGCTGTAGCTAGCACAGGCAAGTATAGGTCATTCACACAATGACTATAAGTATTAGTAATTAACCTTTTCCTATTATCTAACTCTTAATTGAGATTGCAAATTTAATTAAAATTAAACTAAACTAATAAACTAAGCCTAAAACAATAATGAAATTATCATAAAGCAAAATACTTGGAAAAGTCTAAATCAAATAAATAGTACTGAGGAGATGAATCCCCAAAGAATCCTTAAATGTTAACCCTTTATTATGCAATTGTGTTATTAATTATTGGACCATAAAATTTTCAATCTTATGTTAATATCTTTATAAATATATTAACAACTAATCCATCAGCAAATTAATAGAAATACTTTTAGTTAACCCCCACCCCCCTCCCCCCGCGAATTGCATTATTGATTTATGAATTTTACTATTAGGTTTGACCTTACTCTAAAGGATTTATAACTACTTCCAATTATGGTAGATCTATTCATAAAAGAGGATTTCTTATTCTCAATCTCAATCATATGAAATCAAATCATGAATTAATATTTTTAATATATTAGAACAAGAATAAAACTCATAATTGAATCTCAATAAATCAATCAATAAAATTGTATTAAATAAAAGATCAAATCATATTGTTACTAATACTTAGGGTTCATCATACCTAGGCATTAAACAAATATAATTACTACTCAGAGAAAACAAAACCAAAGACAAATATGGAGAAGAATAACTAGAAAAGAAAGAAATCATAATTTTAAATCTCCTTTTTTTTATATTGGATCTTGGAGCAATATAGACTGGATGTTGTAATCTATTAGATCTTTTGATGTATTCTTCATGTTTTCCTTGTCCCTTAATCTGAACTTTCACCTTTCTATGTTTTTTATGAGTCAAAATTACTTAAAAACTCAACTCATTATGTTTTGTTTCCATTTTATAGTAAAAACTGAGGTTTTTGGGATATATACGGTCAACATACATGGCCAAGTAAGTGACTGTGTATCTCTAAAAACACCTAAATTCAAAATTTTACATAGTCACAAAGATTTACATGAGCAACATACATGGTCATGTATATCACATACATTGGTGTGTAACTCCATTGATTAGAACCAACATTCTACAAATCTTAACACGTTTATAGAGGCTTACATAGTCATTATACACAATTTTTTAGGTCCAAGTTGCTTCAAATCTTCGTTCCGTGCCACAATTTCATCTAAATTCTTCTCCTTTTGACGTAAGAAGGAAATTATCACATATAGATGCACTTGAAGCAAATTAAGTGCCAAAAATACCATAAAAATATTAAATAACAAGAAAAACAAATTTAATATAGGTATGCAACTATAGTCAAATAAGAATTTATTAGGTTAGCATGTTTACATTTTTCCTTAAAAAACACCTACCCTTCCCAGTGGTGAAACATTGGGTGATGAAACGCTGGAAGGCATGAGGTTTAGTCGATATGCTACAAAATGAAGAAAAACTCTTCCTATTTAGATTCAATGCAGTATCCTCAATCTAAGTAATAATAGAAACTAACCTTTTTCATATGCAAAACCAACCTATTCTTCTGCAATATGGAAGCCAGGGATTAAGCTACATGAAATCCACCAAAAATGTGCCTATTATGGCTAGAGCACAGAGGGTTTCAACTCTCTAACTAGTTATATTGGAAAACCACTATGCATGGATGAAGCCACTTCTATGAGAAAATGTGTAGGGTATTCCAGACTATGTATAAATGTAGATATCTCCAAAGATCTTCTAGAAGTGATCCCACAAATTTACCTAATTGATGGAGACTAGTTAGTGTAAGATTCTACTGTAATAACATAATAATGGTGCCTTTCTTTACATGCGCTGGGGAAGGAATTGAGCCCTAATAGTTAAATATGTAACACAAAGAATTACGAGGAACTTAAGGGAATTTAAAAGGACCCACTATAAAAGCAGTCACTATCTAGGGCCAGGTTATATCCAATACTAAGTAGGAAACACAAACTAAAGTGGTAACTTATGTTACAAATGAAGATAAAAGTTTCCCTTCAAAAGAAACTAGAAATGAATCTTCTCAAACTAATGCTATTACTAATAGTCAGCAGGACTTAACAAAAGTAAAAGTTAAGGTGATGGATGGAAGCCATGGAATAATGAATGGAAAGTTTGGTGAAGTAACACTTAAGTAGGAAGAAGAGAACATTTGGGTGCAAATCCAAAAAGAAAACAAGCAAACAAACCTTCATAAGATGGAAATAATAGCTTAGAAAACTAGAGGTATGAATGTTACTAAAAAAAAGAAAATAAACAAATAGACCGTCATAAGATGAGAATAGTATCTTAGAACACTAGAGGTATGAATGATCCTAAAAAGCATCCTCTAATAGTATAAATGAATTAAACCATTCATCTTTGATTTGTTTGAAACTAATAAGATAAGTAATGAGGCATGTGAAAACTCGTTGTTCCTAAACAAATGGAGAATAATCACAAATCCTTAACCAAGAACTTACTTCATCAGCTTCTAGGTCAGTTGGATGATTAGCAGCTTCAATTATAAACTTGGCTTTAATGTCATTTGCATTCTCCCTTCCACCAAATAAAAAGAGATGAATTAAGTAAAATGTGTTCTTTTCTCATTTTTGAATGAAATTGATGTTCTCTCTCATATTTTTTATAAGTTAAATCTTTTTCCCCGGTAAGCAATACTTATTGATCACACCACCAAAAGTTACAGGAATAAGAACATCATAGTCCTCAACTAAAATAGACTTAGGATCTATGGCATCCATACCATGGAATCCTTTGAAACCCTTATATTCCTTGACATGTTTAAGTAAGCCTGCAATATCAATCCCTGTGTGGTTCTTATAGCAACAATCTTCCCACCATTTTTATTGATCAGTTGAGTAGCCCAAGAACTAACATTTTTAAAACCCTGTAGTCAAACATATCTATCAATCATCAAATTAAATGAAATGTACCTCTGAAAGGATACCATATTAGAAGACCAAGGGAAATATATCTCTCATCTTTCTCCACCATATAAACAGCACCTGTATGACAAACGTTTTCCAGATATAGTTTTTCTATGTTAATTAACCATGGCTTTTGTCGCAAAGAGCACTCCTCGTCCAGTTGCAGCATCTCTACCCAAAGACCCACCAAGGTCCTAATTTATCAAATAAATAAATAAATAAGACTAAGGTTTGGAAATAGGGAAGGAGAAAATCTACTAGAAACTCTTAAATCATGGTAATTTAGTTGTAGCAATGGAGATTAAAATGTTATACTGTAACTTGATATTTGTTATTAGCCAAATGTTTGACCAACGACTGGCTAATATAAGCTGAAATAACTAGGAAAATAAGTCTTTTTCACAATCACCAATATGGTGAAACTTAGAAAGAAATTGAGTAAATTTCAAGTGTAAAGTTGGATCAATTTATATACTTACAATAGGTTTGCCGGTGACCATAGTAGGTGAGTAGCCATGAAATTTTGAGTACTCGTCTAGTATCCACGTCATGGTCTATTTAAATTCAAAGCAAGGTCATGAATGCGTTGGAATCAATTCAACTTTCACAGTCCCGAAGAAGAACAATAATCAGTTATTGCTACCGAATGGCATTGTTACACGGTAGATCAAGTGAACTCTTTTGAACCACGTTCTAGTACTAACCTTTAGACAAGTTCCCATATCAGGAGCTGGAACATCAGTATAAACTTCTATCTATTGGAACTTCTAAACCCAAGTCAGCAAGCCCAAAATAATGTGTCTTTGCTATTTTTTCATGGTTTTGTCATGGTATCAGAGCAGGACGTATCTCTAATTCACTAACACTACTGCCATCATGTCCCAAAATGATGAAAACGACAGTGACATCTACACATGCGAGAATGACGCTGATTCTTATTCCAATGTGGCGTCCGAAAACCCAGGTTGCGTTCTGGTAACTTCTCTACTTGATGGCAATAATGACCTATTGTGGAGTCGATCTATGGGCATCGCATTAGGAGCTAAGGACAAGATAGGGTTTGTAAATGGAGATATCAGTAAACCAAAAAAAAACCCCAGCACTCCTCCTACAAATACTGCCACCACATCGTCCGTTCAGGTGTCGTCTCTCCTAGACAGCCTACCAAAACACATTCAGCCAAATCTCACTCTTTCAAACACTTACACATCTTTCCTCACACATGTTTCTGCTGAATATGAACCCTTTTCATACAAAAGTGCTAGAAAGGATCCCCTGTGGGTAGAACCGATGGAAGCTGAGCTAGAAGCCTTGGAACTTAATCATACATGGACCCCTGCGATTTTACCAGCTGGGAGGCAATCTTTGTCAATGAAATGGGTTTATAAACTTAAGTGACACTTCGATGGTTTTGTGGATAGAAGAAAAGCCAGATTAGTGGTCAAAGGCTTCAACCAAGCCGCTGGCATCGACTACTTCGACATTTTTTCTCCTGTTGCCAAAATCACCTCCGTACGACTCATGTTCGTAGTCGCAATTTCTTTTAATTGGCCGGTGCGTCATTGTGATGTTAACAATGCCTACTTACATGGCCACATCGATGAAGACATTTACTTACATCCATCTCCCGGTTACAACAAGGTTTTACCTGGGCAAGTTTTGAAACTCCAAAAGTCCTTGCATGGTCCTAAGCAGGCAGGGCGACAATGGAATCACGAAATCACAACAAAGCTAACCGGATTCGGTTTTCTCCAGTCAACATCGGATGCCTATTTGTTTACAAAAGGTACTGGCAACAACTTTCTTGCTTTACTAATATACATGGATGATGTGTTGATTACCAGTTCGTCTGAGTCTTTGATCTCCACTGTGAAGAGTTTCCTGCATCATGAATTTACCATTAAAGATATGGGGAATGTGAAATACTTTATTGGTGTGGAAGTACTGCGACTACCAGATGGCATGGTACTTTCACAGTGAAAATATATAACTGACATTCTCATGGATTCTCATCTCCCTGACCTAAAACTAGCCACAGTTCCTATACCACAAGGCACCAAATTGACTATTGACGAGGAGCTCTCTTACCTGACCCAGAAAGCTACCAAAGGATCATAGGTCAGCTTCTATACCTCAATTTCACAAGACCCGACATCACTTTCTCAGTGCAACAATTGAGTCAGTTTACCCATACCCCACGCCAGCAACATTGGAAGGCTTGGTTCACGTTCTGAGGTATCTAAAGGGGTCCATATCAAAGGGATTATTGTATCCTAGTCAGGGCAGTGAGCAACAACTCCATGCATATTCTGATACGGATTGAGCAGGGTATACCTTCTCTCAAAGATCATTAACTGGTTACTGTATCTTCTTCGGCAACTCCTTGATATCATGGAATACCAAAAAGTAGAGCACTGTTAGTCATTCCTCTGCCGAAGTGGAATATCATAGCATGGCCAGTACATTATGTGAGATACGATGGCTCACATACATTTGTCGTGATTTGCAAATACTAGTTAAACTCCCTATTCCATTAAAATGCGACAACATTACAGCCATTCACATTTAAGAGAATCCAGTATTTCACGAGCGGATGAAACACCTCAACATTGACTGTCATCTCATCCGCGATACCGTCAAAGAAGGCTTTCTCAACACCACTCACATTCCATCCAAATTACAGCTTGCTGACCCATTTACCAAACCTTTGGCTATTCTGATTTTTCATGAAACTCTTTGCAAGTTAGGCCTCCTTAATACGGCCTAACTTATGGAAGGGGTGTTGGAACTTCCAAACCTAAATCGGCAAGCCCAAAATAATGTGTCTTTACTATTTTTTCATGGTTTCGTCACTATTAGATCATGTATTTTCTAAGTGAAGACTCCTGTACCCCTTTCTAGCTCAGACATACTTGGGTTACCCAGATCACATCCTATCCCACCTTTAGCACCACCATACGGAGTATTTGCTACAACTGTTTTCCATGTCATAAGTTGTGCCAGTGCATTCACTTCATCTGGATCAACCTGGAAAAGATGGTAGACAAGTTGGTTCCATTGTCATATTTTTTATTCAACATCTTTAAGAATGGAAACCACCTCAAGGTGATATCTGATTCCTCCTTTCATTGGTCCTCTAGCATTGTCATGCTGAACCCTAAACCCGATAAATGATGCCAAAGTTCCATCATCCTTAAGTATGGTACATTCAACCTACAAGTTGTACAAAATGTATGAGAAAAGCTTATTTGGTATTGCTCATTCCTTTCCTACAATAAATTATGATGGTTATAAGTTCAGGAATCACCTTGAGTTCTCTGAACGGAATGAGCAAACTTTTCTCAAGCTTGGAGTCCAAACCTAGTAGCCTAGCTGCCAGTTTGAAGTTTCTGTTGGTTGCCACAAGCGCTTTCATGATTGCTTCTAAAGTTGCAGTAGTGATTATTTAAGGAGATGGAGAGAAATATTAAGAGATATGGTATGTGCGAGTTCGAATCGTTATTTAGGTATATATAACAAAGACAAATATAACACCAGTCAAAGTCAACGTTTAAAGGTTCAATTAAATACAATATTATATCAACGGGATAAATATGATATAGAGTTTTTCTTCAATGAAGATATACAAGTTTTGGTGAATGGGAGTAGGAACTGAAATTGAAATGAGACAAACTATCAGAGAATGAGACTGGTGAAATTCATATCTACCGTCTCGAATTGCCTATTCTCTTTCAATATATTGACGGAGAGACGATTGTTTGTTTTTTTTAATCCAACATGTATAGGTTTCCTAATGCTGCCATATAGCATCAAACACATTTCCATGTTTTTGATCCTTGGGATGCAAGTCTTATGTTTTTTCTACTTTTTTTGTCTTTAGTGCTGATACGTACTCTAATTGTTTCAAATCTTGACATTAGGAATTTTGCAGCTAAACGATTACACAAATTTAAGATTGTTGTGTGTAGGAATCAAAAACTCTCGAGGGCTGGAGCTCCTTGAAGTTAGAAACAGAAGGTGAAAAGAAGCCTTGTCACAACACCTAAACTTTATTATCCTAGCCTACAAGTGGATCAGCGACTGCCGGACACGTGATTGTCCGACTCATATTAACTAAATTTCATTATCTTGTAAAACTTATAATCTAGTTGTGGTAGTACTTAAAGTCGGTTTTTATGTAGACTCACAATCTAGTAAGCTTCTCCCCTTTGATCATATCTCCTTTCGTCATTATTATATGCTTATTCTAGTTCTGAATACTTGGAATTTAAAAAAAAATCATAATTGTACTTAAATATAACATCTCGTAAGCAAGTAATTCTTTGAATATGGACAGAGATAAAGCCAGTTATGCCAATTCCAAGCTCAACCTTCGCTAGCTAGTCCTACCTACCAAATTGTTAGCGTCGAAGATAAGAACCATGAGATAGCAGAAACTGTCTAAGGTGAAAACTATGAAATGTCATTTTAGCACGTGAAAAGCAATTCGGTCATTGAAATGTGGAAACAGAAGAAGTACGTTAAAACTCACTCAATTTCAAGATTCGGAAGAATTAGCCTAAATGGCAAGTGAGTTTATCAGATTCAGAGTCTTTGTAGAAAGGCGATTATCAATGCACTACTTATTGAAAAGCTTATTCGTTCTCTTTCAATTTTGTATAAATAAATTTGTGACTATTTTGAAAAAGAAATTATAGCCAATTGCATTCCAAGCTGAAATGTGGGTTGCAATTAACTTCATATTTGATTTAAGGAATGAAATAAATAAGGAATAAAATAGTTATTCTTACGAATAGAAAATGAGAAATATAATAGAATGAGTATTACTTTGTTTGAGAAATATAATAGAATGAGTATTACTTTGTTTGGTTCACAAAATGAAATAGATGAAGAAGTTCATACCAATGTTTGGTTTAAAAATATAAACTTGGAATGAAAAAGGAATAACCAACAAAAAGACCAAAATATTATTATTATTACTACTACTACTACTATTACTACTACTACTACTACTACTACTACTACTACTACTATATTATTATTATTATTATTATTATCACTGCTACTACTACTACTACTATTACTATTATTACTATTATTATTATTGTTATTAATTTAATAATTATTATTATTATTATTAATGATTTTATATTTTTTTATTTTTTATTTTTTATTAAACCAATCCAAACCAAACATACCCAAATTCTTGCCTAAGTAGGGTATGGAGAGGGTAAGATGTACGCAGTCATGCCCGCATCTCCGATGGAGATACAAAGACTGTTTCCTTATAGACCCCCGACTAAGGTAAGAGTTTTTATTTTTTATTATATTATTATATTATTCTTATTAAATTCCTTATTATTATTAACAACTTTGAAGTTTTATCTTTATCCTTCAAGTAATATCCAACACTTTTTACATTATTGAAAACACCTATAGTTGATTCCATGTAGATTCTTACAAGGGAAAAATATAGCAAATGTCTTATTTGACTTCTAAATGCATGGATGATTATCCTCAACCTAAGTCCCAAGTGTGCCACCAACTACGTCATAGACAATGAAGAGCAACCAATTTTGGCGTCACGTAAGCTAACATTCAAATTTTATGCATTATAATGCAAGCCTCAATTAGATGAGCATGCTATATGTCCAAGTTGTAGTTTTCCACACTGATTCAATGAGTTTACCTAATTGACTAGAGTAGGGACATGTTTGTTGAACTTAACTTCTAACTCAAATTTGAATTTCAAATGAAGCACAAGTTCACATCACTCTCTTAAATTGAATGATGGATACTGATGGAGTATTAGGGACTTTCTTCTAAGTGAAGTAGTAGCATGACACTGCCAGTAGGAAGCTCTGCTAGAGAAGCTGTAGAC
The DNA here is from genome assembly GCA_027563595.1 of Erythroxylum suave. Lineage (NCBI taxonomy): Eukaryota > Viridiplantae > Streptophyta > Magnoliopsida > Malpighiales > Erythroxylaceae > Erythroxylum > Erythroxylum suave. Next base: position 15,560,375 of record JAOSBN010000006.1, read on the forward strand.
AAGGAAATAAATGATGTCTAACATCCTCACATAGAAGGTTGCAAGGTAGAATTGTTTTCTTTGGTAAATACGTGGGAACATCCTTTATTAAGTGAACTGTAATGTCAATTTCCCCATTGATTAATGCTTCATCTATTTCTTTAGTGAAGAGTCCCTTCCCACCAATGTCAGTTAAAGGCTGAGTTAGTATTTTGTCTCCTGTGTTTTATTACTATTGTCTGAATGGCCCCTCTTCAGCTAACTCAAAATGTACTACAATGAGTTTCTCTTGTGCTTCGTAAGCTTAAGCAAGTGCTAGTGGGCTATCATAAGTACAAGAAGTATATAAAATACTAGAAGGATACACACAATCTAAGCCATATGTAGGCAGCATTAAGAAATAAGAATAGGAGGGGAAGGTAAAAAGGACAATAAAAGAGACAATTTACTTAATGTTTGATTGTCTCAAATTTTGATTATTTCAATTACTAACTTCAGTAAGATAACCATATGAAGAGACAGTTGTTATAGATCTTTAGTTGTATCTAGTCAACTATATCAGAAAGTTAATGTCCCAAACCTAGGGCTTCAAGTCTTATTGATTAACTAATTTCACTTTATGTTACCCTGAAATCTAAATGTTTATCTCTCAACAGATGTTTGAATAACAATAGAAAACAACACATTTTCACTTCTGCTAAACAAATGCTACATTCAAGGATGTGCTACTAAAATTAATGAACTCCTAGATTAATGACCTGCATACAAATCAAACCATTTCATAGAGCATAATGGAAAAGTACATCAAATCATGAAAATGGAAAACCAGCAATTAAAGTGATCAAGGAAATTATCAACTAAACAACATACTGATAAGATTGCACAAAAGCTACGTAAAGAAACTTCAACTTAAAAAGGCCGCTTTCAAATGCCCATTGACTCGAAACAATCTTCAAATCATAAGAACAATAAAGAAAGACACATATCGTTGAATAAAAACCACAAAACATTTGTCAAAATGTTAAATAGGAAACAAAAGAAGAGCTACATTCACATCATTACAGAGAATAGGTGAAAGTACCTTCCTCAATTGCCAATCCTGATAAAGGCAACCTTAGCCTCCTGAGTATGTTGTTCAATAGCAACAGAAGCTTTTGTAATGGTTAAAGTACGTTTTTTGCCGAGAAACCAACAAAGCATTAATCAGATGATAAATTTTCTCATCATTTTAATTTAGAATACAAAACACTATGCCTATGTTTGAGATTATGACATATGAAGCATGCGAAAGATTATGGATATTGATTTGGATTCTGTAGTTTACAGACATCTAACACCCTTTTATGTAGTTCCTGGTACAAACTTCCTTCTACTAATCCAAAAAGAATGACCCATGCAAGGTAAAAAGAAAGCAAGCCAAGAACAAAGCTAATATAAAATGATTAGTTTAAAGTTTAATTTCTCAAATCCAATATAGCTATCTCTAATTCTAGCCTCAAACCAGAAGAAATATCTTCATCAACAGCTAAAAACTCTTCATTCTCTGTTCAATTAATCTACAATAAACACACACCACCATGAACAAAAACCTATTTCTACAATATTGCCAAATTTTCCTCAAAGGAATCAAAACAATTCAAGTAGAGATTCAACACCATATATTGGGCAAGTGAAGGCTAACGCTATGATGTCACGATCACACCATGGAATTTGACGATTCTGAGCCCTACCGAAGAAGAAGGAGTTCACACCTAATAGACTCAAAGAACTGGCTGATCTTTGCCTCCATTTTTTAAACAATTTTAGACAAAACTCAACATACCTAATTCAAAAAAGAATAAACAAAGATTCTATCGTGCAAAAAAAGATTCAATCTTTCTTAGATAAATGTGGAGAAGACTGCGAAGAGCGAGAGATAAGAGATTTAAAGACGAGAGTGTGAAGACGAGACCGAGGAGGACAAGACCGAGGGAGACAAGAGCGAGAGAGAAAAGGATATTTCAGTCCTCAATGTTTTCAAGTTTATTCTAATATATCTAGAATAGGTAAAGATATGGATATATCTTCTTTAGCTATTCTGCAGGGTCTGGGAAAAATTAAATCAGAGAATAACTATTCTCACTGTCTTTTTTTAACCAAACACAAGAATAAGTAATTGTTAGGAATACACTAGGAATAGAATTCCTATTCTATTGAACCAATAGCCCGTAAGTTTGTTGTAATGTGTTAATGTTTTATCTACAAATTGTAATATTTTTAACGGGGAATGATTGTATTATATTATGTTTCATGTGCTTACTTAACTATCCCTTAACTGACAATTTGTAGATAATGCATATCCAAATTCTCTCCAAAAAAAAACTATATATATACCTAATACCTTGTTCATCCATATCGAAATTCTCTCTCAACATGAACATATATGAAGTGAAAGTTGAAACCTACCTGCTCTTGATAAGTGGGTAGGTTAAATGTTGGAACCAGTTGGTATCTCCAAAATGACAATTTCTTGACAAGAATACCCTATGCCTTTACCTCTTGTGTTGTACCAAATAGACTTAAACTCAACTTCTATTAATGATCGTAAAGCTAGCGAATCATAAGAGAAAAAGATAAAATAAAAGGGCAGAAGAATAAAATATCTTACATGGAGCATAAAATCCTCAACTTAGGAACCCTATGTGAAACTCATTAGATTGCAAAATTTTAGTGTTCTGTTAGGTGAATCAAGGAGCTTGCTTCTAGATATAGTCTTGGTGTTTTGGTAATGGCGGAGATGACGATGGTGGCTATTTACAAGGAGTTGCTACTGACTTGAATATGGAATATTACTTGAAAGAGATGAGTCCTTTTTATTTTATTCTTAGCTAAAAATGTTATAAAAACAGAGGTTGATGAAAGGGATAAGATGATCAATATGCAGTTTTGGATTATGAAAAACTAATGCTCAAACTTTGCTTCTGGAATTAAAACGTTATCTTCTACTGGTACAAGCCTATTATTGTTTTTTTCTTGGAAAGTTAAAAATGTATTGATAAATAAGGGAATTGAAGTTCGATACAAGCTACAAAAAGCAACCAACATCTCTAAAATGGACAAAAACAACATCGGATAATACATGATTAAAACAACTTCGTCGGAGTCAAATGTTAAACGACTTAAAGATGCCTTTTAGGGTAAAGCTAATGGCCCCATCCGGATGCTTCTCCAGAAGCTTCCAAATTAGGGTAGATCGCTCATATCACTCACATCGTGCCTACCTCATTCTACAGATAATCATCCAAGATGAGGGGTCTAGCTAGTGTTTGCTTCTTTGTATACTCAGGCTCTAGAAGGATACTTCTCACCACAATGCTTTCTCTGATTTGCGGTTCCAGACTTGCATTTCCATTTCTTATGTCAATGCTGCTAGACGAACAAGAGGCTACAAGGATAATGATGGTCAACCTTATAGGTAAGTTCTTACTTCAATCCTATGTATACAAGCCTATTATTGTTTGCTATTAATTCATATTGTAAATATTTTGTATAAACTGGGATGTTAAATCACTAGCAACATTCCACAGTATAGTTTGGTATATGGGATCTTAGTTTTAGTTAGAAACAAGTCTTTAGGGTTGAAATCGAAAAGATTATCAACTACGTACTGTACAATTTGATTAATAGTCTAATGATTAATAATAAACAGTAAACGTAATGATATTAATTGGTGATAAAATTTGGAGTAACATGTACAAAAGGCCCACCTCCAATATTTTTAGACTTTATTATAGCTATTGAGATTCCCAAACATAAGTGGGGAATGAATTGGTGAATGAATTGATGGAGGATTAAGTTATATGGAAGGCACGAAGTCAAAAGGTCACTTTTTCTTTGACAATTAACAATGCTTTAATCCTTTTTAGTAACAAAAGAAGACTATAGCCTTTGATCAGCTACTTCAGCTACATATTAGTAAGCTCTAAAGTTCAAATATAGTGAGTAACATTAGTAAAAAGTAAAAATAGAAATTATTTCCTAGAATAGGTACTCTTAATTCAAGTCCAAATTTCTTCTTGCTTTTCAATAATTATCACTTGAATTTGATTTGTTAAAATAGTTCATCTAGAAAGTTCTTGTGCATTTCAGTTTTCCTATATTTGCGATATTTCTTTTCTCTCCATATCATATAAATGCAGCATGAAAATGTAGTTATAAGTATAATGGATTCAATATTTGATCTTCTAGATAAATTACATGCCTATTCAACTATTTGACGCTAATCTTGCCCCTCATAAAAGCACTCCATCTTGTGTTAAATTCTAGACCAAATGGAGTTAGTATATGAACATTTGAAAAATAGATAAGCTATTGATGTTATTTCAATCCTACATAAAACACATAGGAGATTTTAATTGGTGCTAACTTGTCTTTGGTCTAAAGCCTACTCAAAATTGCTAACTGACTTGTAATAAATGACTTAGGTACTATAGCATTATTCTAGATAAATTTAAACCAGGTAAATTTGGGGAAATGAACTTTAATTTTGTCTAAGTATAAGAAACATTCCTTTATATTGAAAGCTTCCATAATTAATCTTGTATGATTTCAAATACTTTAGAGGATAGAGGAAACTGTTTCTCAGAGAATTAAGGGAAGGCCTTGGTGAAGAGGATTGATTTAAGACCAGTTATCATACCAACTTAATGCTCCATGTCCATTCTCAATTTGGATCCTGATATGAGGGTAAATGATCTTGCTCAGTCTCAACATTTCAATGAATGGATAAGAATGCTCTTTGGTTTCTTTCAGCTTTCAGAAAAAACTATTAGACAAGTAATGAACATGAATCCATCTGACCTAAATTGCTTCTTTTTCATTAAAAAACCTCCAAATCCATTTAGCTGTAGGCATATGGCTTTTATTTCTTAAGGAAAACATCCCCAACCCTCCTTCCTACTTCGGGGAACATACTTTTGTCCAACTTATTTTAGTACCAAAAGGATTATTTAGGTCACCAAGCTAAAGGAATCTTCTAATGATCATTTCCAGCTTTGTGATTAGCTTTTAGGAAACATCATGTGAGAGCCTTAATGTATGTCTATGTTTAAAAGAATATTTTTTATTAGTTTAATATGACCAACATATGAAAGGTACCTATTTTCCTAAGCTGTCACTTTCCTTTTTTTGAGTTCTATTATCCTAGAACAATATGAGAACTTTGGCTTCTTAGGGAATATAGGAAAATCAAGATAGATAAAAGACAGTTTTTGAACTTGTATACTAGAAATATGTTAAAGCATGGAAGTTGTAGATACTTTAGTAGAGAGTAATAGTCTACACTTCCTAAAGTTAATTCTTATGCCAGACATAGATAAGAACATATCCAGAGATTCTATTATGATTTCCGAAGATTGGGGATTCTTTCCACAAAAAAATAAGAGATCATCTGAATAATCCAAGCAAAAAAGTTTCTATTCCCTACATTTATAGTGATACATGAACTACCCTGAGTTAAGAATATTCTTTTGAATCGTTCTAGTATGAACTTCCATGACAATTATGAACAAGTAAGGACATAGTGAGTCTCCTTACTTGATACCTCTAGCTCCCTTTAATATTTATATAGGTTCTATATTGATCGAGGTATAATAAGAGGTGGTAGTGATATAAGCTTTAATCTAAGAGATAAATGGGTCTAGAAACTTTAATGTTTTAAGACAATATAAGAGGAATTCTCATTTTGGGGAATTAAAAGCTTTACAGAAATCAATTTTCATGGAGTTGCTTCTAATGGTAGGATTAGTATAGAAATATTCAAATAATTCTTGATCAGTAATAGATTGTCTCCCATTTTCCTGCCATCAATAAAAGCTCCTACACAATTGTTGAGGATAGGAGTGAGGTCATTTCAGCCTTCTAGCCATAATTTTTGCAGTTACCTTATAGATCATATTGTGATAAGATATAGGTCAAAAGTCTTATAGAAATGTAGGATTATCATTGTTAAGATTTGAAATATATAGGTTTTGTTCAACTCTTTGAGTATTCTTTGGTTGTTGAAGAATTAATCAACTACTAAATCTCATGTTATATCCTAAATAGATCCTAAGTATTCTATTAAAAATAAGCATTGAAGTCATCTAGGCCAAGTCCTTATATGGTTTGAAGCCAAACATCACCATTTTGATTTCTTTAGGTGTAATTGGCCTTGTAAACAATTAGCAGTCATCTACCTCAATTCCGTAATGTATATATACTTGGAATGAGTATCAAAGAAGAGCAAAAGGATTTGGTCATAAGGAGATCATTATAGTATTTAAAAGCTAACTCCTTCATGGCATCTTACTCCTTATGTGTGTTCTCTTCATTATCTATAAATGCATTGATTTTATTGGTGTTCTTGAAAGCTAATATAGTATTAAAGAAGAAACCAATTTATATGTCTCCATCTTTGAGCTAGTGTATCTTGGTTTTTTTATCTAAGGTATGAGCTATGTAGGAAAAGGCTTAGGATGTAGTCTTAAAGAGCTTACTATTTTTTAATTTTAAGACTGACATCATTATGAGAAATGTATAACCCATATTGGTAATATAGACTACAAGGAAAATGCCATTTTGCGATAGAAATTACCGACGGAAAACAAAAATATTTTATCGGTAGAATAAATTACCAACAGACCAAATCATTATAGAATCGGCCGTAGCTAATAATTACCGATGGTCAAAAAACTGTCCGTCAGTAAATTCACTGATGGTACATTTGTTACTGTCTGCAAATTTACCATCGGAAAATTTTTAACTGTTGGCAACTATATCGACGGCTTATTGAGTAACTGACCGTTGGTAAAATTTAGCGATGGAAGTCTATTTTCTGTCAGTATATTTAACGATGGTAATAAGTCTACCGTCGGTACATTTGTTTATAGATTATCGACACATGTGATATTTCGTCGGTATTTACTACTTTTATTACCGATGGAAGAACCCATTGACCGTCGGTAATTTGTGGATGTAATTACCAACGGAAATTTCTTTTCGTCGGTAAATTTATTACTTAATTTTTTAAAATAATATATTGTCGTTATATTTAAATTATAGTTAATGCATAATTTTAATAATTATATATTTATAGTATACATTTAATTTGGTTAAATAGAAATTTTGATTAATAATTAAAAGTTAAAATATTTTAATTGATAATAAAAACATTACATTGTAAAAACATTACCTTGGGTCCTCCACATCTGTTGGCCGAATTACGCAATAAAACGGACATGGCCTCAGATGATGTCCAATATTACAGCCAACGACTCCATATTTCTTCAAAAATGTAAGGTAGTCGTATAGCCATCCTGCGTATCGCACCAAAAAAGTCACGATAACGTGTACGTGCTCTTGACTCCCATACTTTATAGATGATCCTGTCAAATTGAGAATCCAAAAAAAAATCTTTATGTAACAAAAGGAAAAATATTCGATAAATACTTTTGTTGTAATAATATTTATCAAATTAATGTATAAAAATGTTAATTAAAAAGGAAATAATAATTTCTATCATAGCTCAAACTTATGGTAGTAAAATTCCTTATTCGCCTGAGAGATATTCTTCCATACATAGCCCTCAGGATAATCTTCTCTTGAATTTCGATTTCATGTTTCTTGTCCAGATGGAAAAAACCTAATATAAAAACAAATAAATTTATACCATTTTTTAAATTTAAACCTATAACTTAATTATAACATATAATGGTTCATATATTTTCACTTGCATATTATTGACAATTGTGATGTATTTTCGTCCATTAGGTCCCTCAACTCTAGGCTAGAGGTCGTCTCCTTAATCCCCATTATTTACCCCTGATATTGCTGTCGATATAGGGCTAGTAAATGATGAAGGAGTGGTGGATGGTGTAGCCTCATCTGCCAGTGTAGTAGGTGGAGGGGGGTGGAGGGGTGTTTCATCTCTAGGTGCTACACCACGAGATCCTTCACCTATATAGTAAGTACCTCCCAATCATGGTTTGAAAAATCTTGGTCACTGAGTATCTTATCTTCTCTTTGATTTCATATTTCAACCTGAAATAAATATTTGATTGAAGTTTATAGAAATATTACAATTTCGTTTCAATAATTTATGCAATATATTGAAAAGGAACTAAATGATTTGTTCATATAATATTCAATTACAAAAATAAATTAATCGCTATCATCACTTAATTGTATATCAAAATCATCTTCCTTTTCTAAAGAATTTGAATCAAACTTAGGCTCTTCTTCAGATCTTTGGCCCTCCTCATCATCTCCAGATAAAATTTCAACATATTCATTACATGGATCATTCAAAGGTTCATTATCCTCATATACAATAGATGCATTTATTTCATAAGTCTCTTCTTGAAACGTTTCACTTTCAATTCTCTGTTCTCCTTTTTCACATAATTCAAAAACACCTCTAGGTTTAACTTTGCAAACAACTAACAAATCTGACTTATCTTGTTGTAAGCTAGGAAAAGCGACATAATACACCTGGATCGCTTGCATTGTCAACACGAAAGGTTCAAAATATTGAAATCTTCTTCACTTGTTGGTTTCAACTAGATTGTATCTGCTATCCACTTTTGTATAAACATTTGGAGCTAGATTAAACCACTCACACCTAAATATCACAGTTTGCTTTATTGGCAATGTAAGATACTCAATTTCAAGTATCTCAATTATTTTTCCATAGTAATCAATCACTTCTCTCTGTATGCAAACTCCACTATTTATTGTTACCATGTTATGACCATGATATTCTGTATGATATTTGTATCTATTAATGAAATACATCAGATATGATTTAATAGTTCATAAAGGTCCCTTCACAAGACAACTTATGAACTTGTTGTCTATTGAATTTTCTAAGGCCTATAGAAAAGAAAATATTATATTAAACAATATAATGTCAGCTGAATACTTAAATCTTATCATTCAATCATTTCAATATTTGGAAGTGAAAGCTTACACATTGCTCGAACCATCAAGGAAAGTTTCTTCCAACTTCTTTATTTATATCATCCTGTGATTTTTCGGGCATGAGCTCCCGTAACAATTCCTCATATAATCTAAAAACGTTATTATATATTCAAGTTAGTACTAAATTTCAAAACCAAAATAATCACTTGATACTTACTGTACCAAAAGTTGAACCTCTTCACAATTCAATAAAATGTAGCCATGGGCAGCTTCAATTTCTTCCTCTGTTAACATTCTTCTTATTAAGCATCCATATGATCATCCCGGATAAGTGAAGATGGATAAGTTACCATCAACATCAATAGTTCCTCCCCCAACGTCATTACGAGGAACTTTTCTTTCTCTTATATGAACATGCGGCTCAAAATAATGTGAACAAAATGTACTAGCTTCCTCCATTAAATAAGCATTACATATCAAACCTTTAACTCTTGCCTTGTTCTTGACATTTTTCTTCAAGTGATGCAAATACCTATATGAGTGAAAATGTTTTACGAATTTAGTTATAAAAACATGATAAAATGACTTCAAGAAAGGTTCAATTTTGTTGAATTACGTAACTCTCAAATGGATACATCCAATGATATTGCACTAGAACTGCTAGTTTAGCCTTATGTGTTAAATGGACAGGTAGATGATCCATACAGTCAAAGAAGCTTGGAGGAAATATCCCTTCTAAGTAGCATAAAATTAATGGAATTTCCCTTTCCAATTTTTCCATTTTAGCCAACTTAATTTCAGATGATGTTAAGCTTTTGAAAAACAAACTTAATTCTGTTATTGCTTCCCAAACCTTATTCGGTAGCAACTCCGAAAATGCTATTGGAATTAGCCTTTGCATAAACACATGACAATCATGACTTTTTATCCTAAATAATTTGTACTTTCGCATATCCACACACCTTGCCAAGTTTAAAACATAACCATCGGGAAACTTTAGACTTCTCAACCATTTACATAATATTTCCTTTTGCTTTTTGTCCAAAGTGTAACATGCTTTCGAATATTTACCGGTCCAAAGATCTTTATGTAACTCATTCCTTCTACAAAAAAGCTTCAAATTAGCTCATAATTTTGCATTGTCTTTTGTCCTCCCTTCAATGTTCATTATAGTATTGAACAAATTGTCAAAAATATTTTTTTAATATGGATCACATCTAGATTATGACGTATCAAATTATTTTTCCAATATGGAAAATCCCAAAAGATGCTTCGTTTTCTCCAACCAAAGTTTCTACTAATGCTTGTATTAATTTCATCAGCTTCAAATTATGTAACTTTCAACAAGCTTAATTCCTCAATCTCTAGCAATATCTCTTCACTAAATTTGTTAGGGGGAGGAGGTGTTTTTACCATCCTATTCTTAATAAACTTTTGATTATTGCGCCTAAATGGATGATCTAGAGCAAGAAATTTTCTATGGTTATAAAACCAACATATTTTGCCCCCGTTTGGAAGATAAAATGTATCAGAATCATTGCCACAATAAGGACAAGCCATCTTCCCTACTGTGCTCCATCCAGGTAATATGGCATATTCTAGAAAATCACTAATTGTCTACATCAAAGTTGCTCTCAACACAAAATTTTATTTCAGAGAGACATCATATGTCTCAACACCATATTCCCTAAGATGCTACAATTCAGATATCAACAGTTGTAAGAAAACATCAATTTTATGCTTTGGATTTAAAGGATCTGGCACAATCACTGTCACAAACATATATGCCTCTTTCACACACATCCATGGAGGCAAATTATAAGGAGTAATTATAACTGGCCATAATGAATTTTACTGGCTGGATTGACCAAAAGGTAGAAATCCATCTATCGACAAGCCCAACCTAACATTTTAACTTTCAACTGCAAACTTATAATGGCTGTCATTGAAATGTTCCCATACCAATGCATCTAATGGATGACTCATTATTCCATCTTCCTGTTCGTGTTCATTATGCCATCTCATGTAAGACACAGTAACATCAGAAGCATATACTCTTTGAAGTCTCAGAGTTAGCAGGAAATAATAAATCTGCTTCCAGGGTACTAACTTTCCTTTCATAGAATGCTTTCTTGGCTTTAACTTAGATTGACCACAAAATTTATACTCTTTTAATTCCACATCATCACCCCAATATAACATACATCCCAATTTTCAACAATCAATCTTTTCAACAGGCAAACCAAGACCCCTAATAAGTTTCTTCATATTGTAAAAACTATCAACCATTGT
>JAOSBN010000006.1:15571682-15587223 GCA_027563595.1 Erythroxylum suave
ATAATAATAATAATAATAATAATAATAATAATAAATGATACAAATAATATATTTAATAATAATCAAATTAATAATAAATACAAAAATTAATAATAATAAAAAATTAAATACGAATAACAAATTTAATAATAATAATAAATCATATAAGAATCATTATTATAATAATTATAATAATAATATTAACAACAAATTGAATAAGAATAATAAATTTAATAATAATAATAATAATAATAATAATAATAATATTATTATATTGAATAATAAGTTCAAAATTATTAATAATAATAAATTAAATACGAATAACAAAATTTAATAATAATAAATCATATAAGAAAGATTATTATAATAATTATAATAATATTATTAATAATAAATTGAATAAGAATAACAAGTTTTATTATTATTATTATTATTATTATTATTATTATTATTATTATTATTATAAAAATAATAAATTTTATAATAATAAAATTAATAATAAGTAGAACATTAATAATAATAATAATAATAATAATAATAATAATAATAATAGTAATAATAATAATAATAATAATAATAATAATAATAATAAATGATACAACTAATAAATTTAATAATAATTAGAAAATTAATAAGTAGAAAAATAATAATAATAAATTTAATACACAGTTCAAATTAAATATACACTTCAAATATACATTTCAAATACACAATTCAAATACACTTCAAATACACACTTCGATTACACAATCCCTTCTCTTCAATCTCAAATATACACTTCAATCTCAAATCGTTCTCTTGAATCTCAAATACACACTTCAATCTCCAAATCACACTTCAAATACAAACTTCAATCGCAATTCCCTTCTCCTCAATCTCAAATTCACACTTCAATCTCAAATCCCTTATGTTCAAAGCATTACAACAAATTTTTATTACAACAATTACAACAAAATATTACAAAAAAACATTAGAACAATCATATGGAGCATTTTATCGAACACCTCAAAAGCAATATGTATAATCTTTAACTAATCTCTAAACAAATGCATCTTTCCATTATTTACCAACAACAATATGTATAAACAACAAATCAACAAACAATTACACAAAAAATGCATATATCAACAATAATCACACAAAAACTGACAACTTAAAACACCAACGATTGATATATAAAAGTTTCATTTTTTGGAGAGAAAATACACCCAATAAAGACCTTACTAGAAAATGCGAACGATGGGCCAGAAAACATGCACAAAATGACGGTGGAAGTAAGGAGAATAACATAAAACCAGTCGACGGCGTGGAGGAGAGAAGGAAGAAAAAAAAGCTGGGGAGGGGGCTGGAGGTAGGCGTCGACTTACGACGTCGTTTCATTTATCTTCTTAAGTCGACACTACATGAAGTCATTTTCTTTATTAACAAGTCGACATTTACTGACAGAATAAGCTTTCCGTCAGTATTTAAATTCATCAATTAATTACCCGCCACGTCTTGCCGCTTCATTTTGCAACGGAGCATGACGTCTGTCGGTAAACTACGCTGCATCTTAAAGATGGACCATATTCTGTCAAAAAATGACCGAAGTTGATTATTAAACAAAGCAAATTACACTGACAGATCGGGTTTCGTCGGTACATTTCCGGCACTATATAATTTCAGGAAGCTTTCCCGCAATTATTACCGATGGGAGTTGGTACGTCATCGCTATATGTCATCTTAAGTCGACGCTATGCAATGTCATTTTATTTATTAACAAGACGACATTTACCGACGGATCACAATATCCATTGGTAAACTATACTACATCTTAATGACGGACCACATGCCGTCAGCAAATGACTGAAGCTAATTATTATACAAAGCAAATTACACCGACAGATTGCTTTCCGTCAGTAAATGTCCGATGCTAGCATTCCCGAAATTATTACCAATGGGAGTTAGTATGTCGTTGCTATATCTCGTTGAAAATTTTGCGCAAAATTCCTTCCCTCCACATTTACCGACGCCAATTTTGTCCATCGCTAAATCTAAATTTTGACGTCCTATTTACTGACACTTTGTTGTTTTCCGTCGGTAAGTAGCTTCGGGAATCATTCCGTCGGTAAATGTTTGACGCTATTTTATGATTTTCTTGTAGTGATAAAAATTCAAGTTTGGAAATTTTTTAGTTAGTATTTAGTGTTTGGACAAGTTTGTCTTTTCAAATTTTTTAGTTCCTCTTTCCCCTTTTTCAACTGGTAACTTTACAACTTGGAATGTGAAAATTCTCTCCCTTTCTCACAACATCCTAGAAACCTTTTACATGTAACATAAGGCTATAAAATCTGAAAGGATTTCTAAGTAGGGAATTTTTATTTATCATTTAACCTCAATGATGGAGTGATCAGAAGACATGGGAGGACTAAACTGAGCAAAACTGGTGGGAAATTTATCTAACCAAATATTATTGGTTAAAACTCTATCTAGCTTTTTTCTCATGCAGCTTACTCCAATTTATTTATTGGAACAAGTAAAGAATTTTCCAATAAAGCTCATATCCACAATCCCAATAGAAGATGTGATGGATGAAAGTTCATTACCATTTACATTTTTGCTAATAGAAAAACAGATAGTTTCATCTAGTTTGAGAATAAAATTGCAGTCACCTCTTAAAAGCCATTGTTAGTTGATTGCAATTTCAATTCTCTTTAAGTTAAACCTAAGGAAATTTCTCTACAAGTTTAGGTTAGCTATAAATATAATTGAAAGAAGGAAAGGAGAGCTATACCTGATTAAGTGGCAATTCAGGTGGATCAATTAATTCAAGCTAAGGAGTTCAATTACTATAATGAAAGAGGGATTGAAATCAACTACAACCCTCCCATTATAATGATGTGAATGATTAGATATGTAGTTCTATTTACTTCTAAAAAAACTAAGCTCCTCCCTTAAGTTAACCTCTCTTATTTTAGTCTTTTGTAAAGCAAAAACAAAAACGATTTCCTTAAGGCTTTATTTCTTTAGATGACTATTAATTCATCTTAATTCCAAATAATATGTCCATTAAGTCATATTAAAAGAGGAGTCCTATAACATATCCAATAATGAATCATTACATAACTCACAAGATTAATTAACATCAATAAGTTCAGATGCAAGCTCCATGACATTAGACATTTTAAATATAACCTCTTCATCCTCCACTTTTAGTATTAACTTTCCTTCTCCAATATTGATAATTGACTTAGTGGTCACTAAAAAGGGCCGACCAAGGATCAGATGTACGTTTACATCTTCATCTATGTCAAGAGTCACAAAACATACTAGAAAGATAAACTTATCATCGTTAATAAGAATATCCTCTATAATGCCCCTAGGATGCTTTACCAATCTATCTGCCAATTGTAAACGTATCCTAGTAGGTTTTTAGTTCACCTAATCCAAGTTTCTTACATAACGAGTAAGGCATCATGTTAATACTAGTTCCTAGGTCAGTGAAAGGCTTATTTATTTTTAAACTACCTATTTAACAAGGGATAGTAAAACTCCTTATATCTAAGGGCTTCTCTGGTAGCTTACTTTGTGAAATTTTCGAGCACTTTCTGCTTAGCGCTACAATTACCAATTACTCTAACTTTCTCTTGCTTGATAGTAGCTCCTTTAAAGCTTTCAAGTACTATGACATCTGCACAATATCTTCAACAAGTGGTTATTTAAACTACAATTACTTAAACACTTTGGTAGGATAAGTGCTAGCAAATAAAAAATCCTTGACTTTTTAAAGATGTCATTCACCTTTAGCTTTTAGTTGACTCTTGGTATTCTCCTTCTTTTGTTGAAGTTCATTTTCATCTTGAAGCTCTTTTCCACTCCTAACGGTGATTACCATTATACGTTCTTTACGATTTATTTCAATGGTACTAGGTAAAATCCCTTATGATCTTTCAAATATTAATTTTGTAAATTGACATATATGAACCTCCAAGTTACATAGAGAAGCCTCTATTCGTTGATATCTTGCTTCTAACTCTTGAACGAGCTTAAACAATATATCGTCTAAATTTGGCTTCTTAGTCTGAGATGGATATTGTGGAAATCTTAGTGGAGGGTTACACCGTACATATCCTTGATTTCTCCATGAGAAATTAGGGTGATTCCTAACTCTTGGATTATAAGTACTACTGTATGGATTGTTTTGTGATCTAGGAGCATACTCCATATAATCCACATTTTTAGGTTGCAATGCTTGACAATTTTGACCTAAATGTTCCAATCCACGCACCTCTGACTGTACAACCTTCATTATGGATTTATAGTCAGTTTATCAATCTTTTTGCTTAAAGCATCTGCCTAGTTCATCAATTGTGCCACTGCATCTACTTCATATGTCTCCGCTGGCTAGTTAAGGCTTACTCGAAAGTAGAAATAGTAATAATTGTTCATATTTATGTCTTTAATAAGGTCATAGATTACTTTTGGTGTCTTATTATTCAAAGTACCCCCAGTCGTTGTATCTATCGTCTACATTATAGTCTGATTAGCCCATTATAAAAGGTATGAATTTACTTCCATAGTGACCATGATGTGAGTGTTTCCTCAACATCTTTTTGAACCTCTACCATATCCTATATAATTCTTTTCTCAACTTGGCAATCTTTGCTGGTGGAAATACTTTAAAAGAAATTTCTCTACTAGTTGATCCTATGTCATAAGTGAGATCTAGGTAGAAAATTTAACCATTGCTTGGCCCCCCTTAATGAAAACATAAATACTTTCAATATGATTGCATCGTCATTAACAAAATTACTTTTAAAAGTATCACAAATCTCCGAAAAGTTTGAACAAGCTATTACACCATCTGAATGATACTTAGCTTAACTTCAAATTGTTGGCATTAACAGTCGGTATGAAAATGTTAGACTCTGCACCTATCAAGTCTGGTGTAGCATAATCAATTATCATTCTTAGTTAGTTTATCATGTTTCCTAATTCTTCAGTATCAATATGACCTCCTAAGCCATCTATTTGTTGATCTAACTTGAACTCTTTAAATTATGTTCTGTGAAAATTTCTATGAAATGCTCTCTTAATCTTTGGATCTTTGTCTTACTAAGCTCGATGGATAACTTCAGATTGTAAACTAACCTCAAGATCTTTCAAAGACAAGAAAACTAAAGAGTCAATAAAATAAACATATAAACTATGATAAAATTAAAATAGAATAAAATAATAATGACAAGATTAATAAAAGTTAACATTTTCTAATATTATTGTCCCTGGCAACGATGCCAAAAACTTGGTTGAATTTTATTGTACTTATAGATATTTATAAGTTTTAACTATAAGTTAAGTACGAGTTGATTCCATCATAATTGTAAGTATTAGTATTAACCCTTTTTCTAGTCTCTAATTGTCAAATCAAATTGTGAATTTACTTGAAAATTAAAGAAAATAAACTAAATTAAAGTTGACAAAATAATGAACTCAGATGAAGATAATACTACGAATAATCAATATCAAATAAGTAGTACCTAGGTGATGAATCCCCCTAAGATATCTTAAACACTAAATTAAATTATTGATAATTCAACCGTAAAAATTTCTATCTTATGTTAATTTCTTTCTTAAGACCATTAACAACTATATCTAATAACAAATATTAAAAAAAACAAATAGAAATAAAATAATTTATAATTTAAATATTCCTTATCTTTAATAACATCTCTTTGTAAGTTAGATTGAACGTTGTTATCTATCGGATCTCATGACATAATTTTCATGCTTTCTTCGTCCTCTATTTACAAGTTCCTTTTCTCTGGTGTTTCTTAAGACTTAAAAACACTTCCTTTTTTCTGCCTCCAATAATGTCCTTTTATAATTAAAACTAGAGTTTCTATGATATACACAATCACTTACATAGTCGTGTAAGTGATTGTATATCCCCAAAAATACCTAAATTTGCGATATTATATAAGTATAATAACTTAAATAGATAAAATACACTATCATGTATGTTAATATACACTAGCATACAACCCCACACAGGCATGAATTGTGTTGTTAAAGTTCCACACATTTATAGTGAGTCACACAGTCATTATACACGGCAATGTAAGTCCACAATCGTTTTAAATCTTTGTTCCAAGCTACAATTTCATTCAAATTCTTCTCTTTTTAGTTCATAAAGGCAATTATCACCTATAAGCACACTTGAATCGAAGTAACTACCAAAAATACTATGAAACTATTAAATAACAAGCAAAACATACTAAATAAGCGTATATAAATATGGTCAATTAATAGTTTACCAATAAGCAGGAGAATTTGTTAGAACTCAAGAGGAGGCTACCTTGATCCTTTGAAGCAGGTACTAAGAATGCAAAAGATTAACAAGTTTAGGGATTACAATTCCATTCTAGGCAACCATAATTCCTTACTAAAGTAAAACGTTAGAATTTTCTGGTTCAAAAAGGGATAATCTAATACCAGTATTTTTCTCTATGTAATACTTACAAGGAGAAATAGAAACAAAATCATATCTATGTTGAATATGAATGGAGTCCTTCGCTTTGATAAAGAGAAAATTAAAGACATAGTCTTATAGTACTTTAGGAAGTTGATGGGATCAAATTCCAATGTAATTAGATGAATTAGTTTACGAGGATTTATCAATTAAAACCTTAGTCAAACCTATCTTTGATCAAGATAATAAAGAAACACTCTTCATCTTAAACCCTAATAAATCTCCTAATCTGTATATAGTGTATATTTCTTCCACTTAATATGGAATATCAATAGAGGGATTTGGTTGGAATAGTAGAGCAATTCCTTTAAGTAATAAGATATTGAGGGAGTTAAATAAAACTCATATTTGTTTAATCCCTAAGAAGATGAACTATAATTTAATGCAAGACTATAAACCAATCTTGTGTTGCAATACAACTTACGAAGTATTACTAAGCTTATAACTAGAAGGTTATCCCTTAAATTTTTGATAGGTACATAACAAGAGGCATTTATAAAAGAAATGTTTATTAATGATAATATCCTTCTTATGCAAGAATTAATTAAGGAGACTGATTCCAAAAGACCATGTAGGAATTGTGTTTTGATGATTGATTTCTTTAAAGCCTTTGATATAGTTAATTGAAATTTCATCTTAGAATCTATGAAGCCTTTGGATTTCCTCTCATTTTTATAAGCTGGATCAAATCCTATATGAATAAAACATCTTTTGGTGTCCTAATAAATGGTAATCCCAATGTAATATTCAATTCAAGGTTATTAGACAGTGAAACCTGTCAAAAATTGAACAAAATATGTATTTCCTCACATATGTATGTTATAGCGACTATTAGCTATATATATACACAAAACCCTAGTAACCAAATCTTGTAGTTACCTATAAATTATGGAGTATCCTATAAGAGTCTTAATTAATACTATCCTAATTTAAGGAAAAAATCTGTAAAAATATATTTTCATAAAATTGTCTCATAATTAAACAAACTTTCCCAGCTTGGATACAATAGTCTAAAAAATTTAGTTGCTTAACCTTTTGGTAAGAATAGCAACAAGTTCACCATGTGTAGACACAAAAGGAATACAAATTAGTCCATCTCTAGCTTCTACTTGACAAAGTGCCTGTTGATTTTGATTTGCTTGGTTTCGTGATGTTGAACCGGATTGTAAGCTATACTTATCACAAATTTATTGTCACAATAGAGTCTCAGAGGGCCATTCCATTTAATCTTCAAGTCTTGAAGGATGATCTTCAACCAAAGTAACTCGTATACACTTTGAGCCATTGCCCATAATTTGGCTTCTACATTTGACCGAGCTACCACTCCTTGTTTTTTACTTCTCCATATCATAAGGTTCCCATCCTGAAGTTAATCTTCTATCAACAATTGAACCAACATAATCA
Organism: Erythroxylum suave; assembly: GCA_027563595.1. Classification (NCBI taxonomy): domain Eukaryota; kingdom Viridiplantae; phylum Streptophyta; class Magnoliopsida; order Malpighiales; family Erythroxylaceae; genus Erythroxylum; species Erythroxylum suave. The sequence continues at coordinate 15,579,574 of JAOSBN010000006.1, forward strand.
GGACCAACGTATGCTTCAAATACAAAACCCCCATTCCTTTTAAACAAAATACCTTTTCCTGGTGTTCCTTTGAGATATTGTAGTACTTTGTGAGCTGCTTACAGTTGAACTTTCTTCGAGCTATATATTAATTGACTAGTCAAACTTATAACATATACTATATCTAATTGTGTGTGAGATAAGTAAATGAGTTTTGCTACTAGGTAGTAATACATTTCTCTATCTACTACTATGTCCTCCTCTACCTTTCTAAGCTTAAGATTCGGATCTATAGGAGTGCTTGTTGGTTTACATTTTGTATTGCCTATTCTTTGAGAAGATCTATAACACACTTCATTGAGAGATAAGGAACCTCAATCCTAAGAAAACACTTTAGCCTCCCCAATTCCTTGATCTTAAATTCTTTAGCCAAACACTAACTCAGTACCATTTTTTCCTTAACATAATCTCCTGATACTATTATGTCATCAAAATACACCAAAAGAGCTATAACTACCCCTAAGGGAGAGTGTTTAATGAATAGTGTGTGTTATAATATCCTGTTTCTCCATACTAAGGGTTAGGACATAGGATCCTAGACCATGGTATATGAGAAATAGCATTGAGAAAGTTATGAGGTGCATTGCATTAACATGCATACCATTAGCATACACGAATAAATTTTTATTTTTGTACACATTGTAAATACTGTATATGCACCCAATTGACACATTTCAGGGTATAAAAGATTTTAAATGATTATAATGCGAATTATGAATTTATAAGCCTTAAATTTTTATTTGATGGTTTCAATTATGAATTTGAAATTTAATTGTTAAAATTGGCAAATTTATGAATTTATGTGTATTTTTGAACTAGGAAAAATGCTAAGTGGCAAGACAAATTGATACATGATAGTAGAAATAAGTGACATATGCCATTAAGTAATTAAGTGACAAATGGCATAGAGATTGAGTGACAAATGGACTAAGAAATTAAGAGACATTAGGTAGCTTAAGTAAATGACATATTTACTTGGTCCTTCATGTGATAAGTGTCATGACAAGTGTCGTGACACTTACCAACTAATTAACCTATGATATTTATTGAAGACCTAATCATTTTTTTCTTTCAGCTGTTACTTTTTGCTTCATTCTCTTTTTTTATTCTTCTCTCCATCTCACGACACTCTCACCAACCCTCACCATCTTGAGTTTTACTAACATCCTACACAAGCCACTCCAATGAAGTTCTGTTGTCTTCTTCTTGATGATGAAACCCATTTCTATTTCCATCTTGCTCTTGAAATGGTGATGATTGTGTCAATGGAGGAGCTAGGTTATGTGATGATTTGAAGAAGATTGGAGTTAAACAAGTAAGTAACATATTATTCTTCATGGCTTGTTTAAATAGAAATGTATATGATGATGGTTTAGAGATAGATTTAAGGTGATAATGGAGTTGAAAGTTTGCCAAAATGTTGATGATGAAATGTATAGGTTTGTGTTCTGTTTTTGTATAAATGATGAACAATAGCTTATCTATTGTTATATGGATGTTTTTTATATGGAATTGAGGTGAGAATGGAGAGAAAACGAAGTAGAAATGATGACCTATGCATAAGATGAGTTAAATGTATTATAAAAGAGTTAAATTTGGAGAAAACATGGAAGAATTGGTTAGGATTTTTTGGATTACATAACCCACGATCATAGGAATGCCACCATGATCATGGGAAATGCAAGGAAAGGGTTGGAAATGCTCGAATGGATTAACCCATGATCATGGGAAGTCCTCCACGATCGTGGGAAAGGCCCTGAATGTGAATTCTTCTCTTTTGATTGATGTTTGAACTAATTAATGATAAGATACTTTCCTATAGTCTATTTAGATTTGAATGAGGCTTGAAATGAACCTAGTTTGATGCTTGAAAAGTTGATAAAGTGCTTGGTAAGTTTGGATTGATAATTGAGGTTATAACTAAGGAATGGATGGTTGATAACAACGTATCAAAATCTGGAAATTTTTTATTTTATAAGAAAGAAGGTGTTCCTAGGAATGCAATTGTGATCCAAGGATATGAGTAATGTTGGACCCCATTTCTGGAGCGCTATTATCACATTTAGATACCAAACATTTTACCGAACACTTGCATTCAAAACTAACCCTTTTTGACTCATCTCCATTCAAGTCTAAATATGTCAAAGAATAGTGTTGGTGAGTCACAAATTTGCATATGAACACGCTTCGGGTCAATTAGCATAACTTCTTAAGTTCTTCTTCTGCGTTTGGCCTATCGTCTGTGTTTGGCCCATTGTTTGGGTTTAACTATCGTCTGGGCTTAACTATCATCTGGGTTTGACTATCTTCTGGATTCGTCTATCATCTGTCCTTCATCTATCATCTGTCTTTCGTCTATCATCTGTCTTTTGTCTTGCATCTACCTTTCTTTGCATCTGCCTTTCCTCACGTCTGCCTTTCTTTGTGTCTATGTTGTGATGTCATCACAGGCGATTCCTTTTATCTGTGTTTTCCTTTGCATCTGTCTTTCTTTGCGTCTATGTTGTGATGTCATCACGGACGAAATCTGTCTTTCTTTGCGTCTATGTTGTGACGTCATCACAGACAATACTCTTCGTCTGTGTTTTCCTTTGCATCTGTATTTCTTTGCGTCTATGTTGTGACGTCATCATAGATGATACTCTTTTTCTTTGTTTTCCATTGCGTCTGTGTGTGATGTCATCATAGACGATACTCTTCGTCTGTGTTTTCCTTTGCGTCTATGTGTGACGTCATCACAGACAATACTCTTCGTTTGTGTTTTCCTTTGCGTCTGTGTGTGACGTCATCACAAACGATACTCTTTGTCTGTGTTTTCCTTTGCGTCTGTGTGTGACATCATCACAAACGATACTCTTCGTCTGTGTTTTCTTTTGAGTTCAGAACACAATCTCTCCACCTATGGAAGCTTGCAAAATACAAATATCTTTTTATATCAATCCAACCTACTAAGTGCTTTGAATCTTGCCTCGGTGATTTATCACATGCAATCCTTCCAACTCTCATATGCTATTCTAATACTAACAACATTAGCAATTTCAGCAGAGAAGAACATGCACATATACGTTTCATTATCCCAATCTTTAAATAACATAATCAGACATAAAAATGAAATTTCGATTCATCATTCCCTTACCAATTCAAAGAGTTTGAGCAAATACATACCATTATACACATCAAAACTTAAAACAAAATACATAAGGATTCTCAATGTTGATATGCTTATAAAGCTATCCAAAATCACTAACTTAGTACAAAAGTCTCTAACTATCGTGGAGTTTTTGATGCCTTGCAAAGATCAACTGTTGTCTTGTTCTGCACCTGAGGTGGGAAGATAATGGGTTGGGCTACACCGCTCAATGGCTAATATATTTATAGCCATCAGTGATTAGCATAAATTCAAGCATTTATAAGAATAGGTACTAAGCAATTCAAATATTCTCAAGTAAGTACATTAATGCAGAACACATAACATCCAAATGCATCATACTTGACAGTTTGAAGATGTAATGCACAAAAGAATGGCTCGAAGGTTCCATGGAATTAGAATGGAGAAATTGAATTTTACACGATGAACAGAATGAGTCCTTTTTCGGAGCTCATATGCCACAAGCGAGTAGCCGGGAGAAGAGCATAACTAAATAAAGACAATAATAAATTGTCCAAGAATGGCTTAAAGACTCTATTTATTAAGTCCATAAAGGCTGCAGAGGTATTCGTCAATCCGAAGGGCATAACTAAGAACTCAAAATGCCCACACCGTTGCTGAAAGCAGTCTTTGACACATCGATGTCCTTTATCCTCATCTAGTGATATCCCGATCTCAAGTCTATCTTGGAGAAGACCTTTGCCCCTTGTAATTGATCAAACAAGTCATCTATGGGAGGGAGTGGATATCTATTCTTAACGGTGACATGATTGAGCTTCCTATAATCCACACACATCCTCAACGATCTATCTTTCTTCTTCACAAAAAGGACCGGAGCTCCCCAAGGTGAAGAGCTCGGCCTAATGTAACCTTTCTCTAACAGGTCTTCCAATTGCTCCTTAAGCTCCTTCAATTTTTCCAGAGCCATTCTATAAGATGGAATTGATATTGGCGTTGTGCCCAGAAGAAGCTCAATGGGAAATTCAATTTTCCTAGGTGGTGGTAGTCCTGGTAATTCCTCGTGAAAGACATCTGGGAATTCCCTGACCACAAGTATTTCCTCTAACTTCCCTCCATTGGCCTTCGTGTCTACCACATAGGTTAAAAATGCTTCACACCCCTTCCTCATCATCTTCTCTGCTGTCAAAACTGAAAAAACTCTAGGCGAGCTTGCTTTTCTATCTCCCACAAACACCACCTTTCTACCAGTCCAATTCGAACTCCACTGTCTTCTGTTTACAATCCAGATGGGCATTGTACTTCTTTAACGTGTCCATACCCAAAAATCACATCTAATCCTCCCATCCTTAATGGCATTAGATCCACCACTAATTGTTCCCCTCCAATATATATCTCATAGTCTCTATATACTTGGCTAATAATAATACGTTGGCTAATTGGAGTACTCACCATTAAAGGAGTATTCAACGGGCTCAGATTTTTACCACACGCAGTTCTACTCGATGGCACAAATGAATGGGTAGAACTTGGGTCAATCAAAATAACAATATCATCTTTAAATAATTTAATCATACTAGTCACAACTTCTGGAGCGGTCTCTGCATCCTCCCGTGTCATTGTAAATACCATAGCTGGTGCTTGCCCCTTAGGTCTCCCTGGAAGATTCACCCTCTTAGTTGCATCAAAACTACCCACTTCAATTATAGTCTTGTGTCTCACAGTCTCAGTTATTTTCTTACCTTGCATCAGAGTTTTCTCCTATCTTGCATGCTAAGGACACTCTCTGGTGATGTGCCCCTTCTCTCCACATTTAAAACAAGCTCCAGTTCATCTGTAACACTCTCCTTTATGGAACTTGCCACAATGGTCACACTTAGGGATAGATGACTTGTCCCCTTCTCCCTTCTACTGCCTCTAGCTATTGAGGCCTGATAAGAGACAGTCCTCATCTGTCTGGACCTATTTGTACCACTGCTCCTCTCCTCAGACTGTATGCTCTTAGCACTCCTCTCTAGCTTAGGAGTACTGCCTCCCCTCTTGAACTACTCTCTCCCCTTTCTCTTTTTATTCATGGCACTCTTTATATTCTTTATGTTTTTATCCCTTAGTGCTGCTTCAACCAGCCGTTGAAAGTTGCAGAAGTTCTACACCACTACTTTTTCTCTGATGGCTAGGTGCAATCCTGATTCAAACCTATGGCACTTAGTCACCTCACTCATCATCATCTTGGTTGCATACTGGGATAGCTGTGTAAACCAACACTTGTACTCACTCACTGTCATCTCCCTCTGGGTGAGACTTAGAAACTCCCTCTACTTCTGCTAAATATACACCTCAGACAGGTACTTCTCCTTAAAAGCAGCTAAGAAGTCCTTCCATGCCAACACTAGAGGTCTCATCTGGCTCCCTGGCACACTCTCCCACTAATGCAAAGCATCCCTATAAAGTAAACTTGCAGGCACACTCTCCCACCAGTGCAAAGCATCCCTATAAAGTAAACTTGCAGCATATACCACCTTCTCATCATCGCCGCAATCCATCTGCTCCAGTACCCGTTCTATTTTCCTCAACCATGTCTTAGCTTCTTCTAGATCAGTGGTCCCATAAAAGTCCACTGCTCTATACTTCCTTAACTTATCAAATTGTTTCCCCTTCTTAACTGGGGCCGAAGCAGAAGATTGTGGCATTTGTCCTATAGCCTTGACAAATGCCTGAGCGAAGGCTTGAAAAACCCTTGGATCTAACGAAGGCACTTGCTTCTATAAAATAGACGACTCCCAGGTTGGGGTCTGAGAGGGCTCATTACCATGCCCTACAAAAGCCTTAGCATTTCCCGGGGCTACAAACTCATCGGTGCTCTTCTCTCTTAGTGGAGTGTCAGGTGCAACGGATCCTTGCAAAACTCCTCGTGTCGTTCGACGAGGCGGCATCTTACAGATCCTTGCAGAACTCCTCGTGTCCTTCTACAAGGTGGCATCTTACTCTTTCAAATATAAACACTATGGATTAGTTGAGATTTTATTTCAATCTTATTTCTTACATGTATACATGTCATTTAATGCAATCAAATCAATTTAACAATACAAACAATTAATCACATAACATAGCAATTTGTCCTACTATGCATTTTATGCCTAGGAAAAACCTAAGCTCTAATACCACAAGATGTTGGACCCCGTTTCTGGAGCCCAACTATCGCATTCGTATACAAAACATTTTACCGAACACTTACATTCAAAACCAACCCTTTTTGGCTCATCTCTATTTAAGCCTAAATATGTCAGAATAGCGTTGGTGAGTCCACAAATTTGCATATGAATAGGCTTCGGATCAATTAGCATAACTTCTTAACTTCTTCTTCTGTGTTTGGCCTATCGTCTGTGTTTGGCCCATCGTCTGGCTTTGACTATCGTTTGGGTTCGTCTATCATCTATCCTTCGTCTATCATCTATCTTTCATTTATCATCTGTCTTTTACCTTGCATTTGCCTTTCCTTGCGTATGCTTTTCTTTGCATCTATATTGTGACATCATCACAGAGGATTCCTTTCGTCTGTGTTTTCCTTTGTGCCTATCTTTCTTTGTGTCTCTGTTGTGACATCATCACAGACGATTCCTTTCGTCTGTGTTTTCCTTTACATCTATTTTTCTTTACGTCTATGTTGTGATGTCATCACAGGCGATACTCTTTGTTTTTGTTTTCCTTTGCGTCTGTCTTTCTATACATCTATGTTATGCCATCATCACAAACGATACTCTTCGTCTGTGTTTTCCTTTGCGTCTGTGTGTGACGTCATCACAGACGATACTTTTCGTCTGTGTTTTCCTTTGAGTTCAGAACACAATCTCTCCACTTATGGAAGCTTGCAAAATAAAAACAACTCTTTATATCAATCATACACATAAAAAATTAAAACAAATATATAAGGATGCTCAATGTTTATATACTTATAAAGTTATCCAAAATCACTAACTTAGTACAAAAGTCTCTAACTATCGTGGAGTTTCGATGCCTTGCAAGGATTAACTGTTGTCTTGTTCTGCACCTGAGGAGGGAAGATAATGGGTTGAGCTGCACGGCTCAGTGGCTAATATATTTATAGCCATCAGTGATTAGCACAAATTCAAGCATATATAAGAATAGGTACTAAGCAATTCAAATATTCTCAAGTAAGCAGATTAATACAGAACACATAACATCCAAATGCATCATACTTGATAATTCGAAGATGTAATGCACAAATGAATGGCTCGAGGGTTCCATGGAATCAGAATGGAGAAACCGAAGTTTACACCATGAACATAATGAGTTCTTTTTCGGAGTTCGTATGCTACAAGCGGGCAGCCAGGAGAAGGCTCGTGTCGACGTGCATGTGGCGAACAGAATGTTTCCACTCTCACCCAAACAAAAGAACATATTCATTTAATCATATGCTCAAACTTTCATGCTTGTCTATCTTTTCATTCAAACAAAATGCCATGACATGTTTCAATGGCATAACT
>JAOSBN010000006.1:15598346-15628481 GCA_027563595.1 Erythroxylum suave
TGAGTTTCGTTACAATGCAGGTTAATTTACAGTGGAATACTCTCTTCGCATTAGCATGCTGGACACTCTGGTCCGTACTGAATGAAGAGGTATTCAAGGGTGCTACATACATGCAAGGCTCAATCAAGGCAAAAATCGTGGCATTGACATGGGAAACGGCACGAATTTATTCAATTCAAAAAACAAGGTTGCATCTACGCTACCATGGGCCCACCGAAGAGGAAGCAGATCGGAGAGATAGTACCGACTCGAGCAACCTCTCCCACATATACTGCGACGGAGCAGTGGCGCGCAGTGATGGCCGAGCAGCTGTTGGCGGCTACATTGAAGATCCACATAGAAGATGGATCAAGGGATTCAGCGCCTTCATTGGAATTACTAGCCCCCTGCAAGCAGAATTATGGGCAATCAAAGACGGGCTACGGCTAGCAGAAGACCTAGGCATTCAAGAGGCTATAGTCTATTCAGATTGTAAAGATGCGATTGATTTACTTACACTACCAAGTTTACCAATGGACGCCGCACTCAAAATCATCCAATTCATCCATGACTCTGCCCGGAGATTCCAAAGACTCACATTCACCCACATCAACAGAGAACAGAACCACTGGGCAGATGCTTTGGCCAAGAAAGGACTCAATCCCAATTCTCCACATGGCATCTATGATCGGCGACCGCCGCTGCAAGAGCTCACAAGGGATAGCCTCCCTCGCTTTCGACATGCCACTTCTCAGACGCCATTCACTAACCGCTTCATTGAAGAGGAAGCAGATGGGAACGCAGCTTTTTTGGGTAGTCAGTCGATAGACACGAGAGTAGAATCTGGGATCATTTACTCTTCCAACCCGTTCACCTACCCTATTACTTTCCCCCCCTAACGGGGCTTTTTAATTTACCCCTTCTTGGCTCATTAGGGCCCTCCGACGTAATAAAAAAAAAAAAAGACAAAGTGTTTTAGAATTTAGAGACCGTACACAATTTTTTCCCCTTATAGTCGCTAGAAAGTTATTAAATGGTCTTCCTTTAACGAAAATGAGTTGCTAATTCAAATAACTATAGAAAGAGCAGTCAAGGATTCCTTTATAGTGAAAGCCAGTCTAAGAGCAAGAAGTTGTCGTCATAAATTGCATCTCAATATTTTTTGGACGACAATGTATTATTTCTTATGAATTAAACTTTAATTAAATGATAATTCATCACATATTTTTGAAAACAAAAAAAAAATTAAAAAGATGTAAAAATGCGTGCAAAGAAAACCTCGAAAGCAAGATTATGTCTTCTAACTCTCACGGCAACTGAAATATCTGAGTTTGACTTTGAACTATGTAAAGAAAGTTGATGGTCGAAAGTTTCTCAAGTTGAAGGAGCTACTTGCTCCTTGCCAACTAAGTAACACTTCGCCCAATTATTTATTTCTGATTGAAATTGAACTAACGTGATTAAGGCTAACTTTGTCCAAACCCAAAAAGCAGACCAATAGCGGGGGAAGAGATCCAACGGTTGTAAACAGTTTCAAAGCGGGACCCGTGACAGAAAACTACGGTCCAGATAGGTTGGTTCCATGACTTCGGGTGCAGACTAAATTTCGTACCAAGAGCAAGCTTCCCTGTGCTGTCGTCCACCTCTCTCATATGCGCTCTTTCTCTCTCTACCAATGATTTCAACACGCTTTCTTCCTCTCTCTCTACACCTTCTTTGCGAAAAGTGGAACCCCTTAATAAGTACCTAGTTTTTGATCCCAGAAACCAGGTCCTTGCTTTTGTTTTTTTTCCTCTCTTCTCAAAATTCAAATTTCAAAATTCGGACCTCATTTTTCTAACCCATCCAACTTTGCTTTCATTTTGGTCTATCGTCTACGGGAAAAAAAAAAAGGGGAGAGTTTCTGAGCTGCTTCCACAATGAATGACCTTCTAACGGTAACGATATTTTTTATGCTTTCTTAAATATGTTCTTGTTTTTCATTTCGCTATGCTTCTGTTTTTGTCTTTTGTTTGTTGTTTTTGTTTTCTATTAAGGTTTGTCTTGATGTGAATTTTTGATTGTGAAAGCTTTGTTAGTTTGTTGACTTTTTCTGTTTTCCGTGTGGCTGCATTCATTTTGTTGGATCCGACGTCCTTGCTCTTTTCAGGGCATCGAGGGTTTAATTTCCCGCTTAATTAGCTTTGAAGTTTGCATCTTTGTTTGGTTTCTAAGGAGCTGCATGAAAATGTAGGAACTCTGGAGTTCGCTATCATGGATCTTTTTGGTCCTCAAATATTGAACTTGAAATTAAAACCACCGTCAGGCGCTAGAAATTCCTCATTGCATACAGTAATTCTTTTAGCCTAGTCTTTCTGTTTTGGGAGAAATTTAAACCGTCTTCCCCTTTTTGAGTCAGGGGTTTTTATAAGATGTTTTAAATTAATATATTCTGACTGTATACATTTAATGAAAGATCTTACTGTCTTATTCCTGATAATGTTTCCTCTTTTTCTTTTGTCTTTTGGTCACATTCTGATTAGTGCTGGATATGACATACGTATATATTGATCCATTATGAAGTGCTGCTGCCAGTTTAAGGAGAAGTGATTTTGGGTTTCCTATGGAGGTCGTGTTGTTTGTTTGAAATCACACATGTACAATTTTGTATATTAGCTGTTCACGCAGTCCCTATTCTATCTGATTGCCATTAACTGCAATTAAAATACAGAAATAAGTGATATATGGCGATAGTATCTTTGATATGTTATAAGTTGAAAGGTGTAATTCTTTTGCAAGAATGACTTTCATGAACCCTTTTTGGAAATTAAATGACGATAGAGACCTGTTGATGTTGCTCAGCAGTTGGAATTGGATGTGAATTGCATTTAACAGTTAGTTATTTCAAACTCTTGCAGGAGTCCTTTGAGATCCCTCGAGGTCAGAGTTCCAGAGGTGGAGATATTGAAATGGGAATGAATTCTGGAGACTTGGGCTTGGAAAGTTTTTTCAAAAAGGTGTCAGTTTCTTCTTTCTATTTTTGACCTTATAATTAGGTTTTAAATTATTATTGGATGTCCAATTTCAAATATTTTTCTTTCACTTGTAGTATTGTTTGTTTGCTTTGCCTATTCTTTCTCAGGTTCATGAAATTGAGAAACAAAATGAGAAGCTGGATGTGCTACTCAAAAAGCTCCAGGTACTAGACTTTTCTCTTCTTGATTGGGCCAATATAATTCTGGTAGATGCTAGTAATTTCTTGAATGTATGTTGAAGTGTATCCTATGCACCTAGGCAGCACCTTATTTATCAGACTTTATGCAGCTCGTATCAAAGAAAAGAAGAAAAAAAAGTGACACCTACATAATGGTTATAGGAAAATTTCTTTGTTCCAATTCACTTTAGAGTTGATCTTTCTTGCTGGAGTTCTCTTTTGATCCTGTTTTCTTTCAACTTTTCTATTCACAGAAACTTTACTTTGTCCTCATGATAATTAATTTTAGATTAGATTAGCAAAATATGTCCTGGGCCTTGATTGACTAGTCCTTTCATATGGTGGTACCAAAAACCATAGCATGAGTAAGTAGTCAATGAGGTCTTCCTGATTGTGTAAGCCTCCAGTGGATTGTTTAGTCATTTTATGTTTGTCTTAGGTATGTTAGGCTCATTGAAAATTGAAGGCTTTTGGAACCTTGAAGGGCTGAAGTTTTGAGTGCATTTATCTGACATGATGATTAAACAATCTGCTTTAATTATGAAAAGATAGCAGCATTTTACAAAGTAGAGCTCTGCAAATTGTAAGGCTTTGTTGATTAAGGACTGAGGCCAAGACTTCTGAATTTAATCTTAAGGGGCACTTTCCTTTACAAGATGATCTTTTGAGATTGATTTACATGAAGAAATATTTCTAACTTATGTAGATATGATAAAAGTTATGCATTCTAAGAGACCAGTTAAAGTGTTCGCATATTTTCTTGTAAATCTTGCATGCAGGATGCAAATGAGCAGTCAAAGGCTGTGACTAAGGCTCCAGCCATGAAAGGTAATTATAGACTGATCTTTGTTTTATATTTGTGTGAGTAGAGTTTGTCTTCTATAAAATTGAGATGGAAAGTTGTAACGAGAAAAGGGATCGTCGGGACAAGCAAAGTTATTGCATGCATGTTAATGTTCAGTAAATGAAATGTTTTTTTAATTATTTTTGGTAATTATGGAATTTACATTAAGTAGTTGGATGTGTCAATCGGAGAACATCATTGGTGTGGTAAGTATTGTTCCTATGGATAGGAAGGTTAAATTTTATTGAGATAGATGTTCCAGCTTTGTTTCTGTAGCTATGAAATTTTTCTCTGGATCATCATTGCATGTTCCTTCCTTTCTTGTCCATGATTCGAAGTTGCTTATCATCTTTCTTTTGTTCATTGTTGAATAAACCTATCTAGATTCTTAAAAGCTTAAAGTTGAAGTTGAATGAATCTGATTTTTGCTCCCAGCAATCAAGCAGCGAATGGAGAAAGATGTTGATGAAGTTGGAAAAATAGCTCGTTCTGTAAAGTCAAAAATTGAAGAGCTTGACAAAGAGGTAGACCACTTGCTGTTTGTATAAACTTTAATTATAGTTCTTATAATCATCTTCTCCTCTTTTTTTTTTTTTTCAGAATTTAGCAAATAGGCAAAAGCCAGGATGTGGCAAAGGAACCGGTGTAGACCGATCGAGAACTTCAACAACCATGTAATTTACTGTACTACTGATTCATGTTTTTAATAGTAATATTTTGTTTCTGAATTATCAGTTTGTGTTAACTTTAGTTCATTGTTTTGATGTTCTTAATGTGATGACCATCATACTTGAATTATCCACCAATGGCGAAATTGGCTGTCAGCAGGTTTCATGTTACTTTGAAGTCACTCATGGGACACAATGTATTGCACTCCATCCTTGCATATGAAAGGAAAAGAAACAATCTAATTGCATTCCAAGCCCACCTATTAGGTCAAGTTTTGTTTTAACATTGTTTACATGTTTAGTGTTAAGAGTGGACTAGGATGATGCCACAAGTATGGCCTCCTTATGCAATCGTCCTCTCATACTTCTTTAGCATTGAGATATATCTAAGGGAAATAAATAGGCAGTAGTCAATAGCATTGACAACACAGCATTAAATTTCTTCCCTTTTTTTTTTTGTCTACCCTCTGTTGTTTAGTTTCAGTTTACAATAATTCAATGTCGTAAGTACGACATTAATATGTACTAAGCTCTTTTCTTTATTCTTGAATATTTGTTATTTTGGTAGAAAAAAACACATATGGTACATATGCTAGTGCATCATATTCTTGCATATGCCATGGTAATCCATAGTTTCTCTTCTGCGTGACAAGTATTGCATCTTTACAAAGTTCTTAGGTTTCACGGATTCTTTTTCCATATAAATGATCTCTCCTGGAATCTTTAGCTGAGACCCAAAAGCCAAAATATTAGGGCAAATTTATGAATTGTTGCAGACTGAACGCGGGGAAAATATGGTGAATTTATTGCTAAATTTTGGCACTTCTCTACAGTTCCTTTCTCTAGCCTGCTATGCATTTTTCCTCCGCAGTTGATTGGAGGAAAGACTCAAGTGGAATAAACTGAGTATTCTCTCATGAAATCTGGATAAGAAAATATTAGAAACCACTTATTGGGCTAAACAAGTCAAATTCTTTGTGGTTATGGACATATGCCAGTTTGATGTGAATTCCAAGTATCTGACTATAGATACTACTGTAATGTGGTGCAGAGCTTTGAAAAAGAAATTCAAAGATAAGATGGCAGAATTTCAGGTAGCTATCTGGACATACATGCAAGATTCTTACTCTATACCATATGTGAATTCTTATTTTCCTGACTACCTTGTGGGCTCTTTTCTTGATGACTGAACTATGCAGGCTCTGAGGGAAACCATCCATCAAGAATATCGTGAAGTTGTTGAGAGGCGTGTTTTCACAGGTTTGCTTTGGATTTTGTCAATAATGTGATACCCTAAGTTTGCAATTACCGGCTGCTAATTTATTTAAGTACTTGGTTGCCATGATTTCCAGTGACGGGTAAGAGAGCCGATGAAGAGGTAAAGTCATTGGCATAATATCTTTGTAAGATAATCTCAAAATTTCCCTTGAGCTTATATTGTGATTATTCTGCAATTTTCAGACAATTGACAAACTGATTGAAACTGGAGACAGTGAGCAGATTTTCCAGAAAGCAATTCAGGAACAAGGCCGAGGCCAGGTATGTTTGTTGTCTTGTCTTTTGGGTCTAGGATAATTGTTGAACATTTTCATTAGAATTTCTTTATTTCCAGATCAAACATTTTTGTGGACAAAGAATAGACTTGACTGAAGATTCTGGGAAAAGATTGCACCTTTTTTGGTGGTTTAGTTATTAATTGGGCCTTTGGCTGCTTTTAAAGTTGAAGATCCAACGGTGATGATGGTTAATGCTCGACTTTGATTGCATAAATTCTTGTTTGCAGATAATGGATACTCTAGCTGAAATTCAGGAGCGCCATGATGCAGTTAGAGATTTGGAGAGGAAACTTCTGGATCTACAGCAGGTACTTCGTGAACAACTGACATGTGTTACTTAAAGAGTGACATTGAGAAAACTGCAAGAATTGACATGCTCAAAAAGCTAACCCCTCTCTCTACTTAAAAGCTAAATTGATGGAACGTAATGTTTTGATTTGTGTTGTGTTATCAAATGGCCCCATATTGATAGTAGGTTGTGGTGATTTCAATAATTACTTCAGTGTTGTCTAATACTGTGACCATATAATACGTTATACAGTTAGCTTGGTATTGGGAACCCATTTAGATAAGTCCACATCCTGCATATTTGTCAGATTATTCTAAGTTTACTAGTTTGATTATCTTTTCATGGGCTTGGCTTCAATTGGTAGATTGTCTACATAACATCAAACTCCTGGATTTTTGTAATAAATTTTAATCTTTGACGACTGACAGTAGTCATTTCATGCTTCCTTTAATTCCTTTTTTTTTTTGGCAGTAAAACATAGGTATTGTAAAATTGTTAAAACTTGTAGGCTTTTCTTTGCAAGTTTTCTTCCACAGCCTAACTTTGTTGGGACAAAGCACACGCATGACTTTTTTCCAAGTTTGGTGAGATATTAGAGGAGACATGTAGTTAATGTGCTTTGCACTTCCATCACATGTATTTCATAATTTAGCATTACTTATTTGCAATTATTTAAGAGGAATTGAGTGGCACAATTACTTGAACAGTTATTACAAACGAAACTTGAAGAGTGCAACTTCACGAGGGATTTGTAATTGTATGCATTTCTGGGCATGAATGGGCCTTGCTGAATTTAAAACATGAATGCATCCAATAGAGGAAGTGAAAATAGTGGGATAGGCATATTCTTGGACCTGATTGTTCATTTTGAGTGTGCAGATTTTCCTGGATATGGCAGTATTGGTAGACGCACAAGGTGACATGCTGGACAACATTGAATCTCAGGTGACAGAATCCCTTCCAGATATTATTGTTCTCTGTAGTGTTCACAAGTACGCATTTCCGGTAGATACTCTATCAGTAGTGATAGCAGCTATATGGTGTTAGTGTACTTGTTTTGATATAATTCGTTAGTGTACTTGTTTTGATATCATCTGGATCCAGTGATATTGACACAACTACGTCCAATTTCTTTTTAGGTCTCAAGTGCTGTAGATCATGTGCAATCAGGGAATACTGCCCTCCAAAGAGCAAAGAAGCTGCAAAAGAATTCCAGGAAATGGATGTGTTTTGCAATTATCATTCTTCTTATCATCGTAGTAATCATTGTTGTTGCTGTGATCAAACCATGGAGTAAGAATGGTGCTTAGGCTGCCGGTGTTTGTACATTGTATAAGTATGAGCATGACACAGGCAACTTCTGTTTTTGGTCGGTTCTATGAAATTTCCAGTTATCATTTCCGTATCTTCAAATTTCTGCTTGTTTATCCATGTTTGAGAAACGGTTTGGGTGTGTAATACTTCAGAGTCTTGAAATACGAAATCTCTTATTCTTTGATAGAGACCAAATAAATAAAATAAAAATGAACTAAACCTATGTTCTTTTGTTTGATTCATGTTTTTGTCACCAAGGAACTTGAGCTCTTCCCAGAATAAATTTTCTTCCCAGAAGAAATTTTAAAGGACAAGTGCTTGTTGGATTTACTTTTATCATTGAAGTTCATTGAAGCCTGTGTAAACAAGTTCTCTTCTGGGTTCTCCTTTCAAGAGGTTAAAGGGACAAAATTGAGAAGAAAAGGTTAGTAAAGGAACTGCAGGGTTATATTTTGGCTATTATTTGCTTCTGCATTCGTACGGCAGAAATGTTAAAAGTACTAATACATTAACAAATTTCATAACATGCCTTTGGAAACCTGCTGTGAATTGGTATTATATGTTTACCCCTTTGAATTGGTATTGTAAGACACCCAGAACACTTCTGTTAGTTCGAGGAAAATAAATCGAAGTATCAAATAGTAATAGACTGTTGAATACTTTTTGAACATTGCAACTCGTTGCCTGCATGCCTAATACATTGTGGTTTCACTGTCCGCATCCAAATTGCTGGGAACTAATTCATCATAACATTCTGTACCTTTGCCCTCCTAAAGGATCTAGGGACAGCTCACTAAAGGGTGATGAGTTCTACTCCATGATTATTCTCTACCACAACTTGCCATCCACTACTTTTAACACATGCTTAGAGCATGGTTCAGCATTTCTTGGTTGTTTAATTGAGAGGATTGTCAAGGTCTTCCTTGTGAAATGATCCCTTATAGATTGGTATAATTTCCATTCTGAAAAGAATTCACTCCGATAATGCAGCTATTAATAAGCAAACTCCAAAGTTCATATCATACGACCTACTAGTTATGGGCCCATTGCACTTTCACTGGATTATCTTACCTGTTTCGAGTAATACCACAATTTCCGTATATAGGATGCAATATCGATAAGTCGTAGTGAACTTACGTTGACAGAAACATTTCATTTTGAAGCGACTTTTTACATTGACAATTAAAGCAGTTCACAAGGGATAAATATAATTTTCTGCATAACTAATCAAAATTCTATAAAAGTTTTCTCGACATCTACAGCCCTGAGAAGAAAAGGATGAAAACTTTGCGATCTCATGGACCGGACAATTTCACCCAGCTGCAGGGCGCAATTCTTTTGCCTCAACTTCACTAACCACTCTAATTGCTGTCACACAAAATGTTAGTCGTATGGCACACGAGCTCGTGCCGCTGTAATTGTTAGATTGCTAGAAACCATGCCAAAAAGAATAAATCTGAATAGTTATTTCCCTCAAACAGTGAATAAAAAGGAGTGGTATCATTATGTCATCCCCCATTTTCCAAAATTTCTTCATTCTCGAACATTCCTGTAAGAGAAATAGCAAACTCGTTAAGGGTGCAATTATATCGTGTGCACATCCTGGCCTAGTCATTAGGATCCCATTCATCATCCACTGGAAGAGTCAGACTGCTTTTATCATCAATATCCTCAGAATCTTGCCCTTCAACCATTTCATCCTCAGACTCCAACATACTGTCCTGACTCACTTCTCCTGCTGCTTCTGAAGGAACAACTTTCTGATTATTCTGCATCCATTTAGGGCATTCATCCTCACCTCCATATAGAAGTCGGCCATCATTACCCTTTAGTTGCTTTGAAAACTTATAAGGAGAAATTCTACATGAGCATTCTGGGAGTGGGTGAGAAAGAAATGAGATAGGTTTTGAGAAAAGCGATTGCCTGATAATGCCATCCTCACTCAAGCTTTTGTTCAGATGTTCCCTTACAGAAAGTGTCCAGTTATGCTTAGGATGGTACATGTTGTCACGGATTACATTGAAAAGATTTGCTAGATATTTCCTGTAGAAAACCAAAGCAGAATCAGAAAGAATTATTTCCATATATCTCAAGTAATGTGGTTACAATTCACCAATATGAGGAAGACCTTAGGACGATTCAACATTTTCAGTTTTCCTACAATCTAACTGGCATCATTGTGGTTGCAATGCCACACGAAATGTCTTGCACGCACAAATGGAAGTAAATGCAAACGAACCAGTAAAAATGTAGCAATCAGGTGAATGTTGAAATGAGCTGCGAGTAATTTGTTTTATCCCCCTTAAAAATAAGTAAATACTAACAAGTAAATACAAGTTTGGAGAAGGCACTCCAAATCTCTATCATCATATTGAAAACCATAGCATTAACATTTATGCAAAGTCAACAATATGATATTTCTTAACCACCATCTGATAAGCAAGTACGATTAGATAGAGAAGTTTCTGGACATTAGTAAGCAGACAATACAAGGCAAGGGAAGATTGAGACAAAATCTGTCAATAGAAAGCAAGTCAAATGGAAGTGTCTGCCAGAATGCAAAGATTTTAAGAAATCTACATAGTAACAAATTATGGAAATCAAAGGACGTCCATAAGGTTCTCTTCTGCGAGTGAAACTGTGACCAGAATGCAAAGACTTGAAGGAATTTACATGTAACCAAATTATGGAAATTAAAGGTGGTCAATGAGGTTCTCTTCTGACATACGCAGGAAAATGGAAGTAAATTTAAATTTTTAAAACACTTCAGCAACACAAGAAATTGATCATTTTGCTCCAGTTTCAATTAGTTCTAGAGATCTAAAGTCAACATCATTCTAATAGTTTATACACCATGCACTTCCAACTCTGTTTTCAAACATAAGAGATCAACTTTACTTCAATGGAATGATACTGATTTAACCACTTAAAAGTATTTGTCATTTTCATGTTCCTTTACCTGTCTGGTCGGTAAGTTCTGGAAGAAGCACTCTCATATAGCCTCTGTCCCATAACCAAGCTTGAGAAATCTCTCCACGTGCTACCATCATTATGAAATCCAGGAAAGAACGCATCTGCTTCCACAGAAACAATATAATCAAGGGCATCCCAAATCAACCTGTGAGCTTGCAACCTCAGATCTGTAGGTGAGGGATCAGGCTCTGCATCAGTCTCAGTGATCCAACCATACCACCCTTCTTTTTCATGTTGATAGATTGGTCTATCCGGAGGCGGAGGAAGAGGTCTAGGGCGTGGACCTGCCTTTTCCCATTCCTCCTTAAGTAGTTCCTCACTTTTTCCAGAAGGTGCTTGAAAGAGATCTTGGGGAAGAGGAATTTCAGGACCAATCAACTCAGAGAAGTCTTTGTAGAAGCATGTTCGATCCAACAAGTTCTCAAACATAGCTCGGAGAGGAATGAGGACACGTTGACCACCAAAGGTTTCAGAACCTGCTAAATATATAATAGTTCTGGGTGAATATCCCATTGCTCTAAGGAGAAGCCCAACCTGCGAGGAATTTGAAAAGTGTAAGTTCATTTCTAGCATTACCCAATTAGTACAGGGCCTTAGCCTTTGGAAATCATTGCAATGTAGAAACCATCCTTAGAAATTTAAGGTCAAATATTGAAACGAAATTAATAGTTGTGAGATCTCATTCTTTTTCTGTTAACCCTTGGCCAATGAACTCCTAGGCCCTATTGATTTGCTTTTGGATTTAGAGTGCAAGTGCTTTTGAACGAAGACCTTTAAAAGAAAGAGCTTTGATTCAAGAAGATAATATTATGTTTGATATCGTTCATATTTATCTTTGATTTCAAAATTATCTTTAATGCATCCTAGTTTTCATGGAAACAATAAATATAGTTTCATCTTAAAAAGCACCTCTAGTCACAAAGTTCTACAAGAAAACATCACATATAAATGCATATCTTTAGTTTTTACGTTGAGCCTTTTCCAACTCAATCTGAAACCAAATATGACCTTAAGCAATGTACTTTGAGGTATAAGCTCATGAAGTATGCTGTTATCAGTTCATTCTCAGCACTATTTCTCTATTGTAAATACCAGCGTTTCCTACAGTCCACATTTAGAGGTTTGTCCAAAAAAATCCTTCTGTAACTCATGAATTTCTCTACATTTATACATCTATACGTACATAATTCTAGAGATTGTCAATTTTGTCAGTTGTTTTCCCTTATTTTCTGCTAGCTACGTCTAAAGCTTAGTCCCTTCATCCATCTTCCATACACCTACATATCCAGCATGTTTCACGTTCATACACATGAATGACTCACTTCAACCACCATTTTTTAATGAAATATCACAAAAGGATAAGAATATATTGTAATTAACATTGGAGTGTAAGCTAAATTGAATAAGAAAAAGGTCAATCCTGCTTTAACATGAAATTGAAAGTTAAACATGCTTACCTCTTCAGGCATAAGAGGACATGAACCATTGTCTCTACGTAAGCGAGACTCTATATTCAACTCCTCATCAAGGATCCCTTGCTTGATCATTTGTGATCTTCGGTATTGTATGAGTTCAGTGTGAACATCCTAGAAATAATACACAATTTAAAATGATAATTCCAAAAATATCAATACCTTTCGTCAGTCACTAAGTTATATTTCAAAACATTCATAACAAGCAGTTAAAACTTTATTTTGGAGTTTCAATAACTGAACTCGCTGATCACCATAAAACAAAATAAACAAATGTTTAGTAAAAAAAGGATGTACAAGAACTTAAACCAAAAAGCTTAAGTGAGGCCAAAGTATGGTTCATATGCTACAGAACTTTCCCTTCACACGAGATGTGTACACAAAAGAAAGTAACATCATTTCAACTCAAGATCTCTTGATCATAAAGAATATGCCAATATATCAAGAAATCATCCAAGCCAAAAGCTTAGGTTATTAGGGCAGGCCTAAGAATGTTTCATATACTTAAACAAAATGACATACAATGAAGGAACTAAAAAATATTGATGCAACTCAATCTAAGACAAATTCTATAGTAATTCCAGACAACGGTAAACTGGAAAAAAAACCTATAAAACTTACCTGGAAAAGCTCAGCACAACCATGATAAGCTAATGTTTCTCGGACTAAGCCTGGATGAAAAACAAGGAAGGGACGTCCAAATGATCTTAACCTGTTGTCAACAATCAAAAAACACTTATTTAAGTAATGTAATAAACAGCACTAGTGAAGTTACAAAGCTAGGCAAACTATAAGACATAATATCCTGAGTTCGTGCAGAATCATTTTAATACAAGCACAAAGAAGTCTCGTTTCCAATCTAAGGTCTCAAAAAAAAAAAAAAATACACAACATAAAATAAACGGTCTCATTTATCTCTCTCAGTTGTTACATTAAATCCTTAGGAACATGAAAAATGAAAGAGATATATACCTTTTAACCATCTCAAGGCCAAACATCTTTATTTCCTTGCGGAACTGGAGAGCATGAAATGCCACCCGGCATCTAAGCCTTTGAAATTCAGACATGGTAGGTGGAAGAATTGACTGAGAAGAAAAATAATAATCCACTAGGAAACATTAGCTGTCAATCATGGGAGTCACATAAATTGCTGGTTTACACCACATACAGTAAAAGAAACAATCTCAAGAGAGAAATTAATGGACAGATCAGGTGTGTATGGCACTTCTTCTTCTTTCAAGAAGTCAGAAAGAAGAGGTCTTTGTCAAGTGGAGCAGAATTGATAATAGAGCAATATGATAGCATTCAATAGCCCGGTTATGGTTAAGAATGTCAAAATTCATCTTTCTCCAGTCATATTTATGTTCACAGCCTATCAATTTCATAATGAACCTGAAATTTTTTTCCAAATAAAATTTGATAGGGTGCTAAACATGAAAAGAGGAGACTATTTTCCTCGGTAAGATAGGGTGCTAAAAAGAGCACTTTTTGGCCCTTTGTTTGGTCATATGACCTAGTAGAGAATAAAACACGAGGCACTGTAGACAATTAGTAGACCAACTGTTTAAAGCATAATAGGACTGGAAAAGTGTGAACAGTTATACAAAGACTTGAAGCAGCCCTTATAGGCCTAGGCTGCTTCATTAATGATGAGTATGACAAAAATTGACTACTCTCTAGAGTTGTAGAATTGACAACATCTGTTAAGGTGTTGCACAGTTTCAACAAATTTGCAATGCTCACTTTAATCAGCTAGCAGCAATGTACAATCAAGATGCCATACAACTGTCTAATGTTTTAAGGCAGTACTACATGATTGCGATGGAAATAACAATAGTTATCGCAGTACAAAAAATATATCAAATTGAGTGACAATGTTGTGGAGAATGAAATACGAGTTCTGAAGTGCCGACTCTTTGTGATGCAGTTATAACAAGAAAATAACTGAATTAACCTCAATTCAAACATTAATTTTACTTCCAAAGGAGTTCTTTCTCCTTTCTTTTTCATTTTAATTTTATCCAAAAAAAATTGAAGATATGGTTTAAGATATACCTGAAGGCATCCTCCATTATTAAGAATTAGTCCAATAACAGTGGACTTCTTCAGCTTTGGCAAAACTTCATTCAGATAAAAGTTTGGAGAAGCAGAACTCTTGGGTTTGAATATGGGAAACTCATTTCTTTTTCTAGCTTCCTTCAGGTTCTCAGGCAGGCTCTTAACAACGATTACATCATTTTTAAGCGATGCTATGAACTGCTCCTCATCATATAGATAAGAAAAACTATTGAATTTCTGACTGCAAATTTTAAAGTGAAAAACTGTTGAATTTATGACTGCGAAGTTTAAACTGAAAAACAAATGCACGAAGTAAACTGAAAATTCACTGAAATAGGAATTGACAGAAAAGTAAACTATTAGCAGAAATAATTAATAATACCTAATTCCTTTTGACCGTAAACTCTGTTGAATCTCAGGAATGACAAGAGTAGCATTTAGAAGCCTGGATATGGTGACAAGATCACAGATCTAGACATTTAATAAAAATGTTATGAACTCACCCTAGGAATTATATGAGCTGAGTCTTATACACCAAATGAAACTCACCAAAGACCTTATGTTGGCAAAGCCACCAAAAACTTTTGCATAAATAAAGCCATTCCTTGTTATGCTTGGAGCTGACAAAGATTTAAACAGAAGATCAGAATATTCAGTTCAAGTTCATCAAACCATAAGACAAAAACATGAAATGCAACCAATAGATAACAATTTCAAAGCAATTACTCTTTGCATTTGGAGTTATCAAAGATTAAAAAGAAAAAAGAACAGAATATCATTAATTTATGATATAGTACATCACAAACAAGGAAAAAAAAAATAATGAGGATAGTGAAAACAATTTCAAAGCAATAAGAATTCCTGGAACAGTATGCTAAAAGGAATGTTACATATGCACAGCATTCGACACACAATTTGGTGGACTGAGCAACATAGTTCCTCAAATTAACAGGGGTTACCTATAAGATTTAATCACTATATTTAAAAGGGAAGTCCCCGCTCTTAAGCTTGATGACAACTAGAAAAAGATGATTCCAGGTTATAAATTCACCAAAGAAAAACGACATTAAATGAAATGATGCAAATAATGATCATCAGTCACCAAGAACCAACAGTCTCCGGAACATTTTGAGATTTAAAAATAAATGTATTATCATCTCACATAAGCAAATAAACAGCAATCCCCAAAATCAACGTCATACCAGAAATAAAAATTGTAGAGTAAAAACTATTACCTGGGTAGTGAGTCCTGGAATTTGCATAAGGTTGTAATGATTCCAAAGAATTTATAGGTGTCCATAGTTTCTTATTAGTAAAGCTCTGCAAAAAAATACCAATCCCTGTGTCATTGGAAAACGAAAATAGGGAAAAAAAAAGAGAGTAGAAAATGCAAATGCAGATCAAGCACATAAAGAAATCTATGAACAGAAACCGATCAAGAACTGACCTCGGGGTTTAATTTGGTCAGCTGAGGCGAATCGGACTCAGAAGGTGTCAATGCACGAGACCTCACCATATAGGCGGAGGAGAAGTTTGTCAAATAGAGATGAATCAATATAGATCCCGTTGACACTATCATCACCAATAAAATTATCCATTTAATCTTGGATTTGATTACCATCTTCGTTCATAACAAAAAACTGGAAGAAACCACAGTGGCACTAGGACAAAACCCCGATAGCCAATATAGCAAAGATGAAAACTTTCTAAGAAAGCCGAGAGAAATTGGTGTAAAAAGAAGGAAAGGGGTCAAAATTTACAACAGAAGGAGCTCCAAAGTCAACGGTAGCAGCAATTAAGGGCAAGGATAGAGAGCTGAAAACTCAGGGATTTGGTATCTGGAGATGTGAATCGAAGAGAAACAGGGGGGGAATGAATACAATTCTGCTGAGCGAGAGCGGGAGAGAGAGAGAGAGAGCTTATATAAGAAGAGGAAAACCTATCACAGGTTATTTCGAGCAAAACAGGCGAAGTAAAATCAGAAGCAACCAAATTAGTAATTGGGAGGAAGAGCGGAGATCATAGTCGCATACGCATAGATGGAGCTGGAGATAAATAGAGAAGCGTGGTGCGTAGTTGTAATGTGTGAAAGAAGTATAGAAACATAGTAAATGTTGTTTTATAAGCAACTACGAGGGTGACAGAAAATGGGACAAAGCCAACCCCGGCCCTAGGTTTAATCAAATCGGATCCTTCCTTTCCTTAAGCCTCAAATGGGACAAAGCCAACCCCTATCCTTTTTTCTCACCAAATCTTTAAGGCCCCAAAGTCAAACCGCATTCGATGCCTACCCCTACCGTAAGCCTCAAATATTTAATTATAAGTAGTAATTCAACAACTAAACACCTTCTATTAGTAATTCCAAAGACATATGAATTGTTAAAGAACTAAATGATCGAGATCAAATAAAGCACTCTAAATATTGTAGAATTTTGGGTCGAACCTGCTTGGAATGGGTGGATTCTTCTACTACTACTGCTACTACTACACAGGGGATCAAACTTTTTTCACTTCTTAGATAATCTAGACTTGTGTAATCCTCACCCTTCTCGTAGATGAGAAAGAAGCTTTTACATGTGACTTGCTCTTGCAAATATTCATCTCTTGATATATGGAGTTCTCCTACAAGAAGTTTGATTATATATACAAGAAGATAGAAACTTTCAAATCATAAATTGCACAAGATTTAACGGATCCTTAACCTACTAATACTATGGCTAAAATATGTAACGTTTGTTTGTTTTAAGTCAAGAACTAAATGAGTATTTGAACTTGAAAGAATTCGAGACATCACAGACTGAATATTCAAGTGAGCATACTAGATGTGCCTGCTTGAACCATTTGCTAACTTAAATTACGGTGAAGAAATCATATCAAGTAAGCATACTGGATATTAGAGCTAAATAATGTGCATGCTCGAACCATTTGCTAACTTAAATTCAGGTGAAGATATCCATATGGGAGGGATGAAAGTCCAACAGTAATTTGAGAATCCCAAACTCAGGAACATTTGGATTGACCAGAAACATTCTCAAAACTCAGGAACATTTGGATTGACCAGAAACACACTGTAACCACATAATCTCTATAATCACATCTCTAAAATAAACTACATACAAAAGGTATACAAAAAATTGAAAAGAAGAACCATATTGTAATTTATTCTTAACGTCTCTATTCAAGGATCTACTAGGCGTGTGTGTGAAAGCACTTAAGGCTGTAGGAGAGCGATCGTGAAGTGGATGCCAACCCTCCTCCTTTGGATTGTGGTGTGTCTTTAGCCTCTCCCTTTTCTTTATTTTTATTTTTTGTTTGATTCAATTCTCTTTGGTTGTCCAAATGAAAAAAAGAAAAAGAAAAAAAGAGTTGCTTCTTTTAAAAGGAAAAGGATGAAGATGAGATGTAAACATCAAAAGCTTCGAGTTATTCTTTTAGGCTTAACTCCTCAAATATCTTGGTCGAGTTTTAGACGGTAGACTAAAATTGGCAAGTTTATATTTTAACCTGTTGGTTTTAAAATTAAAACGGAACTGGCTAACTGGTTGGCTCGTAGTCAACCCAATTGAGCTAGCCAATTTGACCTGATTTTATATTTATTGGTGCGGACCTACACATATTGCTTGAAGAAACTTGAAGCTCATTCTTAGTCTTACTACTTGTTTAGTATTAAAATTAATTAAAAATGAAATAAAATATTATTGATTTTCTTTAAATTTTATAAAAGCGCATATTATCTTCAAATTGTTTTAAATTTTTTATTTTTAAATAATTATATTCAAATGAAATTTATTAATTACTAGAGTTCAAGTTATTGATTATTCATATTAAGATCCTGGTAATAAAGTTTATAAATATGTTTTATATTTTGCAATTTTCCAACAAAATATTAGTATATGGACGAAGAAGACAAGTATACAAGATAAGTTTATTTATTGTAAACTTAAGAACTTTTATTTAACAATAATAAAACAATTCCAAGCAAGTATCATCAAACACAATACTATAGAATATCAAGAAAAAAATGTGTTGGCAATGATACAAACATTAAAGGTCGATAGCATTCATATTTTATAATGCATAAGGCTTTTTAGGCATATGAAAACGAGAAGAAAGGCGGATTATTTGTTAAGAGTGGATTGAAAATGCTTATGTGATCAAATTGAGAGCCAAATTATGATTTTGTTATGTAATAATATTGAGTCTCAAGGTAAGTTTTTAACCTCCATAATATTCAGGACATCATAATTATCTATCACCCATGCAAGAAAGCAAGCAATTGAGTCGTAAACCACCAATAGGGTTCCTAATAGTAGGCCACAACAAATAAATCACTTAGACTAATAAAATTTCCTATGTTAAAGAATTGCTCTCTCTTGAGTTGTAACCACCTATCCTCAAATTGATACATTGATATCTCTATTTGATTAAACTTCCAAGATCTATGAAATCATATAAAAACTTTGATCCTATATAATAGGATTTATATAAATCTATTTCTTGTTTGTTTATACCCTGCAGTTAATTGATTAGCTGTAAGCTAGTGATATAATTATTTATAGACATTGCTTATCTTTTACATATTTAGATATATATGAAAGAGTTCATGAGATAAATGTTCATTGCAAATGAAATTATGAAGAAGTTATAATTATGAGATTTATATGTCATTTATGTATTATTCCTAAATTACTCATAGTCATTGATTATTAAGACTAGAAATTAATTGAACGTAATGAGACTAGCACATATTATATTTTTTCTGATAAAGTAATCAATCTCATAAAATAAAGTATAGAGATACTTAAACAAATGTCTGGATGCTTATAAGAGAAAAAGTTGAGCTAACCCCATATGAGAAATCAATTTAGAACATTACTTGTATATCTACGGAAATTTTCATCGTGATAATCGTATAAGTGAACTTTTGACTTGAGATCTCCAAAGTATCTCATATAGAGACTTGTATTTCTTGATACCACTTCTAACCTTTTCTAGCCATGGGTAGCTCAATCAATAGTTATTAGATATATATGAACTAGATAGAGGTAGTTGAGTAATTAATATGAGATTTATCACCCTAAAGTAATTATGGAGAATGTTCTATTACTCTCGATTAGTATTGATTCGAGATATCCTCGGTCAAGTTGGAATGAAAATTTGTAAATATAGTTTACAAATGTTATTAGAATAATTAATTACTATAGATGGAGAACTAATATGATTGAAATCAAATACAGTAGACCACACTATTTGTCTAATCAAAATATTATATTATGAAAAGATTGAATTATATAAAAAGAAAAGAACCACACACAGAAATATTAGTTAAAACCATTTTGACATTCTTAAATATTTGAGTGATCATGATGCGTTGCTAAATGCCAATATTGATTTATGGATATAAGTTATATAATTGGAGAATTAATGGTAAACTAAAGAGGTTTAATTTATCTACTCTTAAATATGATTTATGATTACAATTTATATCCATTTCAACATAAATGGGTCACACATGAAGAACATAATGAAGAGAAAAAAGATATTTTAATGATGTTGAACTTGATTGTCAAGTTTGAGAAATTTTATGATTAAATAAGATATTTAATAAATAAGGGTCAATATGAGATAGTCTTTTTTGGACATAATTGATATTTAGGTAGAATTAATTGTAATTCTAACTAAATTTTAACTAAATTGGAATATTAATTTTAATTAAATTACTAAAATATCCAAAACTATTATAAATAGGCTTAGACTATAAGGAAGCTAGTACTTCTTGCCTAACCCTCTCCATGATAGTTAGAGAATTCTCTCAACACATTATGTTGATACTATTAAGTGACTAAGGTAATTAAGATGAGTCAATTCAGAAGTGGTTTAAGAAGAACAAGAAAGGGATCAAGCTTCATAATAACGTACGAATTATAATTCATGCTTTATTATGATTTATGTGATTTATGTGTTAATTAAATTATATAATTTAGATGATCTTAGCTTTTGGTAAATCAAACAAAAAAGTTTTGTTATTATTCCACTGCATGTAAGATCGGATCCCACTAAGTTCCAAACAGTGGAGACTGTTAATTCTATATCTTGATTATGATGTTTAATTGTATTGATTATAATTTTAGAATTGAAATTGTAATTATTTCAAATCCTAAAATCAAATTAGAATTTCATTATTTTGAATATGAAAATTTTAGATTAAAAGTTTTGATATCCTAAATTCAATTTGGAATTTAAATTAAAAAATTAACATTAAAATCAAATTATATTCTATTATGGAATCTAAAAAGTTAGATGACTTTTAAGAAACCCTAAATATTATACACTGGAATATGATTCAGTTGGTTGTTGTGTATTAAGTTTTGAGTTGCTACTTTCAGCATTGGGTCTTGTTGAAGCTATAAGATGGTGCAACTTTATTTGCTTTGGGTGTTGGTTTTATTTCTTTTGGATTGTTGATGGCGAAATGAAAACTAAAGATTAAGGCATTTTCCAATAGCATTATTGTTATGTGTCTTCTGGATTAGGCTATTAGAGGTGATGAAAGACTTGTTACCTCATTGATGTGACATTGATAGATGCATATTGGACTATATTTATCTACTCATATTTGATGTGTTTTTCTTGTTATATTGTAACTTTCTTATATATTTTGTACTTAACTCACTTCAAGTGTATTTATAGGTTATAATTACCTTTATAGACCAAAAAGATAGGAATTATGGTGAAATCATGGCATAAAATGAAAATTTAAAGCAAGTAGGAGTTACATGGTCTTATATAAGGCTATATAAGTCTCTCAAAATGTGTAAAGTCACAATTTTGAGTGTTTTTGGAGATATACTGTGTATCAAATCTTGTATGTCCAAACACACTTAAAATCGTTTTATCAGATCATATATGTCCCAAAAACTAGAGATGAGTAAGAGTCCTTCAAACTCTTCTTAAACCAATTATTGGATTTGAGGAACTTAGTTCGAGATATGATATCAAGTGCAAAGTTGGCAATGGGTTACTTAACACCTTATGGCTTGACAATTGGTCAAGCCAAGGCCCTCTTATCCACCATCTAGCCTCATCAATGATCCCTCTCTTCCCTCTACATACTAAGCTTAGTACATTCATTGATGGTAGCTCCTAAAGGTTTCCTGCTCAGCTTACTCTATTACAACCACAATATTCTCCAAATTCATCCAGGGAGGACACATTGGAAGGATCTTCCAACTTTCAAACTATCAAGCAAAACTACTATATATATGCTCATATTGAGGAATCCACAAGTTGACTAGACATTTGGCACAAAGTGCTTACCCTAAGGTATCATTTCTCCTATTGCTTATTATCAGAAATTGACTTAATACTGCATATAGACTTTCTTACCTTGACATAAGTAGAAGATGTGCTCTATGTTCTACACATGATGAAACTAGAGATTAAATATTCTTCATATGTTTAGTTTCGAAATGTGATAGGTGTGATTTGCATCATGTTTCAGGGTTTAATTTGTTATGTATTAAGTGTTAATTTTATTGTTTACTATGTGTTTAGGTTAGAATTGTGTTAGTTTATGTGTTTAAGTGTTTTTATGGGTTAGTATGAATCTTTGAGCTTAAATATTATGTTTTTTAGGTACCTTGATGTGTTTGTTATTGTTTCAGGGTCAACGTTGAAGATTAGAGAAGTTTCAGAGACTTTCGGGCCGAAACCATAGTTTACGATCGTGGCACAATCGTGACGAAAACATGTGAGCCGCTATGTCCCAGGCCACGATCATGACAGAAAGGTTTGATATTGTCCATGATTGTGGAACTTGGGCCATGCCTGCGACAGAAAGGGTTAGGTGCTAGCCACGATCGTGGCCTGCATTGGACAGACACAAAAACAAGTGAAAACATCAAGTTTCAAGGAACTTTTTGGACCATCTCGACCCTGAAGGAAACCTAAGACTACCAAGGTATTTAAAGAACATGAAGAATATAAGATGGGAGTTTTTGCATCAACCACAATCTTGAACCTTAGAGAGCTTTGTCAAGAGATTGAGGAAGAAAACAAAGGAAGAGAGACGTGAAGATGAAGCCTACGTAAGGTACTTCCTAAAACAGGAGGTTTCCTACCATTATTGCCTCTGTCATTTCGTTTTGAGCCTATTTCTAGCTTTATTTCATTCTTTATGATTTTATAGAATTTGAGATAGCCACAGATGATAAATTCGTTGAATGTTGAGTACTTGTCTAAACTTACCTTCAAAAATTTTATCTTTCATATTAATGAAAGTTGATTGATTGCCTTTTTATTGAGTTATTTGTGATTTGATTTCTGCACTTCATAATTCGGTAATAAACTGAGAGGGTGAACTGAGTGAAAATCATTAAATTACACTAACAAGAGTTAGGTAGTTTAATAAATCAAGAATTGAATCAAACCGGTAAAATTGTGTAATGAGAGATCGCGTATAGGCTTTTAGTAGGTTATTGGATAAATTCAGATCTAATTTAGGTTTTAGGTAAATTGTGAATTGAGAGGTTGCAATTCCATAGTCTAATTAGGGTTTATTAATTAAGGTTAATGATTATAACTTGAGGGAGAGTAATCCACCCTAGAACCATCTAGACCTGATAATTCAACAAGTTCATAATCAATTAGGTTTCCATTAAAGTCAGATTGTAATCCCCTTTCTCTTAATTGGTAGTTCCTAGGTTGATTCTTGATTTGGTTGTGCAATTGCTATCTTGTTTATATTTTCAAATTTTATTATTGGAATTAATTGCTTGATTGAAATAATTTTCTACCTTAGTTTGTTTATTTGAATTATTGTGAAATTGAGTTAAGCCTTAGATTTTAGGATTAGATTATTCCTCTTCGTGGGATCGACATCTTAGATATTATGCAAATGACCTGTGGGCTTGCAGAAATATCAAGGTTTAAAAATTAAAACTTTATCATATCGAAACCTACGATCAAAATGCATTTAGGAATGGGTGAAACTAAAATGCTTATAGACTGGTTTTGATAATTCTATCTCCATCATTATTCATTGGCTAGCTACTTAAAATTTTCCTAAGAGTAAAAATTTTGTCTACTTATTAGCCACAAGACTATGTGTGCAAATGATTTGGAAAGAAAGAAAGGTAAGGAGGTTTGAATCTAAATGCAAAACCATAAATGCACTGATAGAAATTATTTTATTAAGAAACCCTGCAATTGATTCTTGTTCCTTTTTTCTCCTTTCTTTGAATTTGTAATCTGTGTACTACTAACAAAATAGAATTTTCTAGGTATATCCAATGTGTTATCTCTGTTGTTGAGGTTTTATCCCATGATCCTCCTTTTAGCGATGTAATTTCCATTATTTATTAATTCATTCCTTTTCCTTTTTTTTAAAAAACCCTAAAATTCTCTATAGAAGGACGTGAGAAGAGGTCAACAAGGGAACAAACATTGAGAGGTGATTCCAAATATGGAAAACCTCTAAAAGGGATGATATTGATCATAAAAAGAGTAAAACGCGAAGACATCATCAAAAAATCCAATGTATTACATCAAACCTCAAACTTATAAGAACATTAAGTAGAAAAAAAAAGAGATTTAGAATTATGAACTCTTTATTTTCTATTCATTTTTAATTCATTTATGTATGATTTCGTGTTCTATAATGTGTAACTAAATGTCTTTAGTGTCTAGGTTTAATAAACCCTAGTTCGTGCTACAATATTTTTGATTCTTTTATTTGATGCAATTATTTTAATTGATTTATTATTTAATAATTTTTTTAATATATGTTTAATAGATCAAGAATATTAGTTCATAATCTCATTTTATAAGAAAGAGATTGAGAAATCTTGTGTATGAATAGATCTACCGTTATTAAAAGGTTTGATTCCAAATCTTGCGATAGGTCGACATAAATCCTTTAGATTAGGGTCAAACCTATTAGCAAAATTCACAAATCGGAAAGCAATCATGGAAAGTTTAACCTGAGTAATTAGTTTAATAAACTTATGGATTAGTTGTTAGTAGTCTCTCGAGAGTTATTACCATAAGATAGGAATTTTCACAGTCCAATAATCAATAAAACAATTATATGATAAAAGGTCAATTTTCTAAGGGTTTTAGAGGGATTCATAACCTAGACACTAATTCTTAATATTGATTATTTTCTAAGTAATTTCCATTGTTTCTATTTTCATTATTGTTTCCCATTTTATTTTAATTTTTTAAGTTTTTATTTTCTTTATTAAAAACCAAAATCAATCCTTAGGCTAGATAATAGGAGAAAGGTAATTAGTAGTAATCACTGTCTTCGTGTGGTCGACCCATACTTGCCTGTGCTAGCTACAACTGCATTGTGCACTTATGATTGACTCAATATTGACGATTAAAACCATTCAATCAAGAAGCCATCCCCCACAAAGAAGGAAGACAAAACAAAAAGAGGATAAAAATCAAGATAAACCATATATGCCACCATCACTATATACTCTAAAAATCCCATTCCCTTAAAGGTTGAAGAAGACCTAAATGGATGAACAATTTGCCAAATTCTTAGAAAACTTGAAGAAGTGGCTGATAAATTTATCCTTTATAAAGGAGGTTTTGGAGAAAACGACCAAGTATGCTAAATTCCTCTAGGACATTTTAAATAATAAGCATACTTAGGAGGACAACCAAACAATGTCACTAATAAAAAGTTACAGCACTATAATTACCAACCACATGCCTTCAAAGTTGAAAGATCAAAGGATTTTCACTATTCCTTGTATAGTTGATAATTTTGAATTTTCCAAATGTTTATGTGACCTAGGGGCTAGCATTAACTTAATGCCTTTATCTATTTTCATAAAATTTGGACTAAGAGACATGAAGCGAACATCTATACTTATCCAATTTTTGAATCAATTGATCAAGAAGCCATTTGGAGTGGTGGAGGATGTATTAGTTAAGATGGACGTGTTTATCATCTTGATAAACTTTATTGTTTTAGATTTTAATGAAGATCAAAACTATCTGTGATTCTTAGGAGGTTATTTATGAATACTAAAAGAGCATTGATTAATGTGCAGGATGGTAAATTAGTTCCTAGGTTTTTTTATGAGCTGGTGAAGTTTAGTATAATCAAAACATTAAAGAATCCAGTATAGGGGAGTGCCTGCATAAAAATTAAATGGTTAATGAATGCACAAAGGAGAAAAAGGAGGAAGTTGATGAAGAAGTTGATAATGACGTGGATAAGAAAAATAATGAAGTGATTGAGGAGGAAGAGATGCTAGGTGAGATGTCAAAATAAGAATCGTTAGGGCCAATTAAAACACCCCTTCACCTTCTCTTGAAAGCCTACCTAACTCGGAGTTAAAACCTTTACTCAAACACCTTAGGTATACCTTTCTAGGTGAGGGCCAAACACCACCCATTATTGTCTCAAATTAGTTAGATTGGGAATAAGAGAAGAAGGTGGTGAAGATCATTAGAAAGGGAATAAAATCCATAAAATCATAAATTTTGGACGTTAGAGGAATAAATCATAGTTTAGTAATGCATAAGATTATCCTTGACTATTGCTTCCTTAACGGGTGCACAAGCTATAATCATATTTTCATATATCTAGAAGACCATATTTATGTGTCCCTACAGGACCTTTGTTTATAGAAGAATGCCTTTTGGACTTTACAAAACACTAACTACTTTTAAAGGTGTATTATGGAGATATCTGCAGATATGAATGAAGATATTATGGAAGTGTTTATATATGACTTTTTATTTTTTAGTGACTATTTTATTTGAAAAATATGGACAAAGTTCTCTAAAGGTGTAGGGAATCACATTTGGTTCATAACGAGGAAAAATGCCACTTCATGGTTTATGAAGGTGTGGTCTTGGGGTATAAGATATCATGCAAGGGCATAGAAATAAATAAGGCTAAAACAAAAGTTATTGAAAAGTTTCCACCACCAAGCAATGTCAAGGGCATCTGAGCATTTTTTTTGGGGAACACATGATTTTATCATTACTTCACTAAGGATTTTTCTATTATTGATATACCCTTTACAAATTTATTAATTAAAGGTGTAACTTCTCACTTTAATGCTAATTGTTTGTATCCTTTTGATATGTTAAATAAGGCGTTCACTTCAGCACCTGTATTGAACTCACTAGATTATTCCCTACTGTTTAAGATTATGTGAGGCGTAAGAGACCAAGCATTTGGATGCTTATTGGGACAATAGAAAGATAAAAGGTTACATGTAGTCCACTATGTAAAGCAAGACCTTAGTGGGAGCACAATTAAATAACACCATAACTGAAAATGAGATATTAGTAATGGTATTTGCTTATAAAAGTTTTATTATCACCTTTTGGGCTCAAAAGTTATTATTTACAAATCATATGATGTTGTGATATCTTTTTACTGAGAAGGATGCAAAGCTAAGACTTAGCTAATGGGTGCTACTTCAAGATTTGATGTTTGGATTATAGATAAAGAAGGAGCAGTGAATATGGTGGCTAACCACCTATCACATTTAGAAAGAGGGTATGTGCAACCAAATGAAGAAATTAACAAACAATCCACTGATGAGACCTTGTTATTGGTAAATCACCTTTTTGTTCTATAGTTTGTTGACATAACAAACTACATTGTATGTGGTATCATTCACACGTATTTATCTTATCAACAATGAAAAAGGTTTTTATTTGAATGTAAACATTATCTTTGGAAAAACCTATTTTATATAAGATTTGTGTCAATGGTTTGATTCGTAGGTGTGTTTCAGAAGATGAGATACTTCAGGCAGTAATTTAATGTCATAATTCATCTTAGATAGACTATTATATAGCAAATAAGATAACAGCTTGTGTGTTAGAGTGTGGGTTCTTTTGTCCTAGATTGTTAAAGGATGCTTAAAAATATGTGACAAATTATGATAGGTTCCAATGAGTTAAAAATACTTCAAAAAGAGATTAGATGCCCCATTCCAACATCATAGAAGTGGAAGTTTTTGATGTATGGGGGCTAGACTTTATGGGACCTTTCCTATATACTTTTGGGAACATATATATCCTAGTAGGCATGGATCATGTTTCTAGATGGGTTGAAGTAATGGAAACTCTAACCAATGAAACGGATATTCAATATATTTAGAGTTTCAAGAGCAAGTATAAGTGATAAAGGAACACACTTTTTCAATAAGCCGTTTAAAGCTCTTTGAAAGAGATATGGAGTTTACCATAGAGTAGCCACACCCTATCATCCAAAAACAAGTGGATAAGTGGAGATTGTCAATAAGGAGTTAAAGCAAATTTTCAGGAAAAAAAAAGTGAATAGTTCAAGGAAAGATTGGGCAATAAAGTTAGAAAATGCATTTGGGCATGTCGAATTGCATTTAAGACACATATAGGTTCAATTCCATTCTAACTTGTCTATGGAAAAGCTTGCCATTTGCCTGTGGAATTGGATTATAGGGCTTACTAGGCCATCAAGACGTTTAATTTTAACTAGAAGGCAACACATGAGAAGAGACTTTTATAACTTCATAAATTGGAAGATTTGAGATTTAATGCTTATGAGAATGCCAAGTTCTACAAGGAAAGAGTGAAGAGATGGCACGGTGCCCATATCAAGAAGAAGGAATTTAAAAGTGGGTAATTTGTGTTATTATTTAACTCAAGACTTTGATTCTTTCTGGGTAGGCTTATGTCCCATTGGATTGGCCTTATTAAAGTTATCCAAGTGTTCACGTATGCAGCTTTAGAATTAAAGAGTGAAAAAAGGGAAACATTCAAAATGAATGGGCATAAGTGCAAGCCATATTTTTTAGGAGTCTTTTCATAAGAAAGGGAAGTGATCTGATCTCTTACTATTCTCTTGATTGAGCATGTGAGAGTAAGGAAAGGTCAAGGTGATGACCTTAAACTAGCATACGTAGTTAGTTAGGTTTTTCATAAATTTTGAGTTCATTATTTTCTTATTTTTGGAGTGATTTTGATTGATTAATATTAGGTTTGAAAGTGTGTCACTGTTTAGGGAACACATTATTGAAGATGCACAAGGGTTCTAGTGCATAACTATACAAAATTGGAGGAAACACTGTCATTATTATTCACGGAAGTACCAATTCCTTCCTTTTTTTATTCTTTTTTTGTGCTTCTATTGATATTTTATTTATTTGTGTTTCTATTGAGTACACAGGGGACAATTTACAATTTTAAGTGTGCGGAAGGGATTTCAAATTTCTTAAGCCTTTTGTAATATTTTTATTAATTCTTATTAATTAATATCCTGATTTAGTTAAAAATTTTCCAAACTACTTTATGTAATTATTGATTTTTGAATTGAATTAGTATGTAAAAGGATGAAAGTTAGGATAAACTTGCTTTGATAAGTCAAAATTTTACTAACAATTAAGATAATTAATTTGAATGAAAATTACATATTATTTACACACATAATGCATTTTTTGAGATTTTGAGCCTAACAATAAATACATCACTATTTTAAGCTCTTTTATTCTTTAATGTGTGTTATTATATATAGGTGGATGATTATAAAACTTGCTTTTATTATATATTGCGACCACTTTTGTTAAATTAGAAGTATTGAATGATAAAGGCATTTAAATTTAACCTTTGTTTTAGCCTATTTTCGTAATTATTATCCTACCATATTTTATCCCTTAGGAGTAACCACTTTTGAGACTTATCTTTTTCATTGATTATAACCACAATAATAGCCTTTACCTTTGATAGGCCCTGTTTTCGGAGTCTAACTCGTGAGTCAAACATACGTGCATCGCTTTGTATGGTTCTTTTAATGGAATCTCATTAGCTAATATAGGTTCATCTTCATTCTCATAGCATCGCAAAATTTTATAATTGAACACTAGATATATGGTAATCCATTCTTATGATTATATCCCCAATCATTAACATATCACTCATTTTTATGCATAACTTTCACCATGGATGTCAGATTAAGGTCATTCAAGTACAGTATCGAAGAGGATTTTTAGTTCTACAACTTTTGTGAAGACCCCGAAGAGAGATTTTCCCATCTAGAGGGCTAAAATTGCATATTTATAAAACTGCCCTAAGAATGTCCGCTTAGCAGACATATGTCCCTTCAAACAGAGATGAACTGAATTGGGACATTAAAATTACCGAGAAGGCCCACCCAGTGGACATCAAGTCCGCCAATGGATTTCAAGTCCGCCAATGGATTTCAAGTCCACCCAACAGACATTTATGGGTTAAATTCCAAATTTCCAACTCCTACAAGTTACTTATAACCCATCTCATGCATATCTATCATTTCTAACTCATTTTCCTCATCATTTTCCCTTCATTACCACTTCCATTTCAACTCAATATCATTTACAACTAAATCATAATCTATTTTTGGTCATGAACCCAAAAACATTACCTTCAAACTTACACACATTCATAATAAAATTCTGCACATGTTCAACCCCATTTATTACATTCATTTCATCTCTAACTTATCACACTACTTATTCCTACTTCAAGACACCATAGTACTTATGACACTACTTCTTCCCATTTCAAGACACCATATTACTCTATTCTATTAGATCAAAATATAAAAGCTATAAAGTTGCCTACATACACCTTGTGCAGCGTCACTAACTTGTAACAATCATATCCTTCAAATCCGATCTTTAAAAATTACATACTTTATATCATTGGAAAACTAAGAGTGTAACATCCCATCACCGATGGGAAGGGTAAAATAGTAATTTGGAACGGGCTAGGAGTGTTTTAAAATTGTTTGGC
>JAOSBN010000006.1:15628581-15652718 GCA_027563595.1 Erythroxylum suave
GTTTTTATCAAATTATGTAAATTGTTAAATGAGTCATATGGATTAAAGAAAGGTACAGAAGTAACAATAGAAGAGGCCATAGCTATGTTTTTGATCACTTTAGGTCATGGACTTTGCAATAGAATGATTCAACAAAGATTTCAACATTCTAGTGAAATAATTTCTAGATGGTTTGAAATAGTATTAGAGGTTGTTTTACGTATGTCGATTGATTTCATAAAACCAAAAGATCCAAATTTTAGAGAAATTCCAAGCAAAATTAAAGATGATAGAAAGTATTGACCTTATTTTAAAGACTGCATTGGAGCAATTGATGGAACACATATGTCAGTTGTAGTTTCAAGGTCCAATTAAATAAAATATATTAGGAGAAAAGAAATTCCTACGCAAAATATAATGGCTGTATGTGATTTTAATATGTGTTTTACTTTTGCTTGGGCTGGTTGGGAAGGCACAACATATGATGCTCGAATTTTTATGGAGGCTTTGTGTAATGATAGATTACACTTCTCTCATCCACCTACAGGTTTGTGACAGATAACTTTATACTTTTTTTTCATTTATTCTTAATAATTTAGTACTTCTTTCTTTATTTATTTTTAATTTGTAATGTAGGAAAATATTACTTGGTAGATGCAGGATATCCTAATATGCAGGGTTATTTAGGACCATACAAAGGTGAGAGTTATCATTTTTCTAATTTTTGACGTGTTGGTCTTCCAAGAGGGAAGAAAGAAATATTCAATCATGCAGATTCTTCTTTAAGATGCACAATTGAAAGAACATTTGGCGTTTGGAAAAATAGGTGAAAAATTTTACGTTAAATGCCCAATTTTTCTTTTCTAAAGCAAGTTAAAATTATAATTGCTTCAAAGACCATTCATAATTTTATAAGGTTAAACGCTCAAAAGGATGAAGAGTTTTCTCTCTATGATGAAGATGATGAATTACTTTCTACAAATGAAGAAATCAATGAAAATGAAGACGTTAAAGAAAATCATTTAGACGAGCCATAAAATAACGAGATGAATGATGCCAGGGAACATATTGCAAATCTTCTTGTATTACAATAAAATGCATATTTTATTATGCATTTAACTATTTACTCAACTTGAATATTTAT
The DNA here is from genome assembly GCA_027563595.1 of Erythroxylum suave. Lineage (NCBI taxonomy): Eukaryota > Viridiplantae > Streptophyta > Magnoliopsida > Malpighiales > Erythroxylaceae > Erythroxylum > Erythroxylum suave. Next base: position 15,629,705 of record JAOSBN010000006.1, read on the forward strand.
TTTGGGATTATAATATTATTTACCTTTTTTATATATTTTAATATTTATTTTCATATTAGTTTTATTTCCTACAAGAAAATGAAACATCTCTTTAAATAATTTCCTAGAAAATGGTTATCTAAAATTTCCTACAAGATGGTTATCAAATGTGAACATAATATATTGTGCTTTACATATTGTTTAATATACTTTAAATATTATTTATATGCATAAATAATTGTTATTACAAAATAAAATATAGTTAAAATTAATAAAAATGCTTTTTATTTTTATGTTGCCAAATAGTCTACTGTATGAAGCTCTTTAAAAAAGTTATTTTTTTAATTGATAGCCAAACAGTCAACTAGCTTTTTAGAAAAGCTCTTTTGACCAAAACTCTACTGACAAAAGCTCTACTGACAAAAGCTCTATTGATATACGCCCATCCAAAGAAGCACTAAAACAATGATCAAAACATGGTATAAATTACACTTATCAACATCCCCATACTTAAAATTTTGCTTGTCCTTTAAAAAAACAAAAAACAAAAGCAAACAAACTAAACATAAAAACACAAAAGCAAACATTCATGTAATATGCAATAATGAGACAATGGCATCAAACTTTATAGAATAAATTTAACCGCAAACATCAATCATTCAATTTATGTTAATATACTAACCTAAACATTTCATGGCCAAACACTTTGGATTGAATATACATATTAATCAAAACATTAACATCATATTAATTCACCTATAGCACTTGTACACATACATTTATAATTAGTAATCAATCAAAACTACAATTATCACTAAGTATCCCTCATGAAATTTTTTGTTATTTTCAAAGATCAGTAGGATTTATTTATTGAAACATCACTTTTTAATTTTCTTTAATGTTAACCTATTCTTTTGACGCGAAGGCAAACGCTTTGTCATGAATGTCCCTTGATTACTCAACTAGGTTATATTTTATTAATTAGCTTGTTTAGAATGTTATTCTAGCCTTTTGATGTGAAGACAAACATTTTGTTGTTAATGCTCCCAATTACTCAACTATATCACATTCTCAACTGGAAACTAGCTCTGTTCATAGCCCAATATTTTTTCATTTAAGACATTTTTTTGATTCACATAGCCTACCTCATTTCTTTTTAGTTAATCATCCCTGTAAAAGGTTATTAATGATACTAACTCATTCAATTGACTTACAACTATAAATGTATATAACAATTTTAGTAAAGTGAACAAATAACATCATATCCTAATTAATATGCATATTCAACCAAGATACTTAAAACATGAAATTCACAAGCCAATATGCCTTTACAAATTCAATGACTATGTTTAAAGCTAAATTAATTCCATCAAGTTGTTGCCATTGATGCATTCACACAATTCACACATTTGTAACATAGGTTCACACCATGTCACCTAATCAAAACTAAGACAATATGGTATCCAAAAGTCACACACATGTCATGCCAATGCAAAATCCTCCTCACATTTTGACAATACATTATCCTCAATGTGAGAAAACAAACAAAAAATGAAGAAAAATAACAAGACATAACATAAAGAAAAGGTAAGAGCATGAAACATGTTAAGGAGATTGAGGTGGTGACAGTGCTGTAGATGGAATGTGAACGCCTTGAGTAGAGAATTATTTGTAAATTTTTTTGTTTTCATATCACTATCGTCGCTATTCTTGTGCCATCTCCTTAAAAGTTTGTGTTGTTAGAAACCAAATTGAAGACCTTCTCCTAACTTTCCTCTTTCTCATCTTTGGTTTTGAGTGTTTAGCACTTTGTTTGATCCTTGGTGCCATGAATGAGTGTATACTTGTAAAAATAGATCAAGAATGCAATAAAATACACCAATAACACCTAAAAAATGTAAATAGAGAAAAGAACCACTAGATTGTAAATACCACTCCAAAATGTAAAATTTGTGTGAAAATTATGAAATATATGTAGGAGGATCTAAAATTTAGTTGAAAAATGCAAGGGCAAGTGAGAAAACTAAGGAAGGTGAAGAGAGAAGTCGGAGAGATTTATAATGGTGGCTAAGGTTTAGGGAGAGAAAGTGTTGTGAAATATGAGAAAAGATGAAGATATAGGGTTAGGGTTAAAGAAGAAGGGGTAAATAGGGTTTGGAGAGAGAAAATTATGAGTTGCCTTGGTCTGGCTACATGTCACGATCGTAACTCCAGAGCCAAAACTCTTGCAATGCACAATCGTTGCATGGGAATCACGATTTTGACATGGTGAATTTGTCATCATTATCCCATTTTTTCATTTTTTTCTTCATATAACCTTTGAGTTCCTTAACTTGTATTAACTTTAAACATAAGAATTTTAGCCATTCAAACCACTCCGAAAACATTGAAATTAAATCCCTACATACTAAAATTCAAAACAAATCTAACTATCGAAATTTACCAAGTTGGCATGACCATTCATCATTTGAAACTCAATTGGGATCAATTATAAATGGCTTATTTCCACTCGTGTTGCTCAACTTCAGTTTAATAGCCCATAAGTAACCTAAATCTTGAGAGATAATAAAAAGGAAATCATTAATCAAATAGAAAATCCAAGAAATCCTAGTAATGCCCTTTTTTATGAAAAACTATCAACAAAATCGGGAATGATGAAATCCCCTGAATCTTTGATGAACTCAAATAGTTTGTGTTATAGGATGGTGAACTGCTCGCCTTCTTCTACAGTCACTTTCTTCCACTCTTCTACTTTAGCTTCTTAAATAAGGACTTTTGTATATTCTTCAAACTTAATTTCTTTTGACATCTATTCCTTATGTCTTACTTCTCCAAGGCATTTGTTCTCTTGCTCTTTGATATACTCGTTCCTTATGTCAATTTTCATGTAAGAGCTACTTTCTTTGATGTTTCAAGGCTTGTTTCATCTTGAACTCCATATTCTCATCACCAATCCGAAGAAACAATTTGCCTTCATAAACATCTATCAACACTTTTCCTATGTTCATGAATGGTTGTCCAAGAATCAGTGGATAGTTTTTATCCTCTTTGAAATCTACTACCATGAAATCCACAGGGATAATAAACTTATCCACCTTTATGATAACATCCTCCACCATAGCAAATAGTCTCTTAATGGATTGATCCACCAGCTGGATAAGCATCAAAGTTGGCTTCATACCACCGAGCCCTAATTTTCTAAAGATTAACAAAGGTATAAGATTTATAATTATGCTTAAGTTGTATAAACACTTTACAAATTCAAAGTCACCAACCACATAGGATATTGTGAAGCTCCTTGGATCCTTTAGTTCAGAAGTCATGTGACTAGTTATAACAGAGCTATAACTTTTTGTTAGTGTTACCGTTTTACTCTTTTCCTAAGTTCGCTTCCTTGTTAATATATCGTTCAAGAATTTAACGTACTGGGGCATATATACCAATGCCTCCATAAAAGATAGGTTAATTTGCAAAGTCTTTAACTTCTTTATGAACTTTTCAAATTGTGCATCTAGATTACCCTTTTTTAATCATTGGGGGAATGAAATCTTGGGTGAATATAGTGGAGTGGAAATGTAAGGAGGGTACTCACTCTTTTCTTCATCCTTTTTTTTTGTTTTTTTTTGTCCTCTACTAGGCATGTGATAACTTGTTTCTCTGCTGGTTTCTCAAGTTCTTTCCCACTTCTAATTGTGATTGTCTTGAGTACCTTGGGTTTGTTTCAGTATTGCTTAGGAGACTCTCCACACTTCTTGTTGACAATTCATTCGCCAAGTGACCCATTTAAACCTCTAAACTATGAATGAAAAAGGCGTGATTTTTAGTTACCTATTCAAACTTCCCTTCCATACTTATGAGTATGACCATAATCTTGTCTAATGTTGAATCCTATGTATTAATCTCGTCTCGTTGAAATCTAAGTGGACCTTGATTTCTCTGTTGATTACCTATATTGTTAGACCAAGAAAATTTTGATTGGTTCCTCCATCAAGGATTGTAAGTGTTAGAGTAAAGGTTGCTTCCTTCTCCTCAACCAAATTGTGTGTCTATGTAGTTAAGTTACTTCGTATTATTGTTTTTCATAAACAACTATTAATGGTAACATGATTATTTAGTCCACATAACCCACAACCATGCTGAATTGCTTTAATTATAGCAAATGAAGAGGCTTTTAAGTTGTTCAGTTGTCATGTTAAGTTATCAATTAGCTTGCATTGTTGTCAATAAATCAATAACTATAACTCCCTTTTGATCTCGAAAAATTGATTGCTGTCTGTTTCTATCTGACATCCAAAGACAGTTGTTAGTTTCGATCTCTTTTAAGAAATCCTCCGCTTCCTAATTGTCTTCCTTATAAGAGATACTCCAAAAGCTGCATTTATGGTGCCCCTTATGGGTGGATTAACTCTATTGTAGAAGGTTTGCAAAAGGAATTCTTTGGGTAGGTTATGATGAGGAAATCTCATTTCCAAATCCTTGTAATGTTCCCATGCTTCATATAGTGACTCCTCGTCATTCTGTTGAAAGTTTGCAAAATGAATTCTTTGGGTAGGTTATGATGAGGAAATCTCATTTGCAAATCCTTGTAATGTTCCCATGCCTCATATAGTGACTCCTCGTCATTCTGTTGAAAGTTTGTAATCTCCTTATCATTTGCAGCTATCTAAAAATGTGCACACCAACTACTCCTATATAGTGGTGTTTGTCAAGTTTAAGGAGTGATACCATGTTTTGGCTCTATCCCTTATTATGAAGGGTAAAAACCTCATCGAAACAGCATCTTTTGACATTCCATTATATCAAAAGTTATCACAAATTTCAAGAAAGTTCACCAAATGGGCGTTAAGATCCTCATTAGCTAACCATAAAGTTTTAAGTTAGTTTGCAACATGTTTAACAATGTTGGCTTGATCTCAAACGATACTGCTTATATCGACGGTCGAGTTATGCCTTGATGTGTAGTGTTGAACCCTGGTCTTATGAAATCTATTAGGGTTCACTGTTGGTCTCCTTGAATAAATTCTTCTACCATTGTTCTTTTGGTTTGTGGTTGGCGTCTCATTCTTTGTAGTAGAAAGGACACAAGAATGGCAAAAATTCCTTAGATCAAAGGAATTCGAAATGTCCTAAATTAGTTCCCCAGTAACGGTGCCAAAAATTTATTGATTAAGTTTCATATATAATTAAACTCTCAATATCCGCTACTATATGGATCATAGACTTGTAGTATCGAAAGGTATCAATGCCATATGGAATATGTAAAACTAATTGAACCTAACCTTGTTTAAGGTAAATAAGTATGATTTGAGTGAAATAATTCCAACGAATTAAAACAATTACATAAAAGCAATCAAATATCAAATATCAAATATCAAATGAGCTGCCAAAATTAAGTAAGGATGGTCAAGTATGAATGCATAGGATTTATTATTTCATTATTTTGATCCCTTAACGTTTATTGATTCAATTATCCGTCGATTCCAAATTTTCAAAACTCTCTCTTAAAACCTAACCATTTAACCTTAATTGAATATGAAAATTCCAAAATTGCAATCTTTCCATTCACAACTCTTTCCCTAATGTTTTCAATTAATTTTGAGGTTATTTATTAAATAACCAAGTTCTCATACAAGATCTCTCTTCAAATGATAGTTGATTTTTTAATTGTGTGACATATTAATTCACCAAGTCTCATTGTGCAAATTAATCAGATTACTTTTGACTCACTCTCTCGATTTATTACCAAAGTATGAACATACTCTATTAACACAACATAGAGTATGTATTGAATCAATAAAGATTAAAGTCATAAAACAACTACGGAATAAACCATAATCTAAAACTTAGAACATCATAAATGTGATAGACATATGAAAATTCAGTTGACATATCAAGTAATACGAAATAACAAAGGAGAAAGAAAGAGAAACTCTATTTTGAGTTCAATTTGGAAAACTAGAAATCTGGATGTCTTTCTCGATCTTCTTTGTTTGATCCAATTTTGCAAGATGGTGGCTATGTTTTTTAGACATCATAAGGTTCTTAAATAGTCCTAGAGGGTCTTAAGGCTGTAACTTTCACCCTTTAATCAGTTCCAAAAATACCCGAATCCTAAAACAGATGGAAAAAGTTGAGCCTGGGAAGCCTTTGTCACAATCGTGCATATGGAGTCATGATTGTAACTCTATGAATTTGCTCTTTGTCACGATCATGCATATGGAGTCATAATCATTACTTTGGGTAAATGAATATTATCACAACCGTGACATACGACTTACGATTGTGACCTAGCCCATACAGCTCTACTCACATCCTAGCCCATACAGCTCTATTCACATCCAAATCTTATGTTCTTTACCTAACTGATTTCCAATGCTAACAAACACATCAAACACCTCAAAAAACATATAATTAAGAATGAAAACATGCTCCAAACCACACAAACACTTCGAATATAAATAAGCACTCACATTAACATAATTTTAAGCCTACACATATGATAATCATCTAATAAACACCTAAAAACACACTAAAACACCTATCAAAATATAATATGAATTACACCTATCAATCACCATCTAGTCCTTGTCGATGGTCAATTAGTCACAGATTATTCATCCTATCGACGAATAATGGGATGTCTTACCTATCTTACAATCACTCGACTTAAAATTTCGTACGCTATGTATGTGTTATCATAGTTTACTCAAGTGTCGCATAAGAAGCATTTTAAAGCAGATATGCACATTATGTGCTATCTTAAAGTGCAACCAGGTTAAGGAATTATCAGACTTCGAGCTTGTTTTACCTTAGATTGGGCAAGTTATCTGGTTTTATATTTCTTTGCGAATGGTTATTTTATGATGCAAAATTAGTCAATAGTCTAATAGAAGATGAAGAAATAGAGTACTATATCTAAATCATTAGTGGAAGCTAATTATAGGGCGATGGCCCTTAATAAACTGAGATGATATGTTTAAGGCCTTTATTGGCTTTTTTGAATATGGTTCATTGTGAATCCATGACCCTTTTTGAAATAATCAATTTGCTATCCATATAGTGGTTAATTCAATGTTTCATAAGCACATCAAACACATAGAGATTGACTATCACAATGCTAGGAAGCAAGTTCAAGCAGGAACCATTGTTACATTGCTTATAAGGTCATAGTTCTAGCCTATAGACATCTTTACTAAAACTCTTGGAGGATCGCAATTTCAGTACTTGTTTAGCAAGTTGGGTGTTTACGACGTTCATATACCAACTTAAGGAGGGATATTGGAAATACGATTGTGTTATAATTAGGAGTTAATGTGTTTTACTAGGGTGAGCCTTGGAGCACCTAGTAAAGTTGCTTCTTTGTGACCATAAGGTCACAGGCTCAAGTCATGGAACTAGCCTCTTTGTAAAATTACAAAACGAAAGCTACGTACAATATAACCTCCCCAGGTCCCAGCAAAGCAGGGAGCCTTATGTTGACTTTGACTTTAGTTAATATGTTTTTACCTTATTTATAAGTAGTGTTATATTAAAAATAAAATTATATTATAATTTAGAGTTAATGTATCATATTTAGGAGTTAGTGTTTTACCTTATCTAGGAGTATAATTTGTTATATATACTTTAATGAACCTTTTTACAAATCAATCAATAAAAATATTTTCTCTTCAATTTTTCACTAATTTTACACAAACGGATGGCTAAAGAGAAAATTAGAGTTTAATAATTCACCATTTTACTTCTTCAATGAAAGATGAAAAAAAATATAAGGAAAGAAATTAAGACTCCTAACTAAAAAAAAGATTTTGAGAACCAATTTGTAAAATATAGAAAGTATTGGAAAGTTTATTATACTCCCCTAAGTACTCAATTAGATTTTTATCAAAAGGATTTTATGAATTTAAGAAGTTTAAAAGATTTTACCTATGATTCGAGATTAAATAAATTAAAATAAAACATCTATTACTAACTTTTAAATTTAAAAATAAAAAAACTTAAGAGTTATATCTTAAGACTAGAAAATAAAATAGAAAGAAATAGAATGAGCGGAATGGACTGTAGGCTTTGAAATAGAGAAACTGCTTAGAATTATATCTTAAGGTTTGAAATATAGAAAACACCAAAAGTTATATTTTGGACTTATAAAAAATTGATACAAATGAATATTTAAGGTTTAGAAAGTAAAAATAAAATAAGGATTAAAAATAAATACCTATGATTTTAAATAAATTTATATTTAATTAAGAAATAGGGAAAGCATATTAATTTAACTTGGTACATAGGGTCTGTTTTCAACTTTAAGGTGTTGTTGACTTTGTGGTTTGGACTTGAATTTGTAGGTTTCAACTTGGATGATGTTGCATTCTATTTTAAGTTTCAATTTTTAAGTTTTTCTTTTAACCTTATCTTTCCTTTTAGAGCGTTGTCTTATTAAGTGGATTTATCACTTTTACATCATGTAATACTTAACAATTAATATAATAATGGTAAAATAAAAAATTGATGCCATTTGAACTTTGAGCCTATATTGAATATAGGCAACGAGTATAAGACTCAATTATTTGAAAATATCTAATTTAGTTTGATTAAGAAGTGAAGGTCAAAATTAAGTTTTTATTATTTCTAAAAATTTGATCTTAATCAAACTAGGCTTAAAAGAAAAATATTAATATACAATTTACATTAAAAAATCACATCATGAAAAGTAATAAAAAATTAATGTGTCAAGCTTACAGAATGACGGCCACTTTAGGTTATTTCTTATTTCGTCGATCTAATTTAATGGCTTCAATGATGTCTTAATGCTGCTTTTCTATATTTTTCATATACTAACTTTATATACTCACTTCTATTGAATCCTTAAAATTAGATAACATCAGAAAAGCAATGAAAATTTAATACCATTTCATCATGGATCGATACAGAGATAAATAGTATAAGCCAAAATTATGGAGAGAAGGGAGTTATATATTTATATGTCTACTTTTTTATGTCATTTTTTACGTTACCCTTTAATTGATTTTCACTATAAAATAAAGAAAATAAAAAAATTAAGCCAAAGACAGTCATAAAAATGAATAACACTGAAAATGAAGAAATAAAGGGCAATTATCTTTATTAGCTATCAAATAATTGCACCACCTTAATACTATTTCATCACTGTTGAAACTAGAAGACTCAGGAGACACTTAATTGCAATCCCATCAGAGAGCAACTTCTATCAGCAATTAATATTAATTGGCCGTCTTGAGTTGGTTGAATAATTCGATTTCTTAATCCATGGTAGCTCATAACCTTGGGAACTCAACAATTTTTGGAAGCAGTAAATCATCACTTCAAAGTCTATTCTTGTTTGGATTCCTTTAGCATTTTATAAGTTACGTACGATCCTTGACTTTTATGGCATGTTTGGTTAAATGAAATAGCTACTCCATTACTGATGTATTCTTGATGAATAGTTATTATTTTGTTTGATTAGAAAATAACATACATAATAACTAATCTCAAGTTTAGTTATTCATGTATTTTGAGGAATAGCTAAAGACATCTCTCTCTAGTCTTTACCTATTCCGTGCGAAAAATAGCTAAAGATACTTCCTTTTTGTCTTTACTTATTTTGCGGAATAGTTAAAGATATTCTTTCTCCCTTTTATTATTATTGTTGTTGTTGTTGTTGTTCTTAATAGTTTTCTTCTTCTTATTATTATTATAAGAAAATAAATAATAATAAGCAGAAGAAGAAGAAGAAGAAGAAGAAGAAGAAGAAGAAGAAGAAGGAAAATAATAATAATAATAATAATAATAATAATAATAATAATAATAATAAAAGAAGAAAATTAATGATGATGATGATGATGATAATATAGATAGTGGAGACTATAATGAATATTTTGTCTTTTTGTTAGTTATTCCTTAATTATTTCAAATTTATATTTTCAAACCAAACATTGGCATACATTATCATTAGAAATTCTTAGAAATAAATCGAATTAAGTAATACCAATTACATTTTATTCTTCTTCTATTCTATTCCTAAGAATAATAATTTCGTTCCTTATTTATTCTGGTAGGTTAACTAAACACTATGTTAGAATGTTATTTATTCCTTCTCCTTTGATTCTTAGAATAGAAGGTCTAGAGAATGAAACATCACATTAATAGTTCCATGCTCAACAACAATTTGGCTTTTATGCCACAGATAAGGTGTTAGGCCTCGTTTCCGAAGTCTAACTCATAATTCAAATGTGAGCATATCATTCTGTAACGTTTTTTTACTAGAACCTCATTAGCCAACATAAGTTTATCTTCATTCTCATAACATCCCAAAATTTCATATTTGAACACTTGATATATGAAAATCCATTCTAATGTTTATATCCTCAATCGTTACCCTAACATATCACTCATTTTTATCTCTTATTTTCACATCAAACTAAGTACATTTCGATCTCCATCCAAGCCTAAATGTATAATAGGAAAATAGCGATAAGTCCACAATTTATATATGTACATGATTTGCGAAAATTGGCATAACTTTCACCATGGATGTCAAATTAAGGTCATTTAAGCACAATTTCCAAGAGAACTTCGAGTTTTACAAATTTTATGAAGACCCCAAAGAGAGATTTTGCCATCTAGAGCGTCAAAATTGCACATATATAAAAACTTCCTGAGAATGTTCGCTTAGTGGACATATGTCCCTTTAAACAGACATGAACTAATCTGAAACACTGAAATTCCTGAAAAGGTCCACGCAATAGACATTAAGTCCACCCAAAAGACATTTACGGGTTAATTTCTAGATTTCTAAGTCCTACAAGTTACCTATGACCCCTCTTATGTATATCTATCATTTCTAACTTATTTTCCTCATCATTTCCCTTTCATTAAGACTTCTATTTTAGCTTAATATCTTTTGCAACCAAATCATAATCTAAGTTTGGTCATTAACCTAAAAATACAACATTCAAACTTATACACATTCATCATAAATTTCTACACACGTTCAACTCCATTTATCACCTTCATTTCATCTCTAACTTATCACATTAATTCTTCCCATTTTAAGACACCATAGTACTCTTTTTATGGTAGATCAAATTAGAAAAGGCTATAAAGTGTCCTACATGCACGCTGTTCAACATCACTAACTTGTAAAAATCATATCCTTCAAAACCATTCCCAAAAAATTACTTACTTTATATCATTAAAAAGCTAAGAGAATAAACTATAACTTCCAAGATCATAACTTTATCCAAATCAGCCTAGATTAATACAATTTTTTCCCTTGAAGTTAGGACACAGATTTTACCTCTATGAATGCTTGAAAATGCAATACGGAAGTTTGGAAAGTCATAAGCAAAACATAAGATATATTTCTTTAACTTCAAAAGAAAAGAGTTTTACAAAGCTTTAATCGGCATTTCAAGACCCAAATGCATCATTGGTCTCATAATCTAAAAATACAAAAATATGTAGACTTGGAGTGATGTCTTGACTCTCTATCACTCGATCTCTTGCTCTTCAACTGGAGATAGGGAGGAGGAGGGGGGTGGGTGAGCTAAAAAGCTCATGGGTAATAAGTTTATAATGGAGAAACAAGCAAAACCATTGAAAATATTTATTGCCATAGTAAATTGCACTGAATCCATAAAACATGTATTTCTCAAACTTGTCAACAATTCATAAACAACATACGTCATGTATTCATTAAACTTGTCAACAAATTGTAAACAACATAGGCACTCAGATAGTTTGGGTAGTCCATAAACATGAGGGAGTTCTTGCGAAGCTTTGATAAACATGAGGGAGTTCTTACAAATCTCCAATAAACATAAGGGAGTCCGTGATGGGGGTCCTTCCAAAAATCCAAAGGATTAAACATGGGCTTATCTTGAATCTTCACCAAACAAAGAGATGTCTAGCTTAAATGGAAGCTCTTCTTTTCCTCTTTCTTTTTCTCTTCTTGAATACCCTCAAAATCACTCTTAAAAACTACCAAAAGATGAAACCTTAACTTTGTCTTCTTTCTTTTTCTCTCATGGACAACTCTCACTCTTTTCTTTCTCTTTCACATTTTTCTCTTCTTCTCTCCCTTCATTCACGTTTTTCTCCTTCTAATATACAAGACAACATTTTTCCTCTTCCAATTCTACCTTTAAACAGTGCTAAATGTTCACTTTACCCTTCCTTTAATGCTTTATGGCTTTTATACTTAAGTGACATGCCAAAATTTTCCTCAATAAATTCTTACTGCTTTAATTTCGCTAACCAGTGAAATAAAATCCTACTAACACTGTAATAAATAATTAAACTCCAATAATTATTCTATCATGACCTTATAATTTATTTAAATCATGCTTAACAACTTCATTTATTCCAAGGAAAAAATTCAAATCCCATGATTATTCTATAAAATAACATCCTTAACTCAATAAAAAAAATTCAGGGGCCAACATAAGGTAGCTTCCAGCATTGCGTCTATCTATATGCATTGATTACATTAGAATTCAAATTCCATAGGTGATCATGAAACATTTTTCTACATGCTCGATTTCTAGGCAATTAAATTTGAACTAAAAAAAAAATTTCTTTAGTATATTTGTGATCATTAGGGCATCTAGCCCATTCGACATGAGTATACATTGTCAACTGAGTTAGAGAGGAAGCAATTGTTGAAGAATGATTTAAATTTTGTTTTTGACTTAGTCTTTGATAGTTGCTTGTTTGTTGGTTTCAAAAGTTCTACGGAGTCTATCTGCTAACGTTGTAGTTGTAATTGAAGAATCTAAAGATTTTTCAAATTTCTCATTAGATGAATTTATGAGATCTTTGTAATCTCATAAGGCAAGGATCAATCAGATAGCTGAAAAGCATGAAAAGAAGGTATTTTAGGCAAAGGAGGAGTCATCCAACTCATAAGCATTTGATAAGGTGGTAGGAAGAGGTCACAATAGAGTCTCATTTCGTGGAAGAGGTCCTGGCAGAGGTAGAGGTAGAATTTCATAGTAGTGGTAGTAGCCTTCCAGTGATCAAAAGGGCAACAAAAGTAGCTTTCAATGTTACAATTGTAAGAAGTACGAGCATATGAAAGTAAATTATTAGTTTAAGGAGATGCAAGTAAACGTTGCAGTAGAAGTTGGTGAAAAAAAGTAAGTTATTTATGGCCCATTATGATAATAATGAAGTTCAAAGTGAAATGTGGTTCGTCGATTGTGGTTGTTCCAACCATATGACTAGCATATTCAAGTTGAAAGAAAAGGCATTATTTCTATTACAAATGATCAAGATAACACTAAACTTCTAGGCAATTTTCAATTTGTTCCTATCTTCGCATATAATTTGTTAGGTGTAGGAAAATTGATAACCAGTAGATATTCAGTCCTATTTGATGAGGAAGCTTGCGTGATTAAAGGTAAAAGGTTAGGTCAAATCATGGATAGAATTCATATGACCAAAAATAGGATGTTTCCACTTGATGTTTCAAATCTGATAATTATGCCTTAGTTACTGGAGCATCAATTGACTCAAATTTATGGCACTTGAAGTATGAGCATCTTCATATCAAAGGTTTAACCTTGTTGGAGCATGAAGGCATAGTTCTTGGACTTCCAAAAATTAAGTTCTTTGTTTTTTGTGAGAGTTACATCTATGGAAAACAAACTAATAAGTCCTTTTTAATTGGAAAGGCTAGCAGAGCTTTATCTAGTCTTAAATTGGATAATGTTGACTTTTGTGGGCTTATAAATATTGAATCATTAGGAGGAAGTCTTTATTTTTTTACTTCCTAATGATTATTTTAGTTGCATGAGCTAAGTTTATTTTCTGAAATACAAATCACAAGCATTTGAGAATTTCAAGAAATTCAAGGCTTTAGTAGAGAAGCAAAGTGGGTCCTGTATAAAATCTCTTTGTATAGACAGTGGTGGTGAGTTCTTGTTAAAATAATTTACTCAATTATGTGAAAAACACGGAATTCACAGAGACTTAGCAGCAACCTATACACCAAAGCAAAATGGGGTAGCAAAACTCAAGAATCATACTGTTCTACAAATTGCAAGAAGTTTATTGAAAGGCAAGGGAATTCCAAATCAATTTTGGGCAGAAGCCATTTCTACCTTAGTGTATTTGTTTTCTCCTATAAAATCTGTCCACAATCAAACCCCTTATGAAACTTGGAAAGGTATAAAACCTTCGGTAAGCCACTTAAAAGTCTTTTGTTGTATTGCTAATGCTTCGGTAAATGCACAAAATCATAAAAAATGGATGAAAAATCTAAAAAGTGCAATTTTATTGGTTATTGTCCTGATTCCAAAGCTTATAAGCTATATAATCCTCATAGTAGCAAGATGATGCTAGCAGAAATGTAATTTTTAATGAAGAAGCAAGTTGGAATTAGAGTGACAACAGTAGTAATGATCAAGATGAATTTGTAATTCCACTTCAAAAACCTTCAAATTATCCATTCTTGCTAATTGCAAGTAGTGACAACCCATCATGTTAACCTTGAACATCAACTTCACCAGTTTTAGCCACTACAAATAGCAATGGCAGCACCTCACCATCATCAGCTGAGTCTTCTAGTGAAACACCTCCAAGGAAATTTAGATCTTTAACAGAGATCTATAAATTTGGTGCATTTGCTTTAGTTATCTCAAATCCTACAACATATGAAGAAGTAGCAAAAAGGAAGGAGTGGCAAAATGTAATGAAGGAGCAACTCATGGCTATATAAAAAAATAGGACTTAAATGATTTGTCAAGAAGTAAAAATGCTATTGACCTAAAATGGATATTTACAACAAAAAAGTATACAGATGGGAGTGTACAGAAGCACAAAACTCGTCTTATAGCTAAGCGATATGCACAACAGTAAGGTATTGACTTTGTGAAATCATTTTCTCTAGTTATAAGGTTTAAATGGTAAGAACTTTTCTGGCCTTGCCAGCTCAATTGAAGTGGCATGTTTATCATTTTGATGTGAAATCAACATTATTAAATGGTGAGTTAGAAGAGTATGTGTATGTTATTCAACCTGAAGGTTTTGTAGTAAGAGGCAAAGAAGCAAAAGTTTCCAAATTGAAGAAGGCTCTCTATCAAGCAGGTTCCAAGGGCATGGTATAACAAGATTGATTGCTATTTTCTAAAAAATGGGTTTGTAAGAAGTGAAAAGGCGCCCACTCTTTACTTAAAGAAGACATGAAACAATGATCTTCTTTCTGTATGTCTTTATGTTGATGATATAATATATATGAGCTTTAATCACTTTCTTGTAGCTGACTTTAAATATAGTATGATGAGTAAATTTGAAATGACAGATTTAGGTTTGTTGCATTATTTTCTTAGTCTTGAAGTGATACAAGAAGAAGAAGGAATATTTATTTCTCAAATGACATATGCAATAGACTTTTTAAAAAAGAGTCATATGCTTCATTGTACACCAGCAGTTACTCCCACGAATGTGAATGAAAAATTGCAGCTTAAAGACGGTATTGAAAAAGCAAATGAAAAGAGATTCTGGTTGGAGGTTTGATTTATTTAACTCATGCTAGACCGGATATTCCATTTTTTGTAAATGTTGTTTCAAGGTTTATGAGTTGTCCATCACAGTATCACTTTGGAGAAACAAAACATAATTTGCGTTAGTTTGCTTGAACCTTAAATTATGGTAACCTACATAGTGAATTTTCAAATTTCAAATTGCTTAGCTTTACGGATAGTGATTTGACTAATTTTTCAGATGATAGAAAAAGCACTTCAGGGAGTGTTTTCACTCTTGGCTCAAATGCAATTACATGGTGTTCAAAGAAACAAGCAACAATAACATTATCATCTTCAAAGGCAAAATATATGGCTGCTACTTGCTTAGCTTGTCAATGCATTTGGCTTGGAAGGCTTCTTACAGAGATGCATCAAAAGTAAGAAGGTGCTACAGAAATTTACTATGATAATAAAGCTACAATTGTAGTGACCAAGATTCCTGTATTCCATGAAAGAACAAAGCACGTAGAAATACACCCAGTGATTTAAAAATATGATTGGAATAGCCAATCTGATCAGAATACATATGAACCGACTTGATTTATGGTCCAGTTTGTATTTATAACTTTTATAAGAAAAACCGACCAGTTAAGTAATATACCAACCAGTTTCTTGAAAATCACTTGATTTTCTTTGTAAATTGGTCAAGTAATAACTCACTCAGCCACCATTATGAAAATATAGGACCCACCATAGACAACAAGTTTCGCCCTCGTCTCTCCACACACATTAACCTATGTTTATAGTTGTGTGTGCCATTCTTTAGCTTTAAGTTTTGACATTTCATTACAATGTAAGAAAGTTGAGAATTTTCAACAATTTTTTTCTTTTTTAAGTCTTTGACACAATTTAGTTAATAAATTATAATTTTCAAAATTTATATTATTTATTGATCT
The DNA here is from genome assembly GCA_027563595.1 of Erythroxylum suave. Lineage (NCBI taxonomy): Eukaryota > Viridiplantae > Streptophyta > Magnoliopsida > Malpighiales > Erythroxylaceae > Erythroxylum > Erythroxylum suave. The sequence continues at coordinate 15,646,119 of JAOSBN010000006.1, forward strand.
CTTTATATTATAATTAAAAATTTTTAAATTATTATTTTAAAAATGAATTACTATTTTATCCTTAAAAATATTAAATTTATTTAATCTCACTAATAAATTATATTTATCAAATTTAGATTCTTTATTTATCTCCTTATTTTAATTGAAAATTTTAAATTGTTATTGTTAAAAATTAATTACTATTTTATCATGAATTTTTAATAAAATTAATTATTAATTAGTATATATAAGTAATTTTATATAAAATAATTTTAAAATATGTTAAAAATAATATTTAAACTATATAGAGCATATTTAAAGACATTAAAAAAGAAATTAGAATAAAGTTAGGGTCATTGCTATTGGCTTTCTATAAATATATTTCGACTTTTATAATTCTTTAAATAAATGATAATATAGAAATACAATTTTTTATTTTATTATTGTTTTAAAATTTATGTTAGATTTAATCCTAGTTTAAATTATTAGATTTATTATATATTAATAGGGATTATTTTTAAATGGTGAGTTAGAAGAGTATGTGTGTGTTATTTAGCAATTTATTAAATCAATCTTTAACACTCACTTTTGATTCAAAATTACGTACAACAAGCAATGACCTAAACTTAAAATCTATCTTTAACACTTCCTTTTGATTCAAAATTACGTACACCAAGCAATGACCTAAACTTTGCATAGATGATAAGGGCTTTGTGAATATATCATCAACCTATTCTTCTGTCTCCAAAACTTTATAACTATTTCACCATTTGCAACCAAATCACGAACGAATTGCAAGTGTATGCAATATTTTAAAAATCAGACCGGACATCAAACTGGTCAAAAAAATGTTTAAGATTTAGATGTTCAACTAGCATTAAATCTCTCTAAGCTGGTACATAATAAATAAGAATAAAAATTATAAATAAGAATAAAAATCATTGGGCATCTCCATTAAAGATGTTTATTGGCTTGGGTAAAGGATGTCAGTTCAGAAACATTTGTGGAGGGAACAGTTTGATGAAGTTGAATACATTTAAGAGGTTTAGTTAGACGTAATGTCATAGGTTGAGTTTTTATCGGTTGATGTGGTCATGAGGAAGATGTATGAGATAAAGTATTGGGTAAATGAGAAGGTTAATCAAGATCCACTAATCATTTAATACTGGTAGGATCAAATATTTGTTGATTTTGTTGATAGGTATTTGGATCAAGTGTTTGAGGTGGAGGTGAATTGGAACAATTGCAATAATTTTAGATAGGAATTTGGGGATGAGTTGGATCCATATTAGAAGGATGAGAAGATGTAGGTGAAAATTTTGAGTTAGATAAAGATGAATCGTGGTTTGAAAAATTACCTAATGGAGATATAGTCAGTACAACAAATGAGGATGTTGGACATGTGATCTGAAGCCAAGGAGGAAAGGCATGATTTGCCTGAACACGTGACGTGGAAGCTGAAATTGTAGTAAAAAGAAAAATTTGACTCATCAAATTCAACATGTTTAGCAAAATATAATTCCCTTATATCCTTATCTAGACATCCATACCTAAGGAGATGAGGTGAATAACCCATAAACACTACAAGAAAATAAGACAATCCGTGACGTTTTATTGGTAAAACATCGCAGATTGTGAAGACTTTTCGTGACGTTTAAAAAACGTAACAAAAAGTTTGCATTTTAAACATTGCAGGTTTGTAATACCTTTCACGACTAAAACGTTGTAGATTGTGAAGACTTTTCGTGACATTTAAAAAATGTCACGAAATAAAAACCGCAATGTTTTGTTGAATAAAACGTTGCAAAAGACGTTTGCCTTTTGTTTAATTAAACATTTGGGTCTTCTCGCGCGTTTCTTCTCTCTGCTTTCTTCCTACCCAAAATTGGGTTTGGGATTTCTAATGGGACACGATGTCGAACATGATGTTGGGCATAAAAATGTCACCTTTTGACGAGACCACAACCCTTAATTAGCCACCACTAGAACAATCACACCCACAACCGATGCAACTTTAGCAAAATCTGCAAGCACAGCAACATTAGCCGTCGTCCAGAAGTTCGAATGCCGTTACGTTAAGTCAAATTTGCACAGTGTGAATTGGAAATGGCAGCACAATTCATGTTGTTTAGGGCAAGCGAAAGACTTACTGTAAAAAAAGAAGACAGTGTTCTCTGTAGAAAAGAAGAAGAAGAAGAAGAGGAAGAAGAAGAAGCTCCAAAACCCCCTTAAACTCTCGAGTGTGTAACAATCTGAGTTGAATTGAATCGATCTTAGATCTATTAACAGGTTTGATTTTTAAGGATTTGATGAGTTGGTCAAATCGAATTCTCTTCGATTGGCCCAAAAGGTAATATTTGTTTGTCTTGGCTATGTCGTAAATACCTAGTTCCAATTTCAATATGAAAAATTAGAAAAATTTGGTAATTTTTTATTTAATGAATTACTAAAAGATCAAATTGGGTTTTGGAGGTAACACATGTAGGCAAAAACCTCCAAAAATCATCCTCTGCTGCCGATTCAAGCAAATAGTTTGTCGACTTCTCGCCATTGGCTCCTCTAGTGTCTCCTCGCTGGAGAAATCTAGCTCCTCCTATGCTGCCAATGCTAGCCGTAGGATTAGGGTAAACATAGTTTTTGTAGATATTTTGGGATTTGAGTGGCATTAGTTAATTTGAAAGAGATGGTTACTTGGTGTTGTATATGGGGTTATCAAGAAAACATGTGAAATAGGAAACTCTAAACTTTCTTTTGTTGTTCTGTTGGATATCTTAGATCAGACGGTTAAATTTACTGAATTATAGATGGATGCTACTGATATTCTTACTGTTTTTTGTTGTCATTTATGTTTCAGAAATGCACATGAACCTCTTTTGTTCTTATGTGTGTGCCAATTTGATTTAGCCATTCATTATATTTATTTGTTCAAATTGTGTTATTGCAATATTTGATGCTGTATTCTCCAATTTAACGTTATGTCTGTGATAGCTTTCCTCATGCATGGTTGGTAGCCAATTTTGCACTGCACTTGTCAATTCCTTTAAAATGACCAAAGATTTTTTAATTGTGTTATTGGAAACTTGCTTGTCTTTTGCAAGTTATGAGGAAAGCGTTAATCACGTTGGAGCATGTTTGAGAGACTTCTGAGTTGGCAGGTCAGAGATAAAAATTGATTACTTGAACTTTGATGTTGAAATGGAAAACTCTATTTCCAGTCAATGCTTTCGCGTAAGACTCAGAACAATCTTATAAATGCATTCTTAATTTCTTGCTAAAGGATTTGTATTTAGACTTCATCATTTTGAAAAGCTTTGCAAGAATCTTGTTTGAGGATATAAACTTAATGGAAGTTGGTTGCTGGTGTTACAACTTGTTAAGTGGTAGTTCTTAATTTTCAATCTCTTTGGCTAGTCATTGGTGATTTACTTGGATGCTAGCGAATTAGAATTAGCTACACTTACTAACCATTCTAAATGGTCTTTATGCATCATTGTGCTTTGGCTTTTTCTTGGCTAAGGAGCCTTGACAAACTATTCATGTGTGGACTCTTGAGTGATAATTTTCCACGTTCAAAATTTAGTGGGTGTGTGTGTATATATATATATATATATATATATCAATATCATCTTCCATGCTTTATTCTAGGGATTATTGCATTAGAAGATGTCAAAGATAGTTCAGGGTTGGAAGTTTTATTAAGGCATTATTAAATATCGTTAATTTAAAGGGAGAAGTCATGCTTATTTAGTACAAGTTCTAGAATGCTTAGGTTCTTAGTTAATGTCCTCAGACACAGATCTTGTAGTACAACAGTGAGTCAGCTAGATGAGCTTATGCTTCTAAAAGCAGAGGCAGTAGAGAAAGCTCAAAGACTATTCTTTCGAAAGATTTTTCTACTGCAACTTGTTATTCTCCTTATTTCAATACTTGTGTTGGTTCGTGTTTGAACCTTGTTATGAAGATGAATTTGTATTGAATGGGTCATAGATTGTCATAAATCTTCTAATCTCCTTCTAAGAGGCCCTGAAACGGAGACAATTAGATTGGTTGGTAGGCAAGATTGGGGCATACCATTAAAACTTTTGACCTGGTAGTATCCATTGAATAGATACAGTGAAACTGGGGCCAATTGAGGGAAGAGATGCCTAATTCTCTATGATTGCTGAAAGGTTAGTACTTCCTCACTTGCATGCACAAGACCTATGTTGGTATGCTGTTTTAGTACTTGTTGCATTAGCTATGGTTCCATGGGACAAGCAATAGCCTTTGTGTGTGTGTAAAGGTTGCTAAGAAGGTTCCTGCAATGACTCCAAAAAATAAAGGCGTTACAAGTGATAGCTCTGATGAATCCTCTGATGAAGAAAAGGTGCAACCTTATTTATGACTGAAATTTAATTAATGAATTTGAGTATTTGACTCATATCCATGCTTGGTGATAATGTTCCACAGTAGATTTACTAAGTCTATGAGGTTGTTGAATTCGAATCGTTTGTTAAATTCATAGCTGATTTACAATGATGATGATGATTTTATAAACCTATAAAAACCTATATCTGGTTTGTTTTGACTTTCATTTTAACTGAAAATGCATTTTCCTTGTCCATCGTATATAGTAAGTAACACGCATGTATTTGTCATCCATTTCAAACGTTACATGTTATGATCTCGGTGCAGAAAATTATTTATAATTTAAATGCAATTTTTATTGAATTTATATGCTTATAGATTTATTATAAAAAATTCTATTGCACAAAGAAAATAATTTTCAAATCTTCTTAGTTTAAGATAATTCAAACTCACAATATTATCATGACTAACTTATTTAGTCATATTGTATCTTTTTAATGTTTCTATCTATTTTTTCTCTCAACTTTTAATCAATAATAATTTGCGGATTTTTCTTCTTTGGTCAAGAAGTCAAGAACCAATGTAGTTGTGGAAAATTCATAGTAAATCAATTGGAAAATTGTTAAAGTACTTGTTGAATACAGACCTTTTCCTTTTCCATAGTAGATTGTATTTTATTCATAGTTCTTGTTTCAGGTTGCAACCAAAGTTGCTCCAGTGGCTGCTGCTAAAGTTCAATCATTGAAGAAGAGCAACAAGGATGATAGTAAAGAAAGTGATTCAGATGAGTCTAATGATGACGATGATTTGAGACTGTTGGTCTAGTTTATCTAGATGTAGTACTAAGTTTTTTAATTCACATAGTGGATGTGTAATGAGTTTTGGTTAATAATGTTTAGGCTCTTTTATAGCCATTGTAGTTGGTACTTTGGACTCATGATGTGCTATCATTTAATTATGAACTTGTTGTTTTTCTTTGAATGTTGTGGACTTTTACAATTAATGGTTTGAAAAGGCTATCATCGTTTAAAAATTATTACAATGAATAATAATTATTCACGAAATTCTTGTGATATATGAATAATTATGAAAATTAATGATACATTAAAAAATTGAAGAATTAAATAAATAAAATTTATAAATAATATTGGATAGTTATTAAACAAATAAGATTTATAAAAAATTTTATTTAAAAAATAATTATTAAATTAAAATTATTTTCAAAAAATAAAAATAAAAATAATTAAAAGAAAATTTTCACGGAATGCTTTCAGCGACGTTTCCAGAAGACGTCGTGGAATGTGACTCTCCATGACATTTCCAAAAAACGTCGCGAAAAGTCTAATTTTTCAGTGACGTTTTTAAAAACGTTGCGGAATATCAGTGTTTTTTGTGACATTTTTCTGAAAACTTTGTAGAAACCTTTTGCCTACATCACATTCCGCGACGTTTTTTGTGATGTTTTTTAAAACGTCCCAAATAGTATTCTATGACGTTTTTTCAGATTTTATGACATTTTTTAAACGTCGCGGATTGTCTTATTTTCTTGTAGTGAAAGATATATTGTTAATTTATTTTTGTATTATGGCCTAAGCAATGGATAGGCTACATACCAAAAAATATGAAGAAAATTATATCTAGGTGTTCATTAAAAGAGAACCTGAAAAAGGAATTTTATTAGACAAAGAAGTGGTAGGCATACAGTTTATCAGAAAAATAACACTCTCAATGGAAATGTGTTAATATTTAAACGGTGAAGCAGAATGTCCCAATAAGGTAAGGCCATTGTGAACAATATGTTGGGCTCGTCATTTCACAGTTCCATTTTGTTCATGTGTATGATATATGACGTGATGAAAGATAACATAGGTGTGAAAATACTTAATCTAAGGAAAAATATACTCTCCACCCTAGTCAAATTGAAAATTTTTAATCTAACAATTAAATTGTTTTTCCCCAAAATTTTAAACTGACAAAAATATGGAATCCTTCATTTTTACGTTTCATATGAAATATTCAGGTAAACAAAGAATAATTATCAATAAAAATAACAAAATATTTATGTCCAAAAGCAAAAGTAGTAAGGGATCGTCCCAAGACATCATAATGAATCAACCCTAAAGGTTGAGTACTATGATTAGGGGCGGATTCAGGAATTTTCTAAAGCCGGGGCTGATTGGACAACGATGAACTAGCGGCGAAGACTTCCGACAAATTCAAAATTAATTCAAAAAATAATTTCACAAAGCACATTCATAAATGAAATTAACTAAA
>JAOSBN010000006.1:15652818-15690033 GCA_027563595.1 Erythroxylum suave
CTAAGAAAAGATGAAACCCTAACTTGCCTTCTCTCTTTTTCTCTCATGGACGTCTCTCTCTCACTTCTCTCTCTTTTATTTCATTTTTTTCACTTCTTTTCCCCTTCAATCATGTTTTCCTCCTTCTAATGCATAAGACACACTTTTCCCTCTTCCAATTCTACTCTTAATGAGTACTAAAAGTCATCTTTACCTTTAAGGCTTCATGACTTTTAATCTTAAGTGGCATGCCAAAATTGCCCTCAATACATTCTTAATGCCTTAATTTCATTAACTAGTGAAATAAAATCCTACTAACATTGAAATAAATAATTAAACTCCAATATTTATTGTATCATGAAGTCATAATTTATTTTAAGGCAAAAATTCAAATTCTATGCTTATTCCATAAAATATCATGCTTAATTCAATAAAAAAAAAATTAGGTGGCTAACATTTCTCCGCCTCTTAAAGGAATTTTATCCTCAAGATTCTTACCCGAGTCATTAAAGCACTGTAGATACTTCTCCTTCATAGCCTCCAAGGGCTCCCACGTGGCCTCTTCCTTTGAATGAGGTTTCCACAGGACTTTAACCAATTGAACTGTCTTGTTCCTGAGGACCTTTTCTTTAATGTCCAGAATCTCCATTAGAGTCTCCTTATAAGTCAGATCATCTCTCAACTGAACCTCAGTGGTCTGAATGATGTGAGAGGGATCTGACCTATACCTCCTTAACATGGAAACATGGAAGACATCATGTATCTGTGACAATTCTAGTGGCAGCGCCAATCTATAGGCCAGTGGTCCAATCCTCTCAATAATCTCAAAAGGACCAATGTACCTTGGGCTCAATTTGCCCTTCTTGCCAAACCTCATGACTCCTTTTCAAGGAGATGTCTTAAGAAAGACACTCTCACCAACTTCATACTCCATTTCCTTTCGGTGTGCATCAATATAGCTCTTCATTCTATCTTGACTGCTTTGAGCATTTACTTAATTAGATTGACCTTGTCAACTGTCATTTGGAGTAACTCTGGTCCTATTAATTTCCTTTCTCCTTCTTCATCCCAGCATATAAGAGTTCTACATCTTCTTCTATATAGTGCTTCATAAGGATCCATCTGAATGCTCGAGAGGTACGAATTATTGTAAGCAAATTCAACCAACGACAAGTGTTCGTCCTAAGTACCTTTGAAATCTATCATACAGGCCTTGAGCATTCCTTCAAGTGTTCGAGTTGTCCTCTCAGATTGACCATTTGTTTGGGGATGGAAAGCAGTGCTAAAATTTAACTTGGTCTTTAGAGCTTCTTGCATGCTTTCCCAAAATCTCGAAGTAAACTAAGGATCTTTGTCAGAAACTATGAAATTTGGAATCCCATATAGTCTCACCATCTCATCAATATCTTCTTTGCTAACACATGCAGAGAATTAGTCTGTTTAGTTACTAGAAAATGGGCTAACTTCGTTAAATAGTCTACAATAACCCATATGGCATCATGCTTCCTACTGGTTTTGGGCAAATCCATCAGAAAATCCACAATTATCCTTTGCCACTTCCACTTAGGAATGGACATTGACCTTAACTTGCCTGAAGGTGCCTGGCATTCAGCGTTGACTTGTCAACACACTAGACACTTGCTTGCATATTCTGCTACATCCTTCTTCATACCTTTCCACTAGAAATGCTCTTTCAAATCTTTATACATTCTGCTGCTACCTAGGTGTATGGAATAAGGAGCATTATGTGCCTCTCAAGTTTCTGATCCTTTACCTCCTTGACGTTTGGAATACAAAGTCTATTTCCTACAACCATAAGTCCATCATCCCTCACTTTCACTTCATATTTCTTGTAATTTTTAATTTCTTCTTGAAGCTTGTTCAAATTTGCATCTTGTTCTAGTAACTCTTTAAATTTCTCTCTGAGTATTGGTCTTACTCTGAAATTAGCAATAATGCAATCAGGATCCTCCTGTTTCAAGCTTATTCTAAGCTTAGCCATCTCTTCCAACAATGGTAGATAAATCATCTGAACATGGGCTATGGAGGATTTCTTACTGTTTCAGCTCTCTTTAGGACTTGCATCTGCGACCCATCTTGCCTTGGTGCTTGGGGACATTCCCTAACCATGTTTCCCTTCTCTCTGCATCAGAAATATACTCTAAGTAACTTGAAGTTCTCTCCTTTGTGAAACTTCCGACAATGTTCACATTGGGGGTTTACATACCTACTCCTCTCCATCCTTTTATTGCCTCCTACAATTGAGGCTTGCACTAAAGCTGCCTTGGCTTGCTTGTTCTTAGCAAAACCACTACTTCCACTTCACTCTGCATGTGGAAAGTCCTCATACTCCTCTCAGGCAATGGGGGCACTCATTCCCTTCTTGGAAGATTGTTCTCGGTTCTTCTTCTTCCTGTTTACTTCATACTTTATGTTCTCCAGTTTCTCAGCTTGGAGTATAGTATCTACCAACAACTATTAGTCACAAAAGTTATGGATCAATACTTTCTCCTTGATCCCAAATGAAGTCCTCTCTCAAACTTATAGTACTTATCCTCCTCGTTCTCAACAATATTGGCTGCATGCCTTGAAATTTGAGTGAACTTCAGCTCATGTTCACTCACACTCATGTCTCTCTATATGAGATTTAGGAATTTCTCTTGAACTTAGACTTTAAAGAAGTATTTCTTCCTAAAAGCTTCCAGAAAATTTCTCCAAGACAATAGTGGTGATATGACTTGACTATGGGGCACCGATTCCCACCAATGGAGTGCGTCCCCTTGCAGCAAGCTCACTGCATAATCCAGTTTCTCCTCATCGGAGCACTTCATCTGAATTAGGACTCTCTCTGTCCTTCTTAACCATGTTTCAGCCTCTTCAAGATTTGTAGTCCTATTAAAGTCTACAACCCCATACTTATGGAGCTTATCATACTCTCTACTCCTCTCCACTGGAGCTTGCATTGGAACTTGTGGCACTTGGCCCATAGCATGCATGAAAGTCTGAGCAAAGGTTTGAAAGAAACGTGAATCCATGGGGTTTACTTGGGGCATTGGAGGAGGAGGTGGTGTCACCTCATGTTGCACGCTAGGTGCCTAAGAATTATAAGCACAGTGTGTCCCTACATCTTGTAGGACAATTAACTTTAAAAGAAAAGAGTTTTACAAAGTCTTAATGGGCATTTTAAGACCCAAATACATCATTGGTCTCATAATCCAAAAATAAAAAATATACATGAATGAATAATACTTGAAATGTGGTTAAAGCCTTAAGTTTTCATAAACTAACTTAAATACAAAAAAATATGCAGACTTGGAGTGATGCCTTGACTCTCTATCACTCAATCTCTTGCTTTTCACATAGAGATGGGGAGGAAGGGGGTTAGCTAAAAAGCTCGTGCGTAACAATTGTATAGTGGAGAAACAAGCAAATCCATTGAAAATATTCATTGCTGTAGTAAAATGCATTGAATCCATAAAACATGCATTTCTTAAATTTTCAAGCTTGTCAAACAATTCATCAACAACATAAGACATGTATTTCTCAAATTCTCAAGCTTGTCAAACAAATCATAGACCACATAAGACATGTAATTCTCAAACTTGTCAACAATTCATACACAACATAAGCAATCATAATGGTTTGGGTGGTCCATATACATGAGGGAGATCATGTGAAGCTCTGATAAACATGAGGGAGTTCTTGCAAATCTCCAATAAATATGAGGGAGTTCTTGCAAATCTCCAATAAATATGAGGGAGTCCGTGAAGAAGTTCCATGCTACTAGTGGGCAGGCAAGAGAAGCATTTAACATGGTCAACGTGCACGTGACATAACATGATGGACCACCATAAACCCAGACATAAACATGAGTTTCATGATTTGTCAACATATTGCAGTAAAGGCATATTTCGGAAACATAATTTCCATAAGCATGATATATTTCAAATACAATTTCCATCATCATTTTATAAATCAACATCAAGATTCATGTACTAAACATATAGAAAATACTTCAATCATTCAAGAAGCAATAAATGTAACATTTATAAAGCAATTGAAATCAATTAAATCTCTTGATTCGGAAAAATACTCATAACCCATTAACTTAACTATAAACATGTAACCCACCTAGATTCCTTACTTAAAAACTTGCTTAAAATTGTCCCTCCTCTTGCCCCTCTTACCTTACTTGATTAATTCAATAGGAATACAAATTGAGAACCCCAAAAGCATATTCACTAAAGATTGATTTTAGAATACTTAAACCCATGTGTTTCCTAAGCTTCATGAACCAAAACCCTTCAAAAAATCCAAAGGATTAAAAATGAGCTTAGCTTAAATCTTTACCAAACAAAGAGATGTTTGGCTCAAATGGAAGCTCTTCTCATCCTCTTTCTTCTTCTTCTCTTTTTGAATACCCTCAAAATCATTCTTAAAAACTAAGAAAAGATGAAACCCTAACTTTGTCTTCTTTTTTTTTCTTCTCATGGACGACTCTCTCTCTCCTTTCTTTCTCTTTTTCACATTTTTCTCCTCTTCTCTCCCTTCATTCACGTTTTTCTACTTTTGATATACAAGACAACATTTTTCCCTTTCAAATTCTACTCTTAATTGGTGCTAAATGTCTACTTTACCCTTCCTTTAATGCTTCATGGGTTTTATACTTAAGTGACATGCCAAAATTGCCCTCAATACATTCTTTTTGCTTTACTTTCACTAACCAATGAAATAAAATCCTACTAACACTATAATACATAATTAAACTCCAATAATTATTCTATCATGGCCTCATAATTTATTTAAATCATGATTAACTTAACAAAAAAATTCGGGGGCCAACATTTCTCCCCTTTTTAAAATAATTTTATCCTAGAAATTCTTACCTGAGTTATTGAAGAGGTATGGATACTTCTCCTTTATGGTCACTAAGGGCTCCTATATGGCCTTTTCCTTAGAATGGTGTTTCCACAGGACTTTAACCAGTTGAATTGTCTTATTCCTAAGGACCTTTTCCTTAGCATCCATAATCTCCATTAGAGTCTCCTCATAAATTAGATAATCTCTCAACTGAACCTTAGTGTTCTGAATGATGTGGGAGGGATCTGATCTGTACCTCCCTAATATGGAAACACGAAAGACATCATGTATCTGTGACAATTCTAGTGGAAGCACCAATCTATAGGCCAATGGTCCAATTTGCTAAACAATCTCATAGGTATCCATGTATCTTGGGCTCAATTTGCCCTTCTTGCCAAACCTCATGACTCCTTTCCAAGGAGATGTCTTAAGAAAAACTTTCTCGCCAACTTTATATTCCATTTCCTTTTGGTGTGCATCAGTATAGCTCTTCATTTTATCTTAAGCTGCTTTAAGCCTTTGCTTAACTAGTTGACCTTGTTAATTATCATCTAGAGTAACTCTGGTCCTATTAATTTTTTTTTCTCCTTCTTCATCTCATCATAGGAGTTCTACATCTTCTTCCATACAATGCTTCGTAAGGAGCCATTTGAATGCTTAACTAGTACGAATTATTGTAAGCAAATTCAACCAATGGCAAGTGCTCATCCCAAGCACCTTTGAAATCCATCACATATGCCCTGAGCATTCCTTCAAGTGTTCGAATGGTCCTCTCAGATTAACCATCTGTTTGGGGATGGAAATCAGTGCTAAAATTTAACTTGGCCCTTAGAGTTTCTTGCATACTTTCCTAAAATCTCGAAGTAAACCAAGGATCTCTATCAGAAACTATAGAATCTTGAATCCGTGTAGCCTCACTATCTCATCAATACACTTCTTTTCTAGCACATGCAGAGAATCAGTTTGTTTAATTGCTAGAAAATAGGTTGACTTAGTCAAATGGTTAATAATAGTCCACATGGCATCATGCTTCCTACTGGTCTTGGGCAAACCCATCATAAAATCCATAGTTATCCTTTGCCACTTCCACTTAGGAATGGACAATAACCTTAACTTGCTTGAAGGTGCCTAGTGTTTAGCCTTGACTTGCTAACATATTAGACACTTGCTTGCATATTCTGCAACATCCTTCTTCATGCCTTTCCACCAAAAATGCTTTTTCAAATTTCTGTACATCCTGGTACTACCTGGGTGTATGGCATAAGGCATATAGTGTTCCTCATCAAGTATCTCAACCTTTATGTCCTTGACATTCGGAATACATAGTCTATTTCCTACAACCATAAGTCCATCATCCCTCACTTCCACTTTAGATTGTTTACCATTCTTAATTTCTTCTCGAAGCTCGTTTAAATCTACATCATGTTCTTGTAACTCCTTTGCTTTCTCTTTGAGTATTGGTCTCACTCTAAAATTAGCAATAATGCAATCAGATTCCTCCTGTTTCAAGCTTATTTTAAACTTAGCCATCTCTTCCAACAAGGGTAGATAAATTGTTTGAATACGAGCTATGGAGGATTTCTTACTCAAGGCATCAACCACTACATTTTCCTTTCCTGGGTGGTATTCAATCAATAAGTCATAATCCTTAAGCAACTCTAACCACCTTCTCTGACTCAACTTTAACTCTTTCTGGCTTAATAAGTACTTAAGACTTTTATGATATGTAAAAATCCTATTTTGAACTCCATATGGATAACGTCTCCAAATTTTCAAGGCAAAAATTATTACTGCTAATTCTAGATCATGGGTCGGGTAATTTAATTTATAAGGCTTTAACTACCCCAAGGCATAAGCTATTACCTTGTCTCCTTGTATCAACACACAACACAAACCCTTTCTTAAAGCATCACTATAAATTGCATAGCCCTCATCTCTTATGAGCAATGTTAGAATTAGAGCACTTACCAATCTCTGCTTAAGCTCTTCAAAGCTCTTTCACTCTAGATAAACTTCTGATTTTACCTTAATAACTTGGTCATTGAAGCAGCTATCATGCAGAATCCTTCAACAAACCTCCTATAATATCTTGCCAAACCCAAAAAACTTCTCACATCTACCACAGTCTTTGGTGTATGACATTTCACCACTACTTCAGTTTTCCTTGGATTGACATGTACCTTACCCTTCGAAATTATCTGTCCAAGGAATATCACCTTATAAATCCAAAATTCACACTTATTGAATTTCGCATAAAGCTGCTGTTAAATTAAGAGGACTTCACGATGATTAATTTTTATGACAATCAAATATTGATAATGTTAGAAATAAATGAATGTTCTGATGAGTGTGTTAAGTGTGTAGAAGAAGCGCAAATACAGACGAAGTGCAAAATATAGACGAAGTGCAAAACACAAACGAAGTGGAAAACACAGACAAAGCGCAAAACACAGACGAAGTGGAAAACACAGAAGAAGTAGAAAATACAGATGAAGCGCAAAACACAGACGAAATAGAAAACACAAATGAAGCGCAAAACACAGATGAAGTGAAAAAACAGACAATACAAAAAAGAAGTTACGCTAGTACGTCGGACGGTTACTTAGTTGGAGTTAGTTACAGAACTCAACTGAATAACGATTTTCAAGATTCAAGAAGTGGTTATCAAGGATCAAGAAGCAGTTAGAGACTTAGGCTATAAATACTAGTCTTAGTCGAAGATTTTACAACCTTACGAATCTTACGACCTTTGAAAAATCATTTGAGCTTTGAGCTTTCAAGTGCTTATTTAGAGAATCTCATTATATTGATGTCAAAAGAATTTTGAGATATCTATCAGGTTCTACTGATCTTTGCTTAATGTATAAGAAAGGTAAAGATTTCAGGTTAATTGGCTACTGTGATGCTGATTACGCTGGAGACAGGATTGATAGGAAGAGTACAAGTGGAGGCTGTCACTTTCTTGGCCATAATCTAGTTTCATGGTCTAGTAAGAGGCAAAGCTCAATTGCACTATCTACTGCAAAAGCTGAATATATGTCAGCTACAAGCTATTGTTCACAAACGTTATGGATCAAGTATCAGTTAGAAGATTATTCAATGAAAGAAGAATAAATCCCAATCTTCTGTGACAACACTAGTGCTATCAATCTATTGAAGAACCCGATACAACACTCAAGGGTAAAACATATTGAAGTTAGACATCATTTCCTACGAGACTATGTACAGAGGGGAATCGTGAGTCTACAGTTTGTTGAGACAAATCATCAATGGGCAAACATCTTTACTAAGCCTGTGAATGAAGAAAGATTCAAAGAAATCAGGCGAAACTTGAATATGGTAGTGTTGAGAGACCAATCGTCTGACACGTCATGACCTAGATGATTTTTACAGAAGGAAGATAAAAAGTCTTAAGTCTTCAAGAGCACAATAACTGCAAGTTACAAACGGTAATTTTTTTGAAGAAGGAAGTATAAAAGAAAATCCTCTCAAAAGGTTCCGAACCTCACCGACTTTAGAATACTCTTGAAATCCTCTGAAATCAATTTTTACAGAACTCTACTCTTGATTTCAAGCCCTTTCGGTTACATTTTCATCTTCAGATACTAATCTCACTACTTTGAGAAGTTTCTATTGTCTAAAGATCACAATGGAGCAAGCTATGATTTATGGAAGACATGTTGATTTCGACTCCTTGAAGAAGAACCGGATGGATATTGAATCAGAAGTTGATGCAGCCGGATCGAAAAACTTCTTTCAGGTTCATGAAGCAGTTTATCTGAACGAAGTTTATGAGTTTTAAAAGAATGCGAAAGTAGTAGACGATACTGTAGTATCAACGGTGGATAAATTATCGGTTATTGTGACAATGGAGCTAATCGAGAAGATCAGTGGATGTCCATGGTTGGAGCAGAGGTGTCTCATAACACTAGATGGATGACTAAAATCCATGTAGAGAAGGCACAGGTAAATCGACAACTTTATGGAAGTAGTGACCCAAAGGATAAGAAGATGTCAAATCTTGTTCCAAAGGATAGGGTTCTACATTCTATACTTTTTCATTGTATTCTACCAAGAACAGGATCAAAGAACGTTGTATCATCAGTAGATGAACAATGCCTATTCTATTTACTCAATTATCAGGCTATAAATCTTCCACACCTGATTTTGTAGTATATGATGAAGACGAAGAAGGATTCTAATGCCTTACCATAGGCATGTTGCTAACAAGAATCTTTAGAGATTCTGGAATTCTTCTTGATAGAGGAAACAGGACGAAGATGAACATCAAAAGCATTATTAATGCAGGGATTATCTGTAGAATGGGATTGAAAAGCCCAGAAAGGAAGGATACGACCTCTATGGAGAAAGAAAGGACTGAGGGGGAGCGTATTGTCAGACGCAGCATGAGTGGAAATATTACTTCCAACGAGAAGAAGAAACCTCAATCCTCAGGAAGAATGGCTATATAAGAAAAGAGGAGTAAATCGTCAGAGATAGCAACTAAGGCTGAGAAGATGTTACAAAGAGAAGAAAGCCAGGAGCATCTACCTGAAAAACAATTGTCGTTGAAAAGAAAGGGAGACACTTGATTTTGAGAATGTTAAAAAATCAAGAAGATCACCAAAGATAGTAACTCTTCGACAAGAAGAACAGAAGAGAGGAAAAGGATTGACTCCTGGTGAAGATTCTGAGAAGGTAGAGAAAGCACCTCAGGCTACCAGGTCTTTAGTCTCAATTTTGCAACAAGAGCAGACAAAGTCAAATAAAGAGACAAGAATTAAGAGGAAGTTGGAATTTGAAAGGAAGAAACCCCAACCCCAACCACCTTCTAGACTGATAGACAAAAATAAGAAGTTGAAGAATAGTCAGAAAGAAAGTACTTAAACTGGTAGTCAACAAAAAGAAAAATCAGTTGAACACAGAATGGTATCTCATAATCCTATCAGAAAAGAGGATTTGAGAATGAAGGTGATAGAAGAAATGGTACCTGTTAGAAGCAGAAGCTCAATCATAATAAGAGAATCAGTGAAAAAGATAGTCAAAGTACAAGTTGAACCTATATTGATCAATAATCGGTCTATACATCTTCTGAATCATGAAAAAAAGATTATATGGGATTCTAAGAGATGAAAAGTCAAAGCCATATCCATTAAAGATGACTAAAGATTGATACACTATCTACCCAGTTACGAGTAGAACATTGACCAAGATTGTACCAGACATACAACCTAGGGCTTCAAACATTGTATGCAATGTGGAAAAAGGGAAACAGAAGATGTACCCTGAAGGAAAACCAGGTGACCTCACAGAAGAGCAGATACAAGAAGCTGTGAGAAATATAGATGAGGCATGCAATGCAGAGCAATCAAGAGGAATCTATATTTCACACCACATTTCAAAAGCATCAAGAATTCATTGTAGATGCTTCACCACAAATGCAACTTCTCAGGTAGTTGGAAGAGTGACCAAAGGACTGTACAGAACTATCAAGGTTGAAGGTATTATTGTCAACATAGAGACTTTTGTGCACTTAATCATGCATTTCAGACCTTTGAGTTTCATATCTTCAATTCAAGATGTTCTTCATCTTCTTGGAAAACCTATTCCAAAACTGCTAAGACCTGCTGATCTTGATCTCCCTGAAGGAAAACAAATTTTCAAACCTCCTTTTCTAAAAATCATTGAACTAGATGTTATACCTTCATAAACATTTGTTGCTACAAACATCTATTTATCAAGTGCACCTCAACAAGACACTACTATTGGAATGGAAGAAGTAAGACACTCTCAGCAGTGGAGTTAGGAAGCCTTAGTGAAGGAAATTAAAGAAATTCATGCTAAGGTTGATGATCTGAATGACTTAGTAGGTGATCTACATGAGGAAGTACCATATCTATGAGTTTCAATAGAAGAAGACCTCAAGTTGATCAGAATTGATATGCAACGCATGTTCTCTAAAATCATGAAGCACCTGAGATAAACTTTTTGATTAATAACAAATAGGGGGAGAAAAGAAGGAAAAAAGGGGAGAAAAGAAGAAGAAAGGGGAAGAAAACAGAAGAAAGGAGAAAAGCAGAAGAAAAGAGAGAAAAATAGGAGAAAAGTATAAGAAAGCATGCATATGTGTATTTTTGTTCATTCGTTATTTTCTTATTCATTATCTGAATAAAATTTCATTCACTTTGATCTTTATAAAATTATGATTATTTGTTATCATGAAAAAAGGGGGAGATTGTTAAGTCAAGAGGACTTTACGATGATTAATTTTGATGACAATCAAATAATGATAATGTTAGAAATAAATGAACGTTCTTATGAGTGTGTTAAGCGTGCAAAAGAATCACAAAATACAGACGAAGTGCAAAATACAAACGAAGCGCAAAACATAGAAGAAGTGGAAAACATAGACAAAGGGGAAAGTACAGTGAAGCGCAAAACACAAACAAAGTGGAAAACACAGATGAAGTGGAAAACACAGACGAAGCACAAAACATGGACGAAGTGAAAACACAGACGAAGTGAAAACACGGACGATACAAAGAAGAAGTTACGCCAGTACATTGGGCAGTTACTTAGTTGGAGTTAGTTACAGAACTCAACTAAATAACGGTTTTCAAGATTCAAAAAGTGGTTATCAAGGATCAAGAAGTAGTTAGAGACTTAGGCTATAAATACTAGTCTTAGTTGAAGATTTTATAACCTTACGAATCTTACGAACTTTGAAAAATCATTTGATCTTTGAGCTTTCAAGTGCTTACTTAGAAAAGAGAAATTCTATAGTGCGATCCTAAGAGAGCTATCCCTACTATAACAAAAGCTCACAATATCTTTCTAGTGAGAGAAAGAAAGGCTGAGAGCCTGGAGAGGCTAACATAGTAGAAAGAATACTTTGTGTAAGAGACTTGAAGAGGCTCTGGAAGGGAAGAAAAAATACTTGTAATCTGTTGACGTATAGTGAAATACTCAGACGAAATCTAAGGACTAGATGTAGCCCACGGTTTGGGGTGAATCAGTATAAAAATCGCAACGTCTATCTTCTATCCTTTTACTTCAGTTTATTTTGTTGTTAAACAGGTATATAGAAGTCATTTGCGATTTAACTACATCATAATTTTCATATAATCTTTGTGATATTCTTTTAACAAGTTAGAGAAGTTCTTAGCAAGATTTTGTATTCATAAAAATGATACACCATTCAACCCCCCTTCTTGTGTATCTAGTTTATTATACGTAAATTCTATATTAACGTGTGATTTACTTCAGCTCCTTCTACCTTAGCATTTGCAACACTATCCTTAGATGTTCCTTATGTTCCTCTTCGTTCTTGGAATAAACTAGAATGTAATCTATAAATACTATGACAAATTGGCTCAGACAGTCCTTAAAGACCCACCCTATTCATAAGATCCATGAATGTAGCTGGAGCATTGGTTAATCCAAATGGCATGACTAGGAACTCATAATGCCCATAACGTGTCCTAAGGGCTATTTTGTGAACATCAGGTCCCTGATTCTAAGCTGATGATAGCTTGACCTGAGATCAATTTTGGAGAAGACCTATACTCCTTGCGGCTGGACAAATAGATCATCGATTCATGGCAGAGGATACTTGTTCTTATCACCTTATTGAGCCTCCGGTAGTCAATACACATGTGCCATATTCCATCTTTCTTTTTAAAAAATAGAACTAACGCTCCCTATTGCGATGAAATTGGCCTTATATACCCCTTCTCTAACAGTTCTCCCAACTATTCCTTAAGCTCCTTCTACTCAGCTGGAGTCATTGTATACGGTGGTATGGAAATAGGTGCAGTACCTAGAATCAAATCGATGGCGAATTCAATTTCCCTTATTGGTAGCAAATTAGGTAAATCTTGTAGAAACACATCTAGAAATTCCCTCACAATTGGAAAATCTTCTAACTTTCTTTCGTTTATCTCGGTGTCCACAATGTGTGCCAAGAAGGCTTCACACTCTTTTCTCATCATCCTGTTAGCTAGCAAAGCTGAAATAATTCTTAGTGATGGTGCTTTTCTGTCTCCCTTAAAAGTCACCTTCTCACCCTTGCCAAGATCAAATTCCATCTCTTTGAGGCTACAGTCTAACTTTGCATGATATTTCTCCAAGGTATCCATTCCAAGTATAAGATCTAGGCCCTTTACATCTAAAGGCATTAAGTCTACTATTAGTTTAGCACCTTCAATAAAGAGTTCACAATATCTATATGCTTGACTTATTATCACATTTCTCCCTATAGGAGTACTAACAATCAATGGACTATCAAATGGCACCAAATTAGCACCATGTAATGTCATGTTTGTAGAAACAAAAGAATGTGTGGAGCCAGAATCAATCAATAAATATACTTCGGAATTAAATAACTGAGTCATACCTATAACAACTTCAGGTGCGGCTACAACCTCGTCTCTAGCCATAGCAAAAACCCTTGCTTGTCCTTGACCCCTTGGTCTTCGTAGAGGAATAACCTTCTTTGCCGCTTTAAAATTTCCCACCTTAGTGGCTGGTTTTGTTCCCACTGTTTCAACTCTCTTTAGGGCTTGCATCTGTGACCCATCCTGCCTTAGTGCTTAGGGACATTCCCTGACCATTTTCCCTTCTTTCTATATCGAAAATATACTCCAAGTAACTTGAGGCACTCGACTCTGTGAAACTTTCCATAATGCTCGCATTGCGGGTTCATATACCTACTCCTCTCCATCCTTATGTTGCCTCCTACAGTTGAGGCTTGCACTGAAGCTACCTTGGCTTGCTTATTCTTAGTAGATCCACTACTTCCCACTTCGCTCTACATTTGGAAAGTCCTCATACTCCTCTCAAACGTGTGGGCACTCATTCCATTCTTGGAAGACCATTCCCAGTTCTTCCTCTTCCTGTTTACTTCATATTTTATGTTCTCCAGTCTCTTAGCTTGGAGTGTAGCATCTACCAACAGTTAGTAGTCATAAAAATTATGGATCAATACTTTCTCTTTGATCCCCAAATGAAGTCCTCCCTTAAACTTACAACACTTATCCTCCTCATTCTCAACAATGTTGGCCACATAGCTTGAAAGTTGTGTGAACTTCAACTCATATTTGTAATATTTTAAGGAAATATCTAGCTTGAGCTTTAATCCCTTTAGGAGCATCTTTAAAATATCCTCAAACTTCTTCAAGAATGGAGGAGCTATTGAGCTTAAATTTTGTTTTCAAGCATAAAAGCCTTCCACTTAAATATCTAATGATCCCAATAATTATAAAGAGATTAGCTTTAAAAGATTTTTGACCATTTATTCATCTTTCTAAAAGAAAATGGTATTTGCAAATCATTCTAATGAAAATAATGAACAAGGTGTCATTATAAAGGGCTATGGAAATGCCTCATTTATAAAGAATCTCTTTAGGTGAAATGGATGAACTCCTACTTTCTTAAATATGATGGCATATGGAGTTTTGATCTAAAACCAAACACATCTTAAAGCCTTAAGCCAATACTAAAGCTTAAAAACTAAGTATGTTATTCCTTAAAATATATGATAATAGGAAAAAAAAACATATTTTTCTACATTCGAAAACTAACATGAGCTAAGCCTTTTCTATAAGGAACATAAATACAACTCACTTAGGGCTATCTTGCTTAACAATGTAGAGTAGATATTATTATATAAGGAAACATATAAAGTTGGCCACTTTACTGCTCAATTACTTTTTTGTAATTGGAAAGATGCTTCCAATCCTTAATTTAGATACTAATAGTAAGACATTTTGATATGGATCAAGAATAAACATAAATCATTTACAGTAAAATCATGGAAAGATTTACTAATAAATGAGTGCCATAAGGTACAATGGTTCAAATTAGTGTGACAAGTTAATAACATACCGAAAATTTCATCCATACTCTAGATAGAAACAAAGTAGAGATTGGGGACCAAAGATATATTAACGTAAATCTTCTTTATACCCCTTATGCTCCCTTTTCAAATTCAAATTTAAACGATTGACCATTTGTTCTTTAATTTTCCACACCATCCCCACTACCGAGGACCAATTATAGCACTTTGTAATTTGCATTGTGAAATGGTAATTGAATAATATTATAGAATGATGTTATACACTCAGAGGAATAAGTAGGAAGTACTATATACTTTTTAAGCCCACTTTTTAGATGCTTGGTATATTAGATTTATGGGCAGAGGAAGTATCACATTTATAAAAACATCTAAGTAGATATATTAAACCCTCTACTTAAGAATGATATGTTGGATAAGGGAAATAAGATAGCCAAAGGAATTGAATGTCTAAGAATAAGTTTAGCAAGGAAGTAGAATTTAGTTTAGCTTGAGAAGCTCTAAATCTACTTATGTTCTATATGTTATAGCAATTTATTCTGAATGCTAGTAAATTAATATGCTGAATTTATTTGGAGCTAATGGTTATTTGGCTTGGTTGTTCTATGGTGAGCATATGCATTTTAATTTCTCTTGAAGGAATGCAATTTTATTTACCTTCCAAAAAAATTTAAAAATTATCAAATATAGCTTAAATTCAATTTTTAAAATTATACTATATTCTTTCTTAAGAGATACAACTCTTTTACTTAAGTTCATTGATTAAGGTCTCTTTCTAATCAAAACCTTTAAAAACATATTAATGCATATTATAAACTAGATTTAGTTATAATCCAAAAGCTTTATACAGTCATATCTCTAAGATTCTATAATACTTATTATTCAAGCTACGTTATATTCTTACATATGATTTCTTAATCCCTATATATGAAATATGAAATTAAATCAAAATGATAGTATATCTCAATTCAAACATGAGAAGTGATTATGAATAATTCACAAAATAGCTTGGGCCTTTCATGAAATCATAAAATCAATCCAAATATATGGTTTTAAGGTTCATCCTGTTTAGATATATATCAATTTAGTTTAGATTAAGATAAAGAAAGCTATCAATAATCAAGATATAATACAATATAAAAGAACTCATTCTCACGGATCGTGAATCTTGAAGTCTTCACTTGAACTGTAATGGAAATCCTTCTTTTATATCTAAAGTTACTCCTTTACTTTTATCTCCGGATATTCTAATTCGTGTCTCTAAAAGATGTGTGTTGTCTAATTCTCCTTCTCTTATATGCCTCTCTCTCACTCTTTTATATTTGAAATCCTAGAATTTTAAAACATCTTGACAAACACTAATCTAATACAATCCCATATTCGTCCTATGTTCCTCCTTTGCTAAAAATCTCTACTTTATAAGAAAATCAATGCCAATATTTTCCTAAAATGTGCAATTGTGTTAGACCAATATTATATGGCATCCTAAATAGCTAGATAGGATACTGTTTTGGTGCCTTATGTTGAACCATATTCCTCTAAAATCATTCTAAAACTTCTGTAACTTGTTCAATTTTGTTTTTTTAATTGGAGATCTAAAACAAAACACTAATAAAATATAAGGTAGATTGAGTACTAAATCTTACGGAAATCATCCAAACATAACATCAACTAATCAACACTTATCAACTCATAAGTCTCTCTTTTAGAACTTTGAATCTAACTAGATACGCCTACAAAACCAAAGATATATGAGCTAGAAATCATTCTATTGGTCATTAAATTTTTCATATAGGAACTTGGACAGAAAAATAATAAGAATGCTTCAAGGTTCTTTCTTATTTTCACAAAAAATTCTCAATAATATATGTTAGAAAATGAAAACATATAAGAAAACAAGTTCATATTATACTATGAAATGGAGTGTATTAAAAAAACTACAAAAGAGAGACAAAGTAAATTTTTAATGGAACATATATATATATATATATAAGATTAGTTGTTAATGCATTACATATTAATAATCTATTTTTCATGTTTTAATCTAATAATAATTAGTACATTTGATATTGAATTTGAATGTACAAAAATATTGATTTCATTTAGGGAAACTGTTGATATATGTTGCTAAAGTGAGGATTGAGAGTGTTGTTAAGATAATCGAGAAATAAACTAACTTTCTAAAAGGGCTAATTCAAGTGCAAGTATGCACTCTTTTATTCTAAAACAACGCATACTTCCATTTGAATTAGCATTTGAATAAAAGGAAACAACAATGAATCTAATGGCTTCTTTTTAAAACAAAATCAAGAAACATGATATTTACTGTTCAATGTTTTAAAAACTGGACCGAAAATCGAACCGGTTGAAGGATAAGTTTTAAAGGTTCAACCAGTAGTGAACCACTATAAAACTGATACATAATAAATAAGAAGTAAAACTTATAAGAATAAGTAAAAATAAAATATTTTATTGAAATAAAAAATACACTATTGTTTATTATTATATAATGGACTAATAATAAATAAATATGAGTCTAATATTAAACTTAAAATAACAATAAAAATAAAATTTAAAATTGTATTTTTAAGGAGGTTGTGTCTCATTATCGTCAAAAGCTCCAAATTCTCTGACGCTATTTAAAGATTCGTAAACTACGCTTTCATCTAAAGTATTTGTATCAACTTCTTCTACTGCGTTAAAACAAATTACAAATTAGTAATGTCTAAAATTATTCTCAATTGTAAACTTGTAATATGGTTTACTTTTAACTTAAATATAATCAAAATAAGATATGAACTGACCATTAGATGTTCTTAATTCATTCATTATGACAAATGCATTTTCTTCATAAATCGTCTTTTCAATATAATCAAGATCAGGCGATGGTTCTTCTTCTGAGATCCAAAAATCATTATGTTCAATACAATTAATATCAACTAGACCATATGTTCTCTTCTGACAATACGCTCTGAATACATAATAAAGAAATTATAAAATCAATAATAAAAATAAAATTATTGAAATCAAAACAAAACTATAAAATACATGTTCTTCATTCTCATATTATAAGTAACATAAACAAGGTTATTAAGTGTTTTAAGTTCCAAACAATTTCATTTCTTTGCATGAATACGTTCATAAACACTCCAATTACATTCACAACCTAATACAGAAGTTGTTTGATTGAGTAACCTAATAGTGAGTTTTCTCAATGTTAGAGCACTGTCACCGAATAATCTCCACCACTCATCTGTATTTTAAATTAATAGTTATGATAAAAACATATATTATTAATAAGTAGATAATGAAATAAAATATAAAACTTACCTGGCTGCATTTTTCTCATCATAAGTTCTCTCTTTGCTGATGATCTAGCAAAACTCCCTAAACCTTCACAATACAATTTAATTTTCTTTATCGCTTGTGATTACTCTTTAATAGAGAAAATACCTTTGCATTCAATCACATCAAACAAATTGTCCATAATATTAATTATACGGGCTTCTCCACTAAATAAGCAATAAGGATTGAGAAAAAAAGCTATTAAGTAAATCCTTTGAGTGCGATGCTTATCCCATCATCGATTGATAATATCTATATAAGGCTTGTACAATTTCTCCTTCCTTTTAGAAAGATTTATAATTGTTTTGTGAGCTTTACACATACCATCATATATATAAGCCAAAGATGGCTTCTTACTTGAGTCAACAATCCTCAACAGCCTTATAAGCGGAGCCACAATCTTCATAATGATCAAGCAAGCGTCCTAAATTTTATTATCTAGAATAATAGTTCAAACTTCTTTTCCTTTTTCACTATTTAATAATTTATGAATTGAAAATTGTTTACTTGTCACTAAATTTTGAAGTAGTTGCTTATGTTCATAAATACTTTTCAAAGTAATAAATGTAGTTGCAAACTTGGTAGTAGTGGGACGAACGATCTCAACCTAATCTGCTAGCTTTCTTAACCAAGACAAAAATGTGATATGATTATACACAAAAATTGTAATGTTAGATATGTGTGAAGCAACACTATAAATATGGTCCATATCACCAATATCTTTTAAAATAAGATTTATACAAAGAGCAGCACATGGAGACCAATAAATATACCCAGACTTTGATTATAACAAGTACTTAATTGATACATAATTAGCAATATTATCTGTAACAAAATGTACAACATTCTTTGATCCAACCCACTTGACAGTTTTAGAGAATAATTTAGATAATTATCACTTTTGATCATGTTAAAAGCATCAATGGACTTGATAAGAGTTGTTCCAATATTACAATAAACCAAGAAATTAATCAAGGTTTTTGTCTTTGATCAGTCCAGCCATCTGCCATAATAGTGCATCCTGTTGATTCCCAACCAAATTTATATATATCAATAATTAACTAACATTCCTTTTTAAATCTTGAAGCAAAGGCACACACAGCTCATAATAAGATGGTACCTTAAATCTTGGACCTATTATTGTTGTAGCATCAATTACTTCTTAAAAATATGGTGAATTTAAACCTTTTAAGGAATACATGAATGATAAAACCATCTAGCCTATGCTCTTTTACACCATAAAACTCTTCAAACTATGTTGAGAACCATTAGTAGTTTTTAGAGAAAGATGATAATCTATGTCAATAGTAGCTGTTCTTTTTCCGTTATCTAATACTTGTGGTATTTCATCATCTCCAAAATATATATTATGGGCCTTTTTACTTTCCTTTTTCTTTTTTACTTGTTATTGCAAATATTTTCCAATCATATCATATACATCAAGTGGTACTTTTTTGCAAGAAGCAATATTATCTTTAACACCAGCAAAATGCCCTTTCATTCTAAAAATTCCTCCCCTTTCAAATATTCTACCAAAAAACATACAGTTATATTGGATATTCCCATCAGATGCTTGAGAAGAGAAAAATAATTCCATGCTGGATAGGACTTACCATGAGTAGAGGATGATTCCACATTCTCCATTATGATTTAACCTAAAAAGTATTTAAAAAATAATTAGGTATACTATTTTCAAGGCAAAAGTATACAACATAAATAATTCTCATTTATCAATTGTAGTAAAGAAGACGAACAACAGCAAAGTGGATTCAAAAAAACCAACAGATGTTACTCACTTATTAAACTTTGCTCCAACAATTGCTCCACTTCAAATAGCCTAAACGAAATATTGCTAGTTTTCAATTTTGGTGTTTTTATCAATAAATTGAATAGTTGAAAGAGTATATATAACACAACCATCAAAACTAGAAATTGATATGAAACAGTGTTCTAAATATTACAGAAAACTTAAACCAAGTATTTCTAATTATTACAGAAAACTAATTACTGGCTTATTCTTATCCCCTTATCTACAGGACAAATCCTTATCCCCTTATCTACAGGACAAATTAGAACTCTATTATCAACTTGACAACAAAATATGATAACTAAATCACCATTTCACTCCTTAAATTTAAGTTATCAAGTTACATAAGATAATTGTGAACATATAAGGAATTATGGATCAAATCCAAAAACAATAAGAAATAATAATCAATTTGAAAAAAAGAAAAAGTCAAGTTGAAACCTACACAAACCATGCATATACACGGAAAACAACAACAGAATGGTGACCATAACATAAACAAACCAAGAGTAGAAATAAATTAAGAGCTGACTGGTGACCAAAACAGAAAAAAATTAAGAGCGTAAACAAACCAACAATCGAATGGTGACCATAACAGAAACAAACTAAGAGAAGAAACACAGCAAAATAGTACTCACTTATAAAAAAGCTCTTACCGATTTAAGTCTTAGAGGAAAGGTATCTAATTACTATAAGAGAGGCCCCAGTAAAACAGCCCAAATTAGTGTTTTAGATTAATAAATTCAATACTTGAACGAGGATATATAACACAACTGTCAAAATCTGAAATGAAATAGAGTTTTAAGTGTTAGAGAAAACTAATTAATCAAGAAGTAAAAACGAAAATGAAAGCTCATGATTCGACTGCCTTATCCTTATCTCCCTATCTACATAACAAATTGGAATTCATAAACCTCAAGTCAACCAGATTTTAAAAACATTGTGAAATTGTATCAGTTATCACTGGTTCTATCTTCTTCTTCTCTGTCGTTATATCTCTAGCTCCTCCAATCCTAAAAAAGATATCTAATTTATCTAAAAAATAGCCATTTTATTATATTATTACTATTATATATAACATATAAAATAAAATTCTATAAAATATTTATTATTCCATTCTATTATGTTTATATTACATTTTCTATTATATTACATCATATATTATATTACATTATAGAATATATTATAGTAGTTCAAGTTGAAAAAAACTACCTTGGATCTTTCCTAAAACATAATGTAAAACCAGATCTTTCTTATAAGTACTGGGATGAAGTTATAGACACCTTTCCATACTTTATATATAACGCATTTCACTTGATTTCCTCCGCAATATTGGGTTTTGGCAATCTGGTTCTTAGGTATTCATCAAGTCCTCTCTTCTTTCCTATTAGATTAGTGTATAATGAAGATCAAGTCCTAGCTATCATTGTTTGATCATGGTTTTCTGATTTGAATAAGTTCTAATTAATAACTTTGATAATCCACGAGCATATGGGTTGTTATTGTAGTACCTAAGGTGTTGATCCCATGAGGAGGGATAATTTAAACCTAAAATCTAAGGCCAAAGCAATTTGCAATAATTCAAAATGTTACAAAACTAAGGCAAGAATTTAGTTAAATCATATAACTCAATTCCAAGAATTAATTAGAAAAATATTAAGTAGCAGTTGCAACTACTCTCAAGAATAAACCTAAAGGAACTATCAATTAAGAGAAAGGTGTATTTTTACCTATCTTTAATGCTAACCTAATTGATTATGGATTATTAGATTATTGGTCCTAGACGATCATAGGGTTGATTACCCTCTTTTGAGTTATAACCATTAACTATATTGTAAACCCAAATCAGATTATGGAAAATTGCAATCTCTCAATTAACAATCTATCTAAAACACTAGTTAGATCTGAAGTTTTCCAATAAACTATCGGGATATATGAGATCTCTCTTCACACAATTACCGATTTGATTAATTTCTTATTCTTATTAAATTACCTAACTCTCGTTCGCCTAATTTAATTATTTTTCATTTGATTCTTTCTCTCAATCTATTACTGAATTATGCAATCTCAGAAATCAATCACAATGATTCCAAATAACATAAAACAATCAAATTTTTATTCTATCAAAGATAAAAACAACCTGAAGGTAAGTTTAGATATCTTAACATTCACAAATTCCTATCATCAATGGTTATTCCAATTCTATACATTAATAAAATTGAAAATGCTTCGAAAATAAGATCTGAATGGATGATGGAGGCAATAACGTCAGGAAACCTCCTATTTCAGGAAGTACTTCACGTTAGCTTCTTCTCCACATCTTTATTCCTTCTTGTCTTTCTTAATCTCTGGATGAACTCTCTTTAGGGTTTCTCAATGGTGGCTTATGCAAAAGCTTGTTTTTCATCTCTTTTATTGTTCTATTTATGCTCTTTTATGTTTAGGGTTGAGCTAGGGTTTTTCTGGGGTCTGAAAAATCCAAAAAATCCCTCAAAATGCAACGTTTGAAAGTTGTTGTGCATCTGGCTAACACAGGCCACAAATGTGGCCTATGTCAGGCCTTTTTGTCATTATCGTGGCCTCCATGCAATTGGCCCCAATTTGCTCCGGAACTTCCCCACTCTTTGATCTTTACCCTGAAACACTACCAAATACATCAAGGCACCTCAAAAAACATCATATTTAAGCTCAAAGGATTGTTTTAACCCATAAAACACTTAAAGCGCAAATAAATGACAAACTAACACAATTCTACCCTAAACACATACTAAACAATAGAAAAAATGGCTAAACACATATCAAATTATACCCTAAAATATCATGCATTTCACACTTATCATTGGTCCTAATAACAAACTCCATCTTTGTTTCTCCACTGGAAATCAAGAATTTCACATTCCTTTTGGCCTTCAATTATAGTTTGATCACCAAAATAATGCCAACCAACCATCTATGTCTGCTTTCTTTATTCAAGTGGTCAGACACTCAAATTGTTTATGTTCTGTGAATTTCTAGTATCTTAAAACATTAAAAATCACAAACCTTAAGTGTCAACTCAAAAAAAAACTTGTAAATTTATCAGTTCTTAACTGTCCCAACCTGAAATTTATTCATATAAGGTCTTAAAAGCTTAAAACTTCCCATTATCAGGGGATAATGCCTTTGTTTTGGCCTGAAAATCATTTTAACCAAGTAGATGTTACATTACAGAGAACCTAGCAAAAAAAGCTTACTATATGTCAAGAACTCGGTTAAAAAAACCCTTCTTCTACTATTTACTCTCTCCTCCTTTTGCCTAAACTTCTCCCTACAAACTTACACCCCTACCCCTGCCTTTTTCTTCTTTGGGAAAAAATCATTTATCTCACAAGGAAGGTTATAATTTTATACTAGTTACAGCTATGTAACATCTATAATATTTTTATATGTAACAATTCTTTCTCCTTTAAAAAAACTTGTCCCCGAAGTTATGAAGGTTTACAGACTGGACAAAAAATGAATAATCTTATTTTCTTTTCACCAGCTATCTTCTTCACAGCATCACCAGCAATTGCTCCTTTAGCATCTTGGAGGAAGGAGATTAGATTATCAGAATGAGATGTAATTGCATAGAAAACTCCAGCAATGTAACCACCTGCAAAGGTCACAATATGCTCACTTAACAAAACTCCAAAACTAGATGAAATACTTCTATACTTTGCAAGATTAATCTACATGTTACTCTTAACAAAATTAAGAGGAGTAACTGTCATGTGGGTTAAACCATAGTTGAGAAGACCACCAACTATACAAACAGCATAGAAAGTCGAAGAGTACATCTTGGTCTTACCAGGCTCACTAGGAGAGGGGACGACTAAGGAACCATCAGAGGTGACGTCTTTGTTATTCATAAGAGGGGTGGACTCTACAGATAAAGACTTTATGTAGTCTTTCTCTTGCAAGGGTTGCTCATTTTGATTCGTAAGTTTCAAAGTAACTGCAATAGTAGCTTGTACTTTTACTCCTTATCACATCAAAAGTTGTGTCACCATAGTTTTAAGCTGTAGCGGGTTGTTCTCCACTTTTTTATTCTATTTAGAGCTTCCAAAAAATTTTTTTAATTCCTTCTTAAAATTCCAGAAACATTTTCTCATTCTTGCTTTAAAATTCTAGAAACATTCTCTCACTTTGATTTGTACTTCCATCAAGCTTTTCATGTTTTCTTTGATTCCACATAGAATCGACTTCTCTAATACCATTTGTTGCGAACAAAAATGAAGAACAGAAGAGAGAAGGAGAAAGAGAAGAGTCCAGATAGAAGAGAGAAGAACAAAGAACTTTAGAGAGAGAGAGAGACACACACACACACATACATTAGCTAATTCATATCCTTTCGTATGAGAGAAATGGTTACAATTTTATACTAGTTACAGTTGTACAACAGCTATAATATTTTTATATATAACAAACCCCAATCATCTTAGTGACAGTCTCAATCATCATAAGTCGCACCATTATTGGTCGATATTGATCGTCACCAATTGTTATCATTAGTTACCATAGCCAATTGACCATAATACTACCTGTCGCTCACAACATTGACAATCACTCATGATACAGTTAGTCGATATCCACTGTTGCATCATCTCAACCTCTTATGTTGTGTTATATTGTAAAGTTGCAATGTTATGACCTGTGAGCTTAAGTCAATGTTGAATTTTGCATGAAAAAATTTGCTAGAAGTTCATGTGATAACTAAGAAATTGATTATGTGATTTCATAGAATGTAGGCTTGTGGACTTATGGCGTATTATCATGTATAGGTTGTGAATTGTGAATTATGAATTTGTGATTATGGAATAATGGAATGTAAGTTTAAATTTATGTCATTCATAAACATTAATAGAGTGTTTTGTGTTGTTTGGAAATGAGACTCAGTTGTGTTTCTAACTTTTTGTGATGATCAGGAACTAAAATTTTGAATTGGAACATAAATTTGAGGTTATTTATTTGTTTTATAAAATTTGAAACTAGATTATGAATTTGAGGTTGTTCTTGTCTAAAATTTGGGATTAAAGTACATTGAAATTTGAATAAAAGGTTAGTCTTTATTATAAATTGGTTTATATATTACAAATTGAATTTTATAATCATCAAAATTAATTAGTTAATTTATGGTTGAATTATATGATTATTAATTATACAAATTGAGTTATAGTTGTGAGCTCATGTCTATGGTTATATTATCTAATCAACCAATCAATAATTATAAAAGAATACTTTATAATTAAGAGTTTATGGTTGAGTAACATAACTATATAAAATAGTTTATAGTTGTGAGTTTATGTTTAAATTATGTAATAATACAAAATGAGTTATATTTTAATTTTATGGTTAAAGTACGTGATTCCACAAATTGAATTATAGATGTGAGTTTGTGGTTGAATTATGTAATACAAAATGAGTTAATTGTCACTTATCAGTTTATGATTATAATCATACAACATAGGTTATAGTTCTGAGTTTATTTTCTAATTATATAATTACAAAAAATAGTCTATAGTTATGATCTTCTGATTGAATTATGTAATTACATAAAATGAGTTATAGCTATGAAAGTGCAACAATCAATGTATGTATTTGATGTTTAAGTTTAGAAAGAAACATGAGTTATTAAGAAACTATTTTTAATCTATTTTTTCATGTTTTTTAAACAACTTTTAGTTTTATATGAAGTTATTAAGTTAATTTTGACATATTTCTTCCTTTATTTTTACATATAAATGGAAGGAAGTTTAGGAACTCTTGACAATTCAACCACTTTAGGAATGTTCAATGATCCATCTTGGGCTCATGCTGGATTGGTTCCTGAAATGAAGAATTATACCATATGTTTGTATTTTAAAAAGCATTTAAAAGGTGGAGGAATCACCAAATTAAAGAAGCATTTAATTGGGTTCAAAAGTTTTTTCATGTTTTTTAAACAACTTTTAGTTTGATATGAAGTTATTAAGTTAATTTTGACATATTTCTTCCTTTATTTTTACATATAAATGGAAGGAAGTTTAGGTACTCTTGACAATTCAACCACTTTAGGAATGTTCAATGATCCATCTTGGGCTCATGCTAGATTGGTTCCTGAAATGAAGAATTATACCATATGTTTGTATTTAAAAAGCATTTAAAAGGTGGAGGAATCACCAAATTAAAGAAGCATTTAATTGGGTTCAAAAGTGATATGGAGCCTTATAAAAAAGTATGTCATGATATGAAATGGAAAATGAAGACTTTACTTGAAGGGTATCAGTATGACAAAGATAGAAGGCAAAGATTGAATTAGGAAATTGGTAGTGGATATTTTATTATTGGTCAGGATGATAGTGGGGATGTTGAAGGTGGTAATGTCCCTATTAGCAAGAAGGGAATGTTACACTTAATGTTAGGAAACGAAGAAGACACGTGTTTAATGTTTTACACCACGAACAACTCCTAAAGCTCAGCCTTCAATCTATCGTTCCTTACAATCTAGAGAAGCGACTCATAATGTGGTAATGGCAATAGCTAGATGATGGTATGGTTCAGGTATAACTTTCAATGTTTTCTAGTCTTATTATTATCAACTTATGGTAGATGTCATTGCCTCTTACAGTCCAAGATACAAAGGTCCTTCAATTAATGACTACAGTGGTAAACATCTGAGTAGCTCTGTTTATGAAATAAGAAGTTATTTGGATGAAAGAATAACGAATTAGGCTACTTTTGGGTGTTCAATCATGTGTGATGATT
The DNA here is from genome assembly GCA_027563595.1 of Erythroxylum suave. NCBI lineage: Eukaryota > Viridiplantae > Streptophyta > Magnoliopsida > Malpighiales > Erythroxylaceae > Erythroxylum > Erythroxylum suave. The sequence continues at coordinate 15,679,428 of JAOSBN010000006.1, forward strand.
AGATAAATAAAAGACATAAACCTATTATTAATTTTTTTCATTTATTCTGCAAAGGGGACAATGCTTGCTAACTACTTTATGTTTTGCTCAAAATTTTAAAATTAATTGAAGTTGTTATACGACAAGTATACTACTCGTATAAAATAGTATGGCAAGGTATCATTCCCTTGAGGATTGATTAGTCACCTTGTAATTTAAATTGTTTCAATAAACCAAATAATGAGAGTTTGAAATTGCAAAATTTCATTAAAGGCTTGAACAAACACTTCAAAATGTTACAAAATTAAGAACACACTTTTGGTTTAGAGAATCAAATTATAAAGGTTATAATCATTCTCTCCATACCATGTAATCCCTCACTTTGGTAATTTAATCATGTTTATTCTTAAGCATTCTATGTGTTGGTGCTTTCTCTCTCAACACTCAAACCAATTAAGTTTGAAATAATGATAATTTCGGTATGTGATCTCTCAACCTACACACTTTACTTAACCATTAAGTGGATATGAAGTAACTTATTGGACAACCATCAAAACATCCATCTGTCTCTAAATGTCATGTTAACTTTGATATTTTTGTTTTGCATGATGTTTTAGAGTTTAAATTGTTATGCATTTAGTGTTAAAGTGAGTGTTGAACATGCATTTAGAACTTAATTAGGTTATTTTGTGTAATTGAGTATGTTTATGGTTAGTTGGAATTCTTGAGCTTAAATTGTATATTTTTTAGGTACCTTGATGTGTGTGCTAGCGTTGCAGGGAAAACAAGGAAGAACGGTGAAGATTTAAAGAGTTTCGGGCTTAAAGACATAGGCCACAATCATGCATATAAGCCACGTTCCTGACAGAAAGGAAGAAAAAGAAGCAGCTAGGTCATGATCGTGCACTCTAAGCAATGATCGTGATAGAGAGCATCAAGTCAGGACACAATCATGCACTCCAAGCCACGCTCATGACAAAAAGGGTAAAGCATCGGCCACGATCATGACATATACGGTCACGATCGTGCCTTACATCGGGCAGATGTGAAAACTCAAATTTTGGATTAATTTTCGGACCGTTTCAACCCCGAGTCTGACCAAGGGCTGCCAAAGAATAAATAGAACAATCCCTAGCAGCTGTCGATAGTCATTAGAGAGAGCTAAAAAGTTCTACAAAGAGTGAGATTTTGTCATCCCAAGAGAGAACGTAGAGAGAGATCAAGAGATTGAGGAAGGAGACAAAGGAAGAGAGACACAGAGACAAGCTAGATTCGAAATACTTCCCAGAACAGGCGGTTTCCCGCTGTCGCCATTGTCGAGATTATGTTCCTAAGAGTATCTCCATGTATTTCAGTTTTATTATCGTATAGAATTGAAATAGGTGTTAGTATTGATTGTGTGAATGTTGAGTTGTGTTTATACTCACCTTTGGATGTTAAATTTTAAGAATAATGAAATTTGATTAATTACGTTTTCTACTGCTTGATTGTGATTTCAATTCTGTTCGTAATAATTCGACAATAAACTGAGAGGGTCAGTCAAGTAAAAATCATCGATTTGGGTTAACGAGAGTTAGGTAAATCGATAGGTAAGGAATTGAGTCAAACTGGTAGAGTCGTGTAACGAGAGATCGGGTATAAATTCTCGGTAGGTTAATAGATAATTTAGAACTAATTGAGGTTTGGGTCAGTTATAGATCGAGAGATCGTAATTTCCATAATTTGAATTAGGGATTATTAATTAGGGTTAAGAATTATAACTCGAGAGAGAGTAATTCACCCTAGGACTGTCTAGGCCCATCAATTTGGTAGTTGCATAATTTGTTAGGTTTTGATAAATTTTGAATTAAATCCCCTTTCTCTCCCTTAGTAATTTCTTGTTTAATCTCTGGTTGGTTATGAGTTGCTGTTTGTTTATTGTTTTTGTGCTTTAATTTCTCATATTTGATTATTGATTAATTTAATTTCTGTTTTAGTTAATTAATTAGGTATTGCGAACTTAACTGCCTTAGATCTGAGGACTAGTTCCCTTTCTCATGGGATTAACACCTTAGGTACTACACGAACGACCCGTGTGCTTGCGGTAATTACCAAGGTTATAAATAGTAAAACTTAGCATGTGTAAGCTTGAGCAAACAAGCTTAATGTGTGAAGTGTTCTCAAGACTGCCCACTCTCATGATACATCTAAATTGATTTCCTAACTCCATTTCTCAATGTAAGCAAAGCATATAAAGTCCACACATCATAAGCATTCAAGCAAACATACTTTAAACCAAAGGGAGTTTTTAGATAGTTATGGTAAGAACAACCCTAAAATCTACTTAGAAATCCATTACAATCATTAACATCATCCTTAGAATAAGTCCATACATCTTCTCCATATAATAACTAAACAAAAGCAAATGAGAGAAGAGAGAATAAAAGGCTTATGAGTTGAAGAACAAAGCTGGAACTTAGTGTGGCAGCTTTAAGATCTCTTGAAATCACTTGATTCTCCTTGAAAATTTGTCTAAAAATATGTGTATCTTCATCCTTTTTATATGCACCATGTGAGAAAACATTTTTCATTGGTCAACTCCAATGCACCACATGAGAAAACTTTAGTGACTTAAAACGGTGACTTCATCTTGATTTCATGTTTCCAGAAAATAATTGAAGGTAAGAGTTGAACAATAAGATCATATATCCGGCCTCAAACTCCTTTCTTTAGATGAGCATCATGTCATTTCTTGGTTCATTCCTTGCACAGTTTGGCATTCATATGGGTATGCAACCTTAGCTCCTTCAATTCATTTAGTTGTAACAATCTTCTCTCACTGACTACTTTAAGTCAAAGTTCAACACTTTGATTGCCCAATTCTTGTTAATGTTTGCATATGTTCTAAGTTTCTAGTTAGTTTAAAGCAAGAATTTGATCTTAATTTTATAGGTGTTTGATGTGTTTGTAAGTATATGGAAGTAGAAAATTGAAGAATAAAGAAGATATTAGATGCACACAGATATGTCATAATAGTGAGATCACAATAGGGGAAGATGGTGAGCATGCATGGCACCTCTGTCATGATCGTGGCAAACCATGCATGTAAGAATCGTGAACCCTTATGATCATGACATGCATGATTTGCATGATTATGACAGAGGCACCATGGTCATGAGATTTTTTAAGTTTTAAGGTTCTTAGGCTATTATTGGAACTGAATTAAGTGGGAAAACTTAGAAACAACTCTAGAAGTCTTAGGCACTATAAAAGAACAAGAAAATACTATTAAAAAAAAGGCAGCAACCATCAAATCAAAAAAAAGATCAAAAGGAGAATCAAGAGAGCCTCAGAGAATTAACTCCAGATTTCTAAATCAAGACTCCAACTAGTTTTTCTTTCTTTTCCCTTCATTTCTTTCATTATCTCAAATGTTTATCGGGATTTCTAAGATGTTTAAAATAATTATCGGTTTCTGAAGCTATATTAATGATTGTTCTTAAATTGTTTTATTAAACTGTATTCTTTTTTAATTCAATACATTTGAATGCTTCGTGATAATTTTTATGCTTATACTTGAAAATTAATTGAGAAAGTGAATAAAGTCATGTGTGTTAAGGTGCGCAATGAGAGTTGGTATCTTAATAAACTTGCAATTATTAGATTAAATAACAATTAAAGAAATATTTTAATTTTGAATTAATTATCCTTTGGATTGCTTCAAATCTAATTGAATAACTTAGGAATACTTTTTTCCATTGAGATACGATAATTTTATGATTATCAAATTCAATTAGGGTTACTTTAATGGATCTCGAGAGACGATAATTTGAACTTTAGGATATCTAATATCAAACATAAATTGAATCAATAAGATAAAAGGAAAAGAAAACAAGAATAGAATAATTCCTAAGTTTCCAAACTTTGACTAACCCTATTTTATTTGTAGCTCAATTATTTACTTGTTTAGTTTCATTGTTTATTTCAACTTCAATTATTTATTTTAATTTAATTCAATCTTTAGTACCTTAGACAAAGTTTTATTCAAGTTATTAGGTGACCAATTAGTCCTCATAGGAATGATACCTTTTTTACTACAAGTTACAATATTGAAGGTTTTCTATCTAAAACTTATTAACAATATCTAATTGGAAGAGATGCGTATGGAAAACTAGCTAAAGTAACAAGCTCGCTAAAGATTGGCTAGCAATCCTTTGAAAGAATAATGGAACTTTTAATGTTGTTCATCCTCATCACAGAAAGAGAATTAAATTTATTCAAGGAGCTCATGAGGCAATTCCCTAAGTCTATATCTCTATGACAGAATAGGAAGATATCATCTACAAAGGAAAGGTGGGAAATTCCCAGCCACTTGCATCTTTTATGGAACTTAAAGCTACTGCACCTTAAGGTGTCACTGTTAGGGATTCTTATTACAACTTCCATGACTATTGTAAATAGGAAAGGGGATAAGGGATCCCCTTACCTTAGGCCTTTCTTACTTTGGAATGGTTTGGAAGTAACATCATTCACCATTACATAATAGGAAACTGAAGAAATACATGAGTAGATCTATGAGAAGAATCTTTTTAGGAAACCTAGCTTCTTCAAGGCATATATTAGAAAGTCCCAATCAACTACGTCAAAGGCCTTATTAATGTCAACTTTCAAAGCACAATGTCTGCCTGCTCCTTTTTCATTATAGTGCTTAAGAAGGTCCTAAGCAATGAGAATATTATCACTGATGGATCTACTAGTAATAACGTCTTATGGAGGACTTATGAAATTAGGGAAAGTATGCTTCAATATTTTTTGTAAGATTTAGAAATGATTTTGTGAAAAATATAGTAATAAGATATAGGTTTGTAGGCTCTTAAGGAGCTGGGGTTAGGGATTATAGGAACCAGTTTAAGAGTTTTTTATTTCATGTTTTCAAGAGTTTCACAGTGAGGAAAAATTCCTCCTCAACTTCATACACGTCACTCCTGACAGAAGACTGAACTTTTTAGAAAGTTGGCATTGAAACAATTAATCCCAAGGGCTTTGTTGGAGTTAATGCTCCATAAATCTTTCTCAATTTCTTCCATGGAAACATGTCTGTATAAGTTTTCTCCTTACTGATTGGATATGGAATTTTAGAAGAGGGGTTCTAGCTTATAAAGCTCATATGTTTATGTTTTAGTGTCTAGAATTCTTTCATAATATCTTATGAAGTATCCCAATATGTCATCTTAACATATGAGGGATCATGCTTCACTTTGGATGGAGTGAAAGCTATTCTTGTTTCTTCTTGATAAAAGGCTTTTGTGGAAGTGTTGAGAGTTTGAATCCCCTTCTTTTAACCAAATGACCTTACACTTTTTTCTGAGAATTGGATCTTAAGTATAAATTGCATTCAAATATCTTTCAAGAGCATCCTTCTTTTGGTTTTTGAGTATACAACAACCAAGCATGTTTTAGAGTTTATTCTGAATGCAATTGAGTTCCATTTTTGTTGCCTATATTTCCAATTTTAATTTAGGGTAAGCTTCATGTGTAGCTTCTTGAGTTCTGATTTTATAACTAGTATCCTCTTGTAAAATTGAAAGGATTTGTAACCCATAACTTGTTTCTAAAGACCTACTACATTAAATTATAATGTGTTCTTGATTTATTATTTATTCACTCCTTAATATTTAGTCATTAATGTTATAAAATGTTTAAGATAATCATTTAGATTCATATTTGGTTTTAGGTACATGTTGAAAGTACAAGAACTAAAACGGCTAAAAGCACATCCTTGGAGCCTTTCTTTTGATGTTCAAACTTATTTATCTTTGTTGAATAAGAAGGAGATGAATTAGGGTGAAGATGTGACAAGAAAATGCAAGAAATGAAGTTCTTAAAACTTAAGTAGTTGTGTATATACTTACACGGCCATGTAGAAACACGAATTGCACAAATTGACACACGCGGTCAGATACACGGTCATGTATCTAGCCATGTATCTCCCAGAACCCTAATCTTTCTATAAATAGAAATCCAAGCAGCCAAAGATGGGACGTATGGTCTAAGACACAAAAGGGGGATAAGTACTAATCTCTTTGAGATTTATGGAGGACTAAGCTTTTTCCTTCTAATTCTAAGTGGAAATCGAGACCGAAGAATGTATTTAGGCATCTCTTTATCCTATATTGTTGTTATCTTTCTTTAAAAATTGTTTATGTTATTTTTTGCTTAACGTTTTTAATATTCATCTATAAATAATTTAAACCTTTCAATAGAATGTTTTTATATGAACCTATTGCCAGAATCTAAGTTACAACACATAATCATTATATCTCCGTCTCATTTATGGTAACTAATGGTAGTAATTATTAGGGATAATACAACATAGGTTAAATGACTCGAGCTTGTGTGATTATTGCTTAGATTAATCTATTTTTCTCTGACTCATTTGTCGTAACTAATGGTAGTAAATTATTAGGGATAATATAGCATAGGTTAAATGACTTGAGCTTGTGTGATTATTGCTTAGATTAATCTGTTTTCCTAGTTCATGATACGGTTTTCCTACAAAATCTAGAGAGCTTATTCTAGGATGTTTGATAGCTAGGTTTAATTAAAGAGCTTATTTTTATTAAATGCAACCTAAGGAAAAATCAAGGTTAATAGAACTTACTATTAATCTATGATTAATAATTTCTAAAAGAGGTAAAAGAAGAATATAAAGATTAAATGTGTCATTCGTTTTTAGGTCATGATTGAATAGAGAACTGGATTCTAAGTCCATCTTTCTACTTTTTGATTTAAATTGCTTTTATTAGTATAATCATAATTTATTTTGTTTATCGATTTCGACAAACCCCCTCCAACCCCCCTAAAAAAATGGTAAACACCAATTCAATCATTACAAAAGCTATATACACACTCTCTATAGATATGATTCCTACTCACACTACTTTAATTTTAGTGTGTAGAGTTAAGTTTTATTTCTTAATGTGTTCGATGCTCATCAATTTCCATCTTTTCTAAGAGGAAATTGAAGATTTAAAAAGAGAGGTTCTCCTTTTAATGGCCCACAAACAATTATAGGACCATGATCAAAGCATAAGCTCTTATAATAATGTGCTTTGTGGTTTGGAAAACTTTGGATCCATTCTTGGTTAGCAACACACCTATCAAGTTAATGGGTTAGAGAGAAGTGTTCTGTCCTCTCTCTAACTTCCCATTTTCAGACCAAGCCATAACTCTTCCGATTTTCTACTTTTCTCCCCTATAGCCTTCTTCCTCTATTACCCTCTCCTTTGTAACCTCCTTCTCAATCTCCCTCTGCTATTCTCTTCCCATCCCGCCAACCTCATTTTACCCTCTTACCCACTCTATAACCAGAACTTCTCAAGGGTACTTTAGTCATCTCCATTACCTACCTTTTTCCTCTTTTAGAAACTATCTTCACGGTAGTTCACAAGGTAGACATTGCAGACCCCTCTTAGTAGCATAAATCAGGCAATTGATAGGGAGGAATTTCCTCCTCTACCCTTACCGTCTTCCTCACAACCTTCCTTAGGAGAAAATATGAAATATCTCCTAGCCTTGCCCAGAACCTCCCTACCCATTAACATTCTACTAGCACTACCTTCAACTGCACCCTCTTGCCTCCATACCTCTACCTCTCCCTTACCCTCTTCAGTCACCCCTACCCCTTCGACAGAGAGGAAGACTTGGAAATAAGTGATGGGTGGTTCTGCAGATCTTTCTCTGAATTTTTTCTCACCCAAGACTGAAGATGGTCGGACTATCTTTTTCCCTGATAAGGAAACACTGTAGGAAAGGGCTCAATCCTGGGAAAACTCGCTTATTGGCTTCTTTTGGGACAAACATCCTGCTTTCCCAGTCATACAAAAATGGGCATAGGTGGCTTCGAAAAATAAAGGTTTTGTGGAGGCTGTCATAACAAAAGACAAATATATATTGTTTATTTTCTCCTCGAAGGTACAAGCTCTAAAAGGAACAGAAGAAGGGTTGTGGCAAATTGCTAATTTCCCACTATTTCTGCAACCATAGCAACAAGGATTTCATGTTGGTAGTAAGGAAAAGAGATCAGTGCCTAAGTGGGTAAACATATTCAATATCTCTTTAGAATATTGGAAAATAAAGGGTTTGAGCGTGATAGCTAGCTTTCTCAGAAATCCCCTTTGTTTGGATGCTAATACTGCCAATAGAAGGAGATTAAGGTATGCTAGAATATGTATAAATATGCATCTTTCCAATAGTTTGTTGGAATCTATTCCTAGATTGGGTTTTGATGGCTCCATGTATGAGGATAATGTGATAGTATAATACCCATGGAAGTCATCTCTCACTACTCAGGGCAGAAAATGGGTACCTACGGGTAAGGCATTCACAAAGGGGGGCTATGAGGAACTAGTAGGTGTTGGTCCCTCAAAAAATGAGGTAGGGCAAAATGATAGCAACAGACCCGTGATCTCAAGTGAAGTTATTGAGGAGAAAAATGAACAGGAAGGTGAAGGGGAAGGATCTGTGGCTAAAGACAATTGGAAGGTAGTGGATGTAGACAATGAGAAGGAAGGAGTCGTTGCTGGTGATTATGTTGGTAGGAAATCTAAAAAGGTTTCTATGATTAGCAAGACTAAGGTAGTAATGGTGGATGATTCACCAGATACTTATGCTGAAATTACTAAAAGGTTCGACCTAAAGGAAAAGGTTGTTGCTTCAGATAATAATGATGAGGGCCCTACTATTAGAAATTTTCTGGCAGTTGTTAAAAGCAAGCCCAATAAGAGCAAAAAGAAAGGCTCCAAATCTATTTTTCCTTGATTGATGAAGATCATAGCATGGAATGTGAGGGGATCAATTACCCTAAAAAGCTATCAAGTTTAAGGGATTTTGTCTATAACACAAAGCCATGAATTTTTGCTCTTCTAGAAACTAAAATCAGGAATGGAAAAGTTAATTTAGTAAATAAACTAGGCTCCAAATGGAAATTCATTTCCAATCATCAAGCCCATAGCTACGGGAGAATTATTATTGGTTATAACCCTACTTTGGTGGATGTGAAATTCATTTCCATACATTTGAAGTTTAAACTTCTTCAAGTTAATGTTGACATTTTGTATCCTTTATCTATGGTTCTAACCATGTTTTCCAGAAAAAATTGTTATAGGACAACTTATTGCAATTCAAGAATTTGGTAAATGGGCCTTGGATGCTCTGTAGGAATTTCAATTCTAATCATTATTGAACAGAAGTTTAAGGCAATTTCAGTCTGAGAAACTTCTCAGAGTACTTCAAAGAATGTGTAACTCAGCTTGGAATCTTTGACCTAAGGTCATAGGGGCAGGACTATACATGGAGTAACAAGAAGAAAGGAAGTTAGGCATTGTGGAAGAAGCTAGACCAGACTATGGCGAATCAGGATTCACTAATACAGTTCCCAAATAGTGTCACTTCTTTCCTAGATCCTCTATTCGCAGATCATATGCCTATGCTAATTATAAACCTCCTTCATATTCAGGATAAAAGAGGGACATTTAGATTCAATAATCTATTAGTAAAAGATGAGGGATTCCTGAGGCGATTAATAAAGGGTTGGAAGATATGGTTGTAGGTACTCATCAATATATCTATGTTCAGAAACTTAAAGCTATTAAAAGGGAGATGAAATCATTAATGAATAGAAGACCTGTCTCTACTCAAAAGCAGTTATTTTGGCTAAAGAAGATTTGGAAAGGGTGAAGCATCAACTTTATTTAGATCCAACTAATTCTTATCTTTTGAAAACAAAGAAGAACTTACTGCTGTCATATCTTTCTAAATTTAGGGACCATGTGTAGCGCCCCCTTACCGCAGGGTACACACCGGAACGCCTGGAGGTAATTCCGATACATATCCTACGACAAGGGTGAACTACGTTCGATCACTACATAAACTTTACATGGCATTATATCATTATTCATTATAAAGCATCATATTGAAATCACAATATTTTTAAAACCCAACATTTTTCCTCATTTCATTTCGTAAAATAAAAAATCTACATTGTATCTTTCAACAATTACCATATGTACATTATCAAAACCTAATACAATAGTACTACATGAATGAGGATATATATATACAAATCTATCTAATCCGTCCAACAGTCCTAGCTGACCGACCTTTGAGCCATGACTCCTCTTGCCAAAACACTATCCATACAGCTGGTAGAGCCTCTCAGTAGCTAAAGTCGTCTCTCAGTCCTGTAAAGATAACATTGCAATTTTGGTGAGTTTTGCGAACTCAATAAGCTATCCATCATTGATGGTTCACTCAATTCATGCAACACATCATTTCATATCACATATAATCACATTGTTACGTAATTGATCACATTTCATATTTCCACTTAAACATAGGCAAATTATTCATTTCCAATAAATCAAACATACATAACCAATGAATATGAAATGATCATGAGACCCTTTTTCCAATTGTTACATTGTTGTGACTGATTGCCTGAACTGTCCCATATCTATTTTGGATACCGGGCTCATTATACGTTGAGCCTGAGGCTCTGAAACACTTGTGTACTCGAGGCTCATTTTCACTCGTTGAGCTTTAAGCTCTGATCGTTGGCTACTTTAGTCACAACTTCCATTATTTGATT
>JAOSBN010000006.1:15699190-15710908 GCA_027563595.1 Erythroxylum suave
TATTGTTCTTAATTTTATATTTTAAATAATGATTGTCTTTTTTCATATAAATTGTGGTTATTATTTATATGTGAAATTTTTAAAATTATTGTTATTTCGTATTAATTGTAATTATTATTTATTATTTTGATTTTTAGAAATTAAGTTAAAATTATACAATACAACCGTATAATATGACAATAGACTATTTTGCAATTTTTAAAAAATTTCATAGACTATTTTATAAATTTAAAAAATTAACCGAAACGATACCTAGTATTAACCGATACCGATACAGTACCATACCATAATCCAATCCGGTACGATATTCGTAACATTAGTTAAGACTCGCAAATATTAGAAAGTTAATGTCTAGGAACAATTTTGTCCCTTTAGCCTAATAACTTCTCATACTTTCAGTGTAGTATTGAATAAAATATTGCAGAAGCGACCTATAAACCGAAAAGATTTGATGATAGTTACAGTTTCTCATGTTAATAGATATCCTACTCTACCATAATGTCTTAGGGAATTTTAGCTTTCTATTTATGGTATTTAACATCAGTAAAGTAACCCGGCAGCAGTGCATCTCCGCTGTTTTTGAAACCCCCAGTTCCTAAACTACTTCACAATTCCCATAAACAGATTATTCAAATATATCTAGACAACATTTCAAGTCGATTTCGCAAGAGCCACGTTCGCATCAATATACTCGCAATCCAAAATCCAAATGAAAATCAAGTTCTGTTTTCTTCTGACATCGTCTCATAAATATGTCATCGGGCTATCTAGATCTTGACATGACCACTAAAGGTTCTCAAGTAATAATACAGACCTCCATGTTCAAGCATGGATTGAACTGCCAATATGAAGCAAGCACCCATGCAGGAGCGTATACATTCTAATTCCTGATCCCTTAACAAGAGGCAAGATATTCCTACCCTCTCAACCATGTATTTCTATATGAAGAGTTGTCACGGAGGGAAGCATCGTGAGGCTTGTATTCCATCACATAGCTATGGGGAAGCTTCAAGTGCCTTTTGATTGAATCTCTTAGAGCCATCACAGCCTAATGTAATAAAAGTCAAGTCAACTGCAGTATACTCACAGAGAAGTCGATGGACAATGAGACCGATAAAAAAGAAGGGCATTGGAGAACAATTGTAAATGAGAATTAGACTATGGACTAGTAATAGACGGTTGCATTAACCAAGAGAACTTAATATACTATTTTTTTACCTGATGATCAGATGCACTGCGGTTCCAGACGGACAGTATATCTTCGTTGTACCGAATGCTTAGTACTGCACCACATATATTTTCACCATAATCAAGTTGATCACCAACTAACGCAAGAACCTGTATGTAAACAATGATTTTACTACAGAACACCACCATAAGTGGAAAAGATATCGAAGTTCAACTTCTATACAAAAACCAAAAGTTGATGCTAGTGTACAAGTTTTATCTCGATTTGTTTATGAGGTTGGAAATGAAGGGATAATGTCGGGAAGTTAATAAGGAAAACCATCACCTACATTTTCTTCCATGCAGGTCATTGCTACACATTCCCTACTCATTTGTAAGAATTTCCACTCTCCAATTAGAAGGGAAAATCCATTTAAACCAGAGGCCTAAGACCTAACAGTTCCCCTTCATATCTTATTACAGAAAGCCATATATGAAACTCCAGATCCTATAACATTCCCCCAACTAAATTCTTATCTTATCTAACAAACTTGCGCAGGTTCGAAGCTCTCATCAGTTGAACAATCTAGTAGCTTTTTAATGAACCTCCTGACTCCATATCATGTCATGTAAGCATACGGATGCCTTTATCATTGATAATCAAACAGAAAGTCTAGTTAGAAAATAGAACAACATAGAATGTAAACACTGTTCAAATGAATTGTCAACGGGAAGAATAGAGAGCATAACTGCACAATAATCAGTAAGAGCCAAGCTCAGGTTCTCATCTCACCAATAATCAAATATAAAGTCTGGTTAGAAAATAGAACACAGAATGTAAACCCTGTTCAAATGAATTGTCAACTGGAAGAAGAGAATAGCTGATGTAGGACAAATAGAATAATTATTAACTAGTAGCTAAAAATCACAAAATTAGAAATATGACTGATATTTGGCTATTATTTTGTGGTTTATTATGCTAGAAGTTAGGATTTTGGTTACTAGAATTTTGTGAAGAACACAGAATAGAAATCACTCCTAGGGTCTAATAATTACTCTTAGAAGAAAGCACCACACCTTCTAGTTAAAACTCAAGTTTGTAGAAATTTTCATATTGCTTATTATTGATGAATAGCTGAATACACATATATATAGTTCTTAGAACTCCTATTATAGTAGGAAAGAGTTCTTAATTTAAATCCCATTAGAATAGAAATTCTATAAGTTCTAAGCTAAGATAACATATCTAAACTAGAATAGCATATTTACCTTTACTATTTCTTATCTAATAAGGAATCCTAACATAATTCAAATTTCATCCGTTATTTTTTATACTAGCTCAATTCTCAATTCTCAATCCTCATTCCACTAAATTAAAGCATATGACTGACTAATTTTTACTCTTTTATTTCTTCTACATACTTTAAACCCCTTTATATCAATTCTCCCCAACTTGTCTAAAGTCATCCTTGACATAAAATGTGACAAATACTGATCATATAAGTCTGGATTCAACTTTTGAAATTCTATTTCTAAAATCCAAGTACTATCAAAAATTGGTCTTCCTTTCCACTTGACAAGAAATTGTCGATATCCTCCATTTTTGTGACTACAATTTGTCCATCAAGAACATCCTCTATTTTCTATTTAACACAAGGAGTGGCTAGAATTCTTACAGTTGTAGTAAAAAATTCCTCATCCTATCCCTATCCCCTAATTATCATCATATCCTCTTCATTGCATTTCACCGATCGACGATGTTGATCAACGTGTTCTTTATAAGATAAGTTGTCAGTAGTTATCTGTCGTCGTATATAATCAAAGATAACCTTCATGTCTTGTACAAAACCATCAGCTTTAACACTTACTCGTGTTGTTTGAGATAAAAGAACCAAATCAATAGATTTCGTTTGTTGAACTCTTGAAACTATCTCAAAAGATCTCTTATCAGTAGGCATATTTATAGAATTATTGTATGCAAATTCTATCATAGGAAGAACTAGGTCCCAATTTTTCACATTTTCTCCAACTAAACATCTTAATAAGTCCTCCAAGCTTTTATCTACCACCTTCGATTGTATATTGTTAGTGAATATATAAAACCAAATAAGTTGGTCTCACACAACAGCTTAAGTTATTGGTGAAAAGGTTGCTTAACATAGTATTAGAGCCTCTATGACCAAGTGGTCATGAGTTCGAATCCTACCACCCATTTACAAAATTAAGCACAAGATAAAGTAGGCCTGTGCAAGTTTCAATCCCAAAGAGTTTTTACTTGAGGAGTGTGCTAGAAAATATATAAAATCAATTAAATTGATCTTATACAACAGCTTAAGCTATTGTAGTGAAATGGCCTCTTAACACGGTCTTAGAGCCAAAGAAGATCTTGGCTTACTATTCGTCCCAGCAGAGGATCCGTTATTTAAGCAACTGGAGAAGGAATTGAAGTTTGAAAGGAGCAAGTGACCCAACAGTATTATTTGCCTCAAGAGGAGGCCTATTTGACCTCAATCAGAAGCTCAGCCTTGATGAGGATTGTCTTTATACCTCCCTAGATTGCCGAAGTAAAAAAAAAATTCTTATTTGAGGTGTAGTGTTGAAAATACCGACATGTGAGTATCCCATATTGGAGAAAGAGAGGAAAGAAGACTAACATATAAATCTAATGGGCTACTCCACCTATTATCAATTGATTTTATGATGGAACCTCACTTGGGCTTGTGTGTGATCTAACTTTCCTTCTTGTATAGGCTTGTATGCCCATTGCAAATTTAACATAATATCAGAGCCCCTATGAACAAGTAATCTTGAGTTCAAATCCTACCACCCACCTATTTATCATCAAATTAATTCAGCACAATATAGAGTGGACTTGTGCAAGTTTCAAGCCTAAAAGGCTTTCACTTGAGGGAGTGTGTTAGTGAATATATAAAACCAATTAAGTTAGCCTCACACAACAGTTAAATTATTGTGGTAAAATGGTTGCTTAACATAGTATTGGAGCCTCTGTGACCAAGTGGTCGTGAGTTCAAATCCTACCACCCACCTATAAAATTAAGCACAAGGTAAAATAAGTCATTGCAAATTTCAAACCCAAAAAATTTTCACTTAAGCGAGTGTGTTAGAGAATATATAAAACCAATTAAGTTGACCTCATATAACAGCTTGAGTTATTGTGGTGAAATAGGCTCTTAACATATATCAAGTTAGGAATCGAAAGAACTTGAAAATTGAAGTTTAGTGCCTAATGTTTTCCATGGACTTCTTCAAAAATAACTCATAAACTTCACATCACGATCAAAGACGATAGTTAAAAGCAATCCATATAGACGTACAACCTCTTTGACGAATAGTTTAACAATGTGGACAACATAACAAGTCTTGAACAATATATTTGCAAATAGTTTCATAACTAAACCACTTGTAAGAGATGCACTAACATGCTATCATTGCTAAATTTTCACTTTGTAGGTGCAGTTCCAACTTCTCCTTTATTCCTATGTTGTAATATAGTTGTGTATCTTCATTCAAGTCTACTTCACAAGCCACTAAAACACAATCTTCATCAACAACACCAATGAAATCATCAAGTTTTGAGCCAACAAGCTCCTTGCAAATTTTTGTCCTTAAACCATTTTTATAGTGAGATATAAGTTGTTTAAACTTCATCCCTTCACATCGGATATAAAGTTCATCAAATATTTTTGTGTGCTCAATTACGAACATAATCCCTTATCTAAGGATTGCAAGTTGATCTCGGAGATCTTCCTGATAATGAAATGGTGAGTACTTTTCCAATACCTTCAGCTTGATCTCTTCTCAATAATTAGTGGTTGGCTTGTTTTTCGAAGTCTATCCCCTACCAATCTCCACCAGATTTAGCGTGTCCAACTAGTTTCATCTTTGTGAATCAAACTTTTTGATATTCTAACATGTGATACCAGTTAAAGAAATCTTCCATTGCTGCTGCATAGTCTAAGTACAATTATACATCCATCTTTTTTTCAAAATTAGCGATTTTAGAACAAACTTTCTAAGTAATATTATTGAATTCGTTGTGTATTTCAACTCTATCGTAGCCTCTAAAGGCTCACATGCGCTCTGCATGTGATGCTGGTTGGTTTCTTTGCGTTGGATTTCTCGATAGGAGTTGATTTACTAGCCCCCTTCACTATTGATTAGCATCAACCTCTTTGTCTTGGGTTTCACTTTCTAAATCATCATCATCAAGTGTAGTTTGTTTTCTAATATTGTTTTCTGGGCTCGTTCTTGGGCTACCTTGTGATCAAGAGTCATCAAGATCTAATATTTCTAAAGTATTTCATATCGCTCCAAGTCACTAAATATTCCTCTATATGCCCTTTTGGTACATGTCGCTATCGTGAAATAAAGCTCTAACACCAAATTAATAAAGGAAAAATAGAACAATTACGAAATAATAAGTAAAAATCACGAAATTAGAAATATGGCTGATATTAGGCCTGAATTTTATCGTTTAATGTGCTAGAAGTTAGGATTTTGGTTACTGGAATTTTGTGGTGAACACAAAGAATGAAAGGTAGAAGCTAGGAATCACGCATAGGGTCTACGAATTACTCTTAGAATAAAGGATCACACCTTCTAGTTAAACCTCAAGTTTGTAGAAAAACTTCAGATTGCTTATTCTTGATGAAGAGCTGAATACACACGTATATAATTCTTAGAACTCTTATTATAGTAAGAAAGGATTCCTAATTTAAATTTTATTATAATAAAAATTCTATAAGTCCTAACCAACTAAAATAACATATCTAAAATAAATTAACATATTTATTTACTACTACTTCTTATCTAAAAAGGAATCCTAACATAATCTAAATTTCAGCCCTTATTTTTGGTGCCAGCTCAATTCTCAATCCTTGTTTTACCAAATTAAGGCTTGTGGTTAACTGATTTTTTCTCTTTTATTTCTTCTATGTAGGTTAAGCCCTTTTGCATCAACTTTGCATCAATAGCATAACTGCAAAATAATCAATAAAAGTCAAGATCAAGTTCTCATCTCACCAAATCCTCCCAAAAGCGACCAGAGACAACCTTTTTGAATCGAATTATCCACTTACCACCATTGCAGTTAGCTGAATCCTGTAACAATGTTTGTGTTAATGTTTGGCATAGTGTTCAACATTCGACAAGATCCAAGTAATGACAAACTCAAGAAGAGATCAACTTCCTAAAATTACCTCCCATAGAGGGCGAATCCCCTCCTTAAAAAGATGTAAATCAGTTGGACTCGGCAATGAAGAAGGTCGAGCCAAATGGCAATAGCAAACCCAAAAGCCTTCAACCTACGAAATGCTTAAAGAAGAAATCGGTATACAAAGAGGAGAAATGTATATATCTAGGCAATGATCAAATAAATAGGACTCACAGTACTGAACTCCACAATCTTTTTTATATTGTCCTCATATGATGTTTGTGTTCGAACTCCAGGTGTTCGGCGAGTGTACCAAATGACAAACTTATGCTAGTCAAGGCATAATAAAATAAAGTAAGGGAATGATAACATTATCCAGATAAAGAAAGTAGAAACTCATAATATAATTCTCATTAGCATAATCATTTAGATCCTAATGCCATATCTTGTGCTTATGGATAGGACCTTATAAGAAGACTAAAATAGTACATACAATTAAAAGTTTCAAGGATCAATGAGCACTAACAATCCACATCTTTTTATAAGCATACCAAGCTGACTTCTGGAGTCAAAGAACCAATTTATGGCTATTTACACATAAATGAAAGTAGACCTACAAGTGTGCGTATTTTCAAAAGCAACTACAATTTATTTTCTGGTTATGTACTTAAAGATTACTTTGACAAAGAAAATGATTTGCCTCTCTCTTATATCCAATTCCAGCATATAATTCACAAGTGAAAGGGTTGAGAAGAAGCCTCCAAGTCAGGAACTTCTTCTTATACCGCCATAGTGTACACAAAACTGCAGTAGCGTGCAATTTCTAGATCACTCTTTAAGCTACCTTCGTAGCCATGCTTAAATTCCCATCAACACCACAATCATCTTATACTACTTCATTCCAATAGAAACGCAAAGAAAAAGCACAAGAAAACTTAATTCCAATATATGACATTCTCCAAAGAGCTAATAAAAACATCTTCCACGTAGGTCTAAGTAAATCTCGACAATTCCATCTGATTTTAATGCAACAAAGCAATAACACGATAATCCCTCTCTTAGACCATAACCAATGTAACGATAAGTAAAAGTTACTCGAAAGATTTGGAGAAAGAAACAAACAAACTAATCAATCCAGCTATTCACTGATACGTGTAAACATGTATATATATATATGTATAGATATATATATATATATATATATATATAGAGAGAGAGAGAGAGAGACCTTCAGAGGATGTAAACCAGCTTTGAGGTCACGAGTCTGGCGTTCCTCGGCGTCTCGATCAATAGTATTAGTATTATAATCATAAGGAGGAGAGGTAGAATCGGATGTTGTTTGCGCATTACTGTTGTTATTGTTATCGGATTCCTTTCTCTCCTGGATCTCCATCTTCTTTCAGCTTTCTCGAATCTCACCTTTCTAAAAACCCTAACACCCCTCCTTTTCCCTAGAAGTCTGCATTTGATTTGACAATAAATAATGTTTGGAATTGGGATAACTTAATAGCCGTGGAGATATTATTATTATTATTATTTGAGGTATAGGAAGTAAGGATATGAATTACGTACCGTATTGATTGATAATGACCAAATGGGCACGAAATTTCAATTTACCGTATCAAATATAAGTATTATACGATGCCAGCCATTTTGCCTCACTATTAATGTTTTAAAATGATGGGTTCAATTGAATGGAGCATAAATTGAACTAATTTTTA
Source organism: Erythroxylum suave (assembly GCA_027563595.1). Classification (NCBI taxonomy): domain Eukaryota; kingdom Viridiplantae; phylum Streptophyta; class Magnoliopsida; order Malpighiales; family Erythroxylaceae; genus Erythroxylum; species Erythroxylum suave. The sequence continues at coordinate 15,707,252 of JAOSBN010000006.1, forward strand.
CTTTTAGCCTTTGTAAATGAAAATCGACGAGTTAAATAACAAACTAGTTGATTTCTTCTGTAACATGAAAAGTTGTATTCTTCTTTTTCTCTTCCGACCTTTCAAACAAGCCAAACCACACAGATTCACAACCTAAAAGGCAAAAACATAAATTGAGGCTTAAGAACCACGAAACAAAAAGTTATCTGAGAACAAACACACACCTACTTGCATGTAAATCCCTCCAAAGTTTTGAATGAACTAAGTTTTTAAATTTGAGAAGGCTTGAAAGTGGAGAATTGCAAGGTTCAAAATTCAAAAAGAGATGGCTTATAGATGGAGATAAAAATATAGAAAAATACGAAAATGAAGAAATGAAAGGTTCAAACTTCGAGATAAAGATACCAAAGAAAACGTATGAAAATTGAGAAGGCTTGGAAATGGAGAAGCGAAAAGTTAGAAATGACTCAGAAATGGAGCAAAGACCCTTTTCATGTATCAACATATTGTCTGCCATTGGTGTCTGCCAATTGAAGGATCACTGGGTTTGGAATTTATCTAATTCGGGTCTCTACATTGTTAAGACCGGTTATGAGCAAGCTATCCTTAAAGAAACTAGTAGTGGTAACAATGCTGTAGTACGGGGTGAAACAAGTTTGGGAAGATTGACAGACAAAACTTGGCAATCAGTGTGGAACTTAAGTATGAAGTACAAAATTCGTCATTTTATATGGAGATGTCTCCATAACGCAGTAGCTGTGAATGAACGCTGCGTTTGGTTACCGTCTCTTGTGTGCGGAGACGGAATAAGACGAAAATTTGGAGACAGAACAGAACAAAAATTGGAGACAGTAAGGTGTTTGGTTGTGGTAGACAAAACAAAAAAACTGTCCCCGTCTCGAGAACAGAAATGTGTTTGGTTGTAGGGGACAGAACATAAAAACAGTATCAATGACAAAAATGCCCCTTAGTATAATATGATTGAAAATATATAATTAATTGATTATTTTATAATTGTATCAATATTTCTTGTAAGTGTATTTGTAATTATTTAATTACGATGAGGTAATTACAATATAATTAATTAAATTATTAATACTTACTTAATTACATGATATTTAATTAAAATATTATTATTAATTACAATATAACTATTTATTAATTTAAATATTAATTAATTACAATATTATTAATCATGACACCAAATATTGTAATTAATTAATTAATTACAATATTTAATTAAAATAATATAAGTAATTAATGAATTACAATATAATTAATAAAAGTAATATGATTATTTAAAAACATTACATTATATTTAATAAAATAATATTATAAATTCATGAAAATTTATATTATCCATGAATTAATAAGAACATAATTAATTAAATTATTAGTAGTACTTAATTAATGACATTATATTTAAGTAAAATATTATTATTAATTAAACTATAACGATTTAAATTATTATTATTAATTACTAAAAAATTAATTAATTAAAATATAATTATTCAGTAATTAAAATATTGTAATAAATTAATTAATTAAAATATATTCAATAATTCACATTTTATAATTAATTAATTAATTAATTACAAAATAATCAATTAAATTATTCTTATTATTTAATTACATTAGGTTATATTTAATTAAAATATCATTATGCATTAATTTAAATATTATAATTAAGTAATTAATTACAATTTAATTAATTAAATTATTATTATTACTTAATAGGTTTGAAATAATCCTACAAATTAGATATTGTAACACATAATAATTTAGTTAAACATCTAAACAGGCATGGAATTAATAACATAATAAGTTTGAAATCATCTAACAAGTATAAAGTAATTAATTGTAACAAATAATAATGTAATTAAACATCTCATCATTCATGGCATTAATTACATAATAGGTTCAACATACATCCAAACCTTATATTTTATTAATAATGTCCTTAATAATAATACCGACAATGACTCTAATAGCAAAGAGTAAAAATTCTTGACTCCGTGCCCTTTTTTTCTTCAAAGTTGCAACTTCATTTACTTGTTCACTTGTTGGAAGTGAAAATTGATTCGGTGCTAATGCAACTTCATTGGCGGTTGGAACAAGTTCTTCATGTCGACTTGAAGTAGTATTGACATCCATGACATAGGCACTTTCTGCTTCAACCAACGTGCGATACCCCTTGAATCAAGCATTAGGAAAGAAGCTGCGAAGCTAACCCTGGAAATGAATAGAGAAGTAAAGAAGACATTAGGCAGAATGTAGAAAAAAATGTTAACCCTAGAATTTGCAAGCTATGCCATGGAAATTGCCAGATAATCAGATAAGTAAAAGGACGAAGAAAATGCAAAAAGTGTAGTTGCAGGTTTCACAAAACGTCAACCTAACATAAAAAAAAACCCCAAATCGTATAAACAGATGCAATACATCTTCCGTAAACCAATCCCTCTTGTCTCTTGCAATGCCCCACTCCAATGTGCCAGATGCTATGTACATTATCTCACATTAATTGCAATTTGCCACCAAAAATGCCCAGATCCACAACCCATCAACCTAGCACATACTTTACTACATGTTTCATCTCTCTCCACTTTCTCAACTTTTAACCAGAAGCAAAGCCAAGCACACCGAAATGAGAGGCGAAGAAGAAGAAAAAATGAAGGGAAACAATTCATACCTTTCACTGACACCACGAACAAGAGTAGAGAAGGAGAGCTGCGGGAGTTCGAAGCCAGAGATGGTTTGTTTTAGGGTTTACACCGAGGGCATTTTGAACATTTCACAGACGATGTTTGTTTATGTCTCCGTCCGATCATTTTTGTGCTACAGTCACGAGGAAGACAAGATTTATATGTCTCTATCTTCGGAGTCGGGACAAAATTGGGTGAAGACAACAACCAAACAGGTTGGGGGATGGGACTTTTGTGTCCCTGTCATCTGTCCCCACCCATGGGGACAGCAATCAAACACTGCGATAGTGAACCGGTACCCATTATTGATTTTCCTCCCTCGTCAGCACTCTCTCTCTCACAGCTCTTAGGGCCTTGTCAATACTTTCTCTCCGGTAACTCTTAGGCCCATTTGATTGGATATTAATTAATAAAATGAAATGAAACGAAACATAACGGAACGATTTATAATAAAATGAAATATAATATAGTGAAAAGTTGTTTGAGAGAGATAAAATGATTCATAATATAACGTAGTGAAATATTATTTGAAAGATGAATGGAATGGAATGTAATATATAATAAATAACTATTATACCTCTAACATTAAAATAGTTGTTGTAAAAAGTTTAGCGCTGTGATTTTAAAACATAAATCATGTCTAATTAAAAAGTCACAGTTATAACTTATTCAAATCACAATTGTGAAAAATAGATTTTCTATAAATTTTCTATTTTAAAATAATAAACATTTTATTATTGATTATACATAATTTATTATTAATTATATAAAAATAATATTATTAATTATTTAATAACTTTTATTCTATTGTATGTGAGTTATGTTTAAATTATTTATTTATATTTTTATTTATATAGAAATATATACAAACAATTAAAGAAATTTTTATATATTTTCTATTTTTATTAATAAAAACTTTATTAAAAATTATATACAAATTATTATTAATAATATAAAAATATTATTATTAGGATAA
>JAOSBN010000006.1:15711008-15721413 GCA_027563595.1 Erythroxylum suave
AAGGAACAAATTATAATGCTCACAAACAAGCCACAACCAACAATACAAGAATAAAGAAGAACTAAGAATTTCATTAGCAAAATGGCAAGAAAAAGAATTTACTCCAAGAAAAAGTACATAACATTATAATTACCTCACGAGTTGAATATATATTTTCCTTTGGTTTTCCTTTCTCTTTTCTGCCCTCTGAAACAAGCAAATGAATAAATTGTAAAGTCAAGTGAATTGACACTTAAAAGCTCACTAATTTTATTCTTATGATGAACATAAAGTCAAGTGAATGAACACTTAAAAGGTCACTTATTTGATTTTTGTAACAGCAAATCTGTTACAAAAACCAGGCATACAAACAACGTTTGTGTCTAAGATATGCTTCGGTTTGATTTCCTATATCGGTCAAAAATCAAATTTATTATGCAATGTCTGATTATCTCTCTCTCTCTCTTTCCTTTTGGACAAAAAGAGAAGCCTGAGCTAAGGTACTTACTCACAAAATGCAATAAGCATGAATACATATAGCTAACACAACACATCACCATCTTATAATCTTCATATAACACAAGGCCCCAAATCAAAGTGAGTCCAATCCAAGTCGTCGTACACCCTACATTATTATCCAAGTGTGATGCACTTTAGATTTCCCCTCAATGGAGAATACACAACATGAATTTTTTTTAATTTATTTATTTCTGTTGGAAACATATTGATAATAGTTTATGTTTTTTGGTAAATAAACGAGTTTTAAAATAGCTGTAATTAATAAGTAATAAGAAGGGGTGGTGGTGGCCCATCAAGTTTTCCAACTTGTTTGCCTTGTACATCAGGCAACCTTCTAAATATATTTAATAAATATTTATTCAATTAATATGTTGATTTAAATTAATATTAATTAAATATTAATTGTAATTAATATTTAAATTAAAGTTTATATTAATATATAAATTAATTTTATTTAATATATAAATTAATATTTAAATTAATTAAAATTACAATTTAATTAATATTTAAATTAATTAAAATATTAAATTAAATTTAATTAATTAATATTTAAATTAATATTAATTAATATTTAAATTAATATTAATTAATATTTAAATTAATATTAATTAAAGTTTAAATTAATATATAAATTAATTAAATTTAATATTTAAATTAATTCAAATGACAATTTAAATTAAATTAATTTTTAAATTAATTTTAATTAAATATTAATTAAAGTTTAAATTAATATATAAAGTACTTAAATTTAATATTTTAATTAATATTTCAAATAATTCAAATGACAATTGAAATAAATATTTAAATTAATTTAATAGTAAATTAAATTAATATTTAATTAATATTAATTAATTATTAATATTAATTAAATATTAATGTCAATTGAAATTTAATTAATATTTAATCTACAAATTAAAACTTTATGCAAAAGAATGTAGATTCTATAACCTTCAGGTGCATTTATAGAGTGATATTGAATCATATTGGTCAAACATCAAAATTCAAGTCATAAAGGGAGAGAACATGGATTGGCCTTTAGCAATATTCCTATACTGTTGCATATATTCCTATACTCTTCACTCAGGCCAAACAGATCCTATTTAGTGAAAGATATTCTAACCATACTTGTTCATAAAAATGCCCAACCAATAATACTTAAACATAACTATACATGGTTATATATTCAAGGTGTATCACTTAACAAAGTCTTTTGCGAGAAGCACTCTTGAAACAAGCTTCCCCTTTTAAGTTGGTAGAATCTGTTAAACCAAAAAGTTAAATCCTTCCCATCCCACAGATAATCCACTAGAGCTAACTGATTTCCTACAAGTTCAGACTAATGACCATGATGCTTTTGGACCCTTGAGAGTCTGACCAAGCTTTTGTGTTCTTTTATTCCTTTCAACTTCTCTAGTTGATAAATGGTAAAAGATAGCATGAACAATTACTCAGTGGTGGTTCTGTTAAAACTTGAGAAGGATTAGCTTACTACTGAAGCAATTTAACTTACGTATTAAGTTAAATTGCTTCAGTATTAAGTTAGATTTTTGTCTTACCAACAAAAAGATCGATACATAAGCTATCAAATAATCAATAATTATAAAACTTTTTCCTGTTTCTTAACAAATAAGTCACTTTTGCTGTTTATATTAAACTTTTCAGTGTCTTAAAAGATATAATTACACTTTGACTAATCCAGTTCAAATCGGATAAAAGAGTGACAAAGCTTACTAGTGTTTACTCTACTGATAAGATAATCTTATCACTATTTCTTGATAGATGTCGAAAGGAGAAGGGTAGGTAAGATGAATTAGTGTATACATTCATTTGTACATTCACTGAAATTATAAGATTGAAATGCTTTGTTAGTATTCGTGGGAATTATTAATTTTTTCATGCACTGCATAATACATCAACAACACCCAAAGTAAGAAAGGAGAAATGGTTCAACTTATAGCTCACTAAAGGTCTCTCAACAACAAATAAAGCAATATGATCAAAACAATATGTTGGAAGAATGCCTTATGATTGGATGCACTTTTTATGGCTTGACACATAGTGAACATACAAGCATCTCTGACCAGGACATAATTCTGTCATCATAGGACCCAAAAAAATAAAAATAAAAAATAAAAAATAAAAGGAGCCTATCTCAGTGATAATCAGACAAGAAAGCAGCATTAGCGCCAGGAGTTGGTATAAAATAGCATCAGCTTTGACAATATGCGAACATATGGCAATAATAATTCAGGTAATAATTAATATAAGAATACTGATAAATTAAAACATGTCACAGATTGCCTATTACTTACCTAGTGTTTACAATTTATAAGTTAATCCCTATATTTAAAATATCCATTTACAACACAACCCTTATTTATATGAAGCTCAACATTGAACCATTTAAAGTTTTTCCTATTACATGAATATGCCTTTATCCTTATCATACATTAATTCTGACTTTCCTATACATGTTGAATGTAAAGTTAAAAGATAAATGTTGAATGTACTTTCATTGAGAAATAAAAGTTGTATCATATATCTCTGTTCATAATCATATTAGTCATAAAATTTATATTGTTACATAAAGCTGAAACAACATTCCATTCAAACAAAGTTTGTTCAGTTTGAAACTTCACATATTTAATAAAGCTTGTAATAAGAAGCTTATTACATAATAATTTATAAATATTTCCGATCTAGACAGTGACTTCTGCTTTAGTGGACCTTGAAAGAAGCATGATAGACCTACTGTATTGCACTAATAATATATGGTGATCCTATTGCATCCATAAATATATATATATAAAGTAGAATACATTAAGAGCAATGTGGCGATCAAGATCGAAACTTTTAAGTTAATTTACAGGCAATCATGCAATAATCATGCTGTAGTGAGGATGAAAGAAACTGTAGACTTCAGCACTTCCCATTACCAATACATACTTTGAAAGTCCAAGTCACTTCCAGATGAACACTCATAAATATACACCATTTCATTTGATGCCACAAAATTCTGAAAGTTGTGAAATAAAAGTCCTATTAACACTAAAATCAGCCATAAATTCATGCAATATGCAAGTTATTTCCTATTAAATTTCATGCATTGAGTCCATCCTAATGTCATTGCCATGTTCTCTAATGTCATGCTCTGTAAATTAATAGTGCATGCTTCAGCTGAAACACACATAACACTGAGGACAAAAGAGAAGAAAACAAAGAAGAAGAAAAGATTTTATAATGATACATATTGCCTAATGGAAGCAAAGATCAAGACTTCTGCTCAGACCAGAAATAGACGCTTGTGCAGCTGACAAAGTAAACGAAACAGAGAAGGAAGAAGACATTAGGCAGAATGCGAAAGAAAATGCAAGCTATGCCAGAGAAATTGCCAGATAATAAGATAAGCAAAATGAAGAAGAAAATGCAAGAAGTTTAGTTGCAAGTTTCACAAAACATCAACCTAATATAAAACAATCCGAAATCGCTTTTGACATTAATCGCCCAGATCCACAACTCATTCCTCTCCACTTTCTCAACTTATAACCCAGAAGCAAAGCCAAGCACACCGAAACGAGAGGAGAAGAAGAAGAAAAATTGCATAAAAAAATGTCATACCTTCGACTGAGACGACGAACCACAGTAGGGAAGCAGAGCTGCGAGAGAGTTGTGTGAGAGAGATGAGAGTTGCAGGAGACGTTGTGAGACAGATGCTTTGTTTTAGTTTTTAAGGGGAAGGCTTTTTTGTCATTTCACAAACCTTATTTGTTTTTGTCTCCGTCCCCTATTTTTTGTGCCACAGTCAACAAAGTCACAAGAATTCCATGTCCCTGTCTCCGGAGTCGGGACAATATTGGGTGGAGACAGCAACCAAACAGCTTGGGGGGCAGGACTTTTGTATCCCTGTCATCTGTCTGCACCCTTGGAGACACGAACCAAACACAACGGAAAGGATTAAATAGAGGATTGGGAAAGGTTACAAGGAATGTGTTAAGTGTGGCCAAGTTGAAACAATAGAGCATGTCTTTTTTTTTTTGTAAACAAGTGGATATCATTTGGAAATTTGTACCTGTACAATGGGATGGCATCAATGAATACAGGTATGATTTTAGGAAATGGTGGATAAAGTTGCAAGAGGTTACCAACAAGACAAATATTCAAGATCACATCAATTTAACAGCAACTATCTTAGGGCAAATCTAGAAAAGTTAGAATGGAGAGGTCTTTAATCGAGAAAGTGTTCAACATAACATTGTGATGGATCGTGCAGTGAATGAGTGGATGGAATTCAAAGAAGATATTGAAGGTAGAGAGAGGAACAACACGTTGTAAACTAAAGTACTTCCAAATCAAGATTGGAGACCACCAGACTTTGGAATAATCAAGATTAATACTTACGTTGAGAGTTCGAGTGGAAGAGGGGGTTGGAGCATTGTTGTGAGGGTTTTTCAAGGACAGTTGCAATCAGTTTGGGGCATAATTGATCAATCGCATAAGACTAAGCTGGTGCAAGAAGCTGAATGTGTTCAGAAAGCGTTGATAAAAGCAAAATTCATGAATTGGACTTGTATTGAAGTGCAGACTTGTAATAAGAGTCTGCTGCATCTTATCCAATCAAAGGACTGCAATAATTTGCTCATTGGAACCATCTTCGTTGATATCCAATTGATGAGAAATCAGCTTGCTGTGTGCTGTTTTTCTTTGTCCTTTAATGCCTTTAATAGGGTTGCTTGTGTTTTAGCTAAAATTGCTATGAATCTTGTTAAAGATTTTGTGTGGGATTCTGTGTTTACTAACTGGCTAGTTGAGTTAACCAGATTTGATTCAAGATAGTGGTTTTGTATATTGTAATTCTTGTGGTTCAATAAAAGTTGTTGCCATTTTGGAAAAAAAAGTATCAACTTGTTGTGTGTCTGACAATTTGGCTTTGCTTATTAGCGTAATGGATAATGGGATATGCTCTTGATCTATATCCATTATTCACAATTAGTTAACCAACCTCCTATCATACATGTTTGTATTGTAACGTTATTTTATTTTCCATTACCAACTATTAATGTTGGTATTTATAAGTTTGTTAAATCTAGGAATATAGTTTCTTTTTTTATAACCAAAATATTTATTGAATGTTAAACATTTGAGAGTAAGTAATAATATGAGAGCACATCAATAGTTTAATTTTGAAATTTTTGTGATTGATTAATTAAATTAAATTTATTATTACTATTTTTTATTTTAATAAATATTTTATTTTTATAATTTTTATTTCTTATTTATTATATATAGGTTTTATAGTAATTTAATACTAATTAAATTTTTAAAATTTAAACCTTCATTTTAATTGGGTTAATTTCAACATTACCTAATATCGACTTATTCCAGCGGACGCAAAGATGTTGGTAAATACCGCCTGTCTCTCACACACAGCCCAACTCAAACCAAATCTCATCTTCCTCTCTTTGTGTCACAACCCTCTCATCTCCTATTGTTGTTTGCTTTTGGTCCATCGTTTGTCCTATTGCGTCTCCATCGCTATTAGTTCTCTACGGTGCTGGGTATCTTCTCCATTGTTATTGCTGATTTGTGCTATCGTCATTGTGTCTTAGTCCATCATTGCTTCCTTGTAGCTTCTTTGTTCGTCACTGCTTCTTCTCCTATCGGCTGCTTCATCTTCTTTAGCTCTTCTTACTCTGTGTCCTGTGAGCCATCTTAAAGTAAAGGTTGATGATGGTGACATTCAAAGATGCAGACTTTTAAAATGCTTGTTAAAAGATGAGGCTTTCTGGTTATTGCATAAAGATTAGAGATGTTTGTAGTCAATATAGTGTAGGTGGCTTGTTAAATTTTGCGAGTTGAATGTTTGATAAGTAAATTGTTGTGGTTTAATGGGTGGTTGGTTAAATTTGTGATTTTTTATCAACTAAAATTTTATGACTGGAATTAATTTAATTATGTCAAAGTGTAAGGTAGGTTAATTAACCATTATTAATTAAGTATAGTCTTACTTTAACACATGTAAGATTATTTAGTTACAGAATTTAGAGATAAATCAATATTTTAATTTTAATTTTAATTTTTTAGAATTTTGACTATTTTCATCTAAACTATATAAATTAGTGTGATTTTTTATTTCATTATATCTAAACCTTCATTACTGATTTATTTGACTATTTTCTAAAGCAATTAATATTACGCTAAATTAAAAGGATTTAGTTGTAATATAAAAATTTAAAGTTTAAGGATTATTTATATATGCTTGTGTGTTTATTCTTTATGATTTATATAGGGAAACCATAAAGAATGGTAGCAACGAAAATTGAAATTTTAATATTAATAAAAAGCTGGAAAGTTGTGAATTTATAGTTGAATTATGTAATTATTAAAAATGAGTTATATTTGTAAGATCCGTGGTTAAATTATGTAATCATACAAAATAGGTTATAGATGTGAATTTATATTTAAATTTTGTAATCGCACTAAATGGGTTATAGTTGCGACATTATGACTGAATTATGTAATTACATAGAATGATTTGTAGTTGTGAGTAAATGGATGAATTATGTAATCATAAAAATGGATTATAAATGTGAGTTTATGGTTGAATTATGTAATTATACAAAATAAGTTGTAGTTACAAAAGTGCATAAATCATTTATATAAGATAATGAAGTTCGTTTGCATTTTAATATCATATAATTGTTGGAAGTTGTTGTTGCTCTATTTCTTCTTGTTATTTTATACAATGTATTGCACATTTTTCATGTGATTAGTAGTTGGTAATAATGATTCTTAGCCTGTTAACTTTGAATATAAGATGTATATATATTTTTCAAGTTCAAGTTATTTGTATGTTTTTAGAATCTAAAACATGATTTTGTGTTTGTTTTGAGTTTAACAATACAATTTTTTTTATAATAGTTGATAATGAAGTTATTGATTTAATTTGACATACATCTTTATTTATTTTTATAGATAAATGGAGGAACGTTCAAGTACTCCAAATAATTCAACCATTTTAGGAAGATTCGATAATCCAGTTTATACTCATGCTATATTGGTTATAGGAATGAAGAATCATGTTATTTGTTTGTATTGCAACAAACATTTGAAAAGTGAGGAAATCATCATATTAAAAAAGCATTTATCTAAGATCAAATTTGAAGTAGAACCTTGTCAGAAAGTGAGTCATGACTTGAAATGGTAAATAAAAAGTTTTCCTTTAAGAGCATTAGCATGAGAAAGACAAAAGGCAAAGACTTAACTATAAAATTGGTAACAAAAGTTCTTTTTTCTGTAGTCAAGATGATAGTGGGATATTAAAGGTGGTTTTTCTATCCAATAAGAAGGGTATATTGCATTTAATGTGAGGAAAAGAAGATGACATGTGCCTCGCTTTTTTGCACCACAAACAACTCTTAGAGCTTAACCTTTAATTTATAGTTACTTATAATATAAAGAAGCGACTTATAATATGGACATGAAAATGGCTAGATGGTGGTATGATTTATGCATATTATTCAATGTTGCTTAGACTTATTATTACCTCTTATGATCAAGGATATAAAGCTCCTTCAATTGATGACTACATAGTTAAATTTTTGAGCAACTATATTTATTAAATAAAATAATTATTTGAATAAAAGAAGAATGATTAGGGCAACTTATGGTTGTTCAATTATGTGTGATGGTTGGATAAATAAAAGACAGGAATCTGTTATTAATTTTTGGTTTATTTTGCTAAAAAGGCAATGTTTTTAAGTCCATTGATTCGTCTGACCTAGTAGATATGTTGATACTTTGTTTCAGATATTTGATGAAGCTAAGTAGAAAAAATTGTTTAGTTCATTACTGACAACAACTCTCTTTATAAAGCAGTTGGGATAGGAATGCAAAGTAGGTATAATTCTTTTATTGTACTTCTTCTGCTACATATTATATTGACTTAATATTCAAAAATATGGGAGATGTTAGACATCTTCCTATCATTGATAAAACTATGCATAAAGAAAAAAAGAGTGACTACGTTAATCTATAATTATGTATAATTCCTAAATTTGATGAGAAGGGATTCCACTAATGATAGGAATTTGTGTTGTTATGTTATGACAAGATTTGTGTCTGTTTTCTTATTAATTTAATGTTTTGTTCTAATAAAGAAGGAGTTGTGGTAAATGTTTACGAGTGATAATTAAGTCACATCTCAGTATGTCAAGTTTAATGCTCTGGAAGTTTCTAGAATTATACTTGAAGATTATAATTTTTAGTCTTGTTGTCAATTTATGATATAAGTTTACGAGCCTTTGGTGAGATTACTTCATCTAGCTGATAGTCATGAGAAGGTAACAATGGGTTATTTTTATGATGTCATGAAGAGGGTGAAGGAAACAATCGAGTTCAATCTAAAAAAATGTCCTTTTTTTTTACATACCTTATCTTGTATCATTAATGAGAGATGGAAAAGGCAACTTTGTTTTTGTTTGCAAATAGGGAATTTTTTAATCTTAATGTCTATTTTAGACCAAGTTTTAATGGAGGAATGTTATTAACTATTACAATAGTTATTGCCCATGAGATGATGCAAGATCTCCTAAGCTCACATATGGAGGTTTATAAGCAAGCTCTTGGTAAATTTGGGATGTCTATTGCTGTTTGTCAAAGAGATAAACTTATATATTTTTCACTTTTGTTACTTGTTAAAGAATAATTATCACTTTATTTAGTTTATAAGGTTACTTTTATTGTCTTATAGTTGCTTGGTGGGACCAATTCAAAAGAATTGCAAAAGTAGACAATTCAAATTCTAAGTCAATGTATTAGTGCAATAGGGCGTGAAAGCAATTAGAGCAAACTTAAATTCATCAATTCCTAAAAAAAAGAATAGATTGGAACAAAAAAGATTGAACAACTTACTCTTTGTTCTATAAAATTAAAATATTTGAGAAAATTATGTTATTATCAATATTAAGTTAAATATAATTTCTTATACTTTATATTTATTTTATTTTATTTTTTACCAAGACTTTTAATAAAATAAGTAGTTCCATAGATCCAGTTTGCCTTTACCATATCGATCTTTTAGTGGATTAGGTCTCTGAAGAATCGAGTTTGATAAATGAGAGTGACTTGGAAGATAATCTTAGATGAGAAAGTTATTGACATGTCATTTTGTACAATAAATTTAATGATGGTGGTGATGAGGCTCCTCTCAATGATGAGGATTTTGTATCAAATGAGAACTGAGGTTGATGTAATTTGAGCGAGTTTTCAATTGAATAAAGTTTTAGGTTTTTCATTTATTCTTTTTTTTTAATTTCACTTGTATATATGCAATATAAATATAAAACTTTTAACTGTAAATGCTTTTATTTAAGGTTTTCTAATTACTTAGTTATGTTCTTCGGATCAAACTATTGTCAAGAGTCATGGAATTTTATTATTCTTTCTATTTGATGTTTTGATGTAAATATTCTTTATTATATGATAAAATTGTAACTTTTAAGTACTTTGCATTATCTTTATTTTTATATTTTAATGGTGATTAAATGATCTTTTTCTTATATTAATTATGGATATTGTTTACTTATGAAATATGTGAAAAGTAATAGTAATTAATAAAAGTAAATAGATCAATGTTATTTCAAATTTCTATTATAAGAATTTTTGGAGACATGGTTCACGTCAAATTTAAAATATATAGCACAATATATTAAGGGATTATTTTGCAGGTTAAAAAAATTTAGGGCTATTTATAATTTTTAAAAATTACTTGAGACAGCTTTTAGTACTGATCGATACTAGTACCATACTGTACTAGTGTAGCACCCCCTTATCGCAGGGTACACACTGGGACACCCGCAGGTCATTCCGATACATATCCTACGATAAGGGTGAACTATGATCAATCACT
>JAOSBN010000006.1:15731660-15741898 GCA_027563595.1 Erythroxylum suave
CTATCAATAGAAACTTTTTTCATATCGTCTACTTGTTTCTTAAGACAAACGTTTTCTTTTTCTAACACTTCCATGTTCCTCAAGTTTTTGACAAACTTTCTTTTTAGGGATCTATACTGTTTCAGTATGATATGTGAATCTTCTAACAATTCTAAATATGCATCTTGAAGTTCATTAAAGTTAGAAGTTACCTCCTCGTCACCTTCTTTTTCGACTACCAAGCATATATTTGCTTGTTCTAACGCTTCTGAATCAGAATTAGATTTGGATTAATCTAAATCTTCCCAAGTTGCCATCATACTCTTTTTATTTCCTTTATTTTTCTCCGATTCTCTTCTCAGCAACGGACATTCAGACTTGTAGTATCCTGGTTTGTTGCACTCATAGCAAATGATAGAGGTCTTTTCATTCGCAGTCTTGCATCCATAAACTTTATCATATTCACTTCTGCTCAACGCACAGCTCAGAAAGAACTTGGCTTTTGAATTTAGTTGAAATCTAGCTTTGTGATTAGCTGACGATCTGTTGCGAGGAATGGCATTTCCTTCATCATCTACTGGTTCATATGGTCCATTCTCGATGATATCCCAAAGATCAATGTGTATGGATTCTATGAAGAGCCGCATCCTGTCCTTCCAATAATGATAATCTTCACCATTGAACGCAGGAGGTCTTGTGACGGAAGCACCTTCTGCTATAAAAACATGTGATTTTGCCATGGATCTTTGTCCTCACTTTGAAAAGGTGGTTCTTGGAAACCGAGCCCTAATACCAATTGAAGTAAATCACATGTTAGTATAGAATTTACTTACAAGAAACTTGATACACAAGAAGAAGGGTTGAATGGTGTATTCTATTTGTGAATGCAAAATCTTGCTAAGAACTTTTCTAACTTGTTAAAAAGATATCACAAGGACTATACAAAAATTATTACGTAGTTAAATCACAAATAACTTCTATATAATTGTTTAAAAACAAAATAAACGAAAGTAAAAGATAGAAGATAGACCCTGCGATTTTCATACTGGTTCACCCTAAACTGTAGGCTACGTCCAGTCCTCAGAGTTCGTCTGAGTGTTTCACTATACTTAAAACAATTACAAGTATTCTTTCTTCCTTTCCAGAGCCTCTTTGGGTCTCTTACATAAAGTATTCTTTCTGCTAACGTAGCCTCTCCAGGCTCTCAGCCTTTTCTTTCACTCACTAAAAAGATATTGTGAACTTTTGTTACAGTAGGGTTAGCTCTCTTAGTATTGTACTACAGAATTTCTCTTTTCTAAGTAAGCACTGAAAGCTCAAAGATCACTGATTTCTCAAAAGTTGTAAGATTCGTAAGATTGTAAGATCTTCGACTAAGACTAGTATTTATAGCCTAAGTCTCTAACTGCTTCTTGATCCTTGATAACCGCTTCTTAATTCTTGATAACCGTTATTTAGTTGAGTTCTGTAACTAACTCCAACTAAGTAACTGTCTGACATACTACTGTATCTTCTTCTTTGTATCGTCTGTGTTTTCCTTGCGTCTGTGTTTTCCTTATGTCTGTGTTTTCGTTGCATCTGTGTTTTTGTTGTGTCTGTGTTTTCTTTGTGTTTGTGTTTTCTTCGTGTCTGTGTTTTCCTTGCGTTTGTGTTTTCCTTACGTCTGTGTTTTCTTTGCGTCTTTATTTTCTTTACGTCTGTGTTTTCCTTGCATCTATGTTTTCCTTGTGTCTGTGTTCTAACTTCGTCTGCATATTTAACACACTTGTCAAAACATTCATTTGTTTCTAACATTATTATTATTTCATTATCATCAAAATTAATCATCGTGAAGTCCTCTTGACTTAACATTTATAGCTTCTTTAAACTTAATGGTTGTCATCATTTGTTCTTCGTCCTCTGGTTCTTTGGAAGATTCGAACACATCACTTATCTTGAATGATCTACTAACCTTTAGATTCTTAAATGCATCATTCATGTTGAATGTCTCTTTACCATCATCAATCTAAAGGTTAGGTTGTTTTGCATGGACATCTACCCAAAAAGATTTTTCTATGGTCAAATATGGTATATTAAGTACTGGTGAATAACAGGGAACATTAACATACAGTTCGTTAACTCTTTCTAAATGAGGTATGTGAAGCATATACTCTTTGATCGATACACAGAGGAATGAAAGAGGTGTCCGTGTAACGGGAAAAGAGAAAGGAAGCTTTGAGGCTAGACCCCAATAGGAAGATCAGAACAATGGCTAGTCTTCGCAATCTGTTCACTTAGTTGATTCTTCTACGCTCTGACTCCTATAGAACTAACCAGGGAGGAGAAATACTTCAAGATGAGTTTAGTCCACTTCCTGAAAAAGAATAGGAATTGGGGACGGCATTAAGTAAAGAACGACCTTTTCCTATTGAGGAAAGATCTCAGCCAAACGAGCTTGACCATCGAGCTTTGGATCGATACCCCGCCCATCTCCCTTCTTGTGTTAACACACTAACGAATGAAATCTCACATATGTATACTAACTCGTTACTACTACTTGAACCTTACCTACCCAAGCTATAATACAACTAGATAACCTAGGACCTTTAATCGATCGGCTAATCTGCTCAAGCAAAAGAATATAAGAGGAAATATAACACTCTGCGCAAGTAAACCTATGTGCCTTATCATCCCTAAAGAAGACTCCTTCCCTGTTGCGATTGATTCCATCCTATCAGGCAAAAAGCTTATTCAGGCCGGCTAATTATTCTCCTTTTGGTTAATCGGCTCATACACTTTTGTCGTTTCATGGTCATCATTAAGTTGGGGTTTGACATGGTCTTTCACTGGTTCTTCTAGCTCTACCTTATTCCTAAGTGTAATTGAATTTACATTCATGCTGTGCAGACCGTTTTCCATACTTTACTTCTAAAATTTCCTAGAAAGCTGGCCTATTTGAACCTCAAGATAGTGAATAGAAGAGGCATGATCTTCGGTTACTTGTTCAAACTTCTTTTCCAATCTCTTCTAGTTCTCTTCCATCTCTGTGAGCTTATCCATGATTTTTTTCCAGCTTAGAGTCCCATAAACTGGATTCATCATATTGGAATTCAACTAGGTCTTGATATCCTAAATGAGTCCCTACATTGTTCGACTAATCAAATTGGGGCTGGCTCTACTACCCCGAAGTGTATGGATTCTAATACGGATCGTTATTTCCCTAACCATACTGTGATTGATAGTACTTCTCAAAATATCCTTGCTCCCTATAATATTTATCTTCCATGATCGTTCTTTTTATCTCATCTTTGTACTCATCTCTTCAAATAGTGCACTCTCGCTCTAAAATGTCTTAATGTGTCCCCACTTTATGCCCCAAACTCCTCTAATTTTTTTACTAAAAACAAAACGATGACGAAAAGCCTTAGACTAAAGAACTAACATTTGCCTTCCCTGACAACAATGCCAAAAACTTATTAGCTCAAGGTTACGCATGCTAAGTTTTATTATTTATAACCTTGGTAATTACCACAACTGCACGGGTCATTCGCATATTACCTAAGGCATCGATCTCACAAAGAAGGGAAACTAGTCCTAAAATCTAAAGTCGTCCTACACTACAATAATTCTAAGCAAATACTAATGCAAAAATGTAAACAATCAATAATCTAATATGAGAAATTAAGTGCAAAAAGAGTAAACAAAATAGCAATTTCCACAACAATCCAAAACCAACTTAGAAATAACCAAGTGAGAGAAAGGGGGATTTAATTTGAAACTAAAGAAAATCTAATTAATTATGCAATTTCTGATTTAACGGGGTCTAGACAGTCCTAAGGTGAATTACTCTCTCTCGAGTTATAATTCTTAACCCTAATTGATAATTCCTAATTCAAATTATAGGAATTGCGATCTCTCGATCTACAATTGATCCAAAATCTAAATTAGTTCTAAAATTGTCTATTAACCTGCTGGAAATCTATGCTCAATCCCTCATTACATGACTCTATTGGTTTGATTCAACTCTCTACTTATCCATTCACCTAACTCTCGTTAGCCTAAACTGATGATTTTTTCCTGGCTCACCCTCTCAGTTTATTACCAAGTTATAAATAATTGAAATTGAATCACAATTAAATCAAAAGAAAATACAATCGAATAAGCCTTATTAATCTCAAGAACCAAAAACCCAAAGGTGAGTATAGACAACGAATCGACACTCAACAACAGTAAACCCAATCAATATCGAAACGTCATACATCAATGAAATCAAAATACAAATAGGAAATACTGTTGGAATGGATCTCGAAGGTAGAGACTACAGGAAACTGTCTGTTTTGGGAAGTACTTCATGTCAAACTTGTCTCCTCGTTTCTATTCCTTCATCTCCTTCCACAATCGTTGATCTCTCTATAGGTTTTCTCTCGGGATTGACAGAATCTCACTTTTTTCATGACTCTCTAGGCTCTCTAAAGACTACTAGTGGCAGTCATGTAATGTTCTATTTATTTTGTGGAAGTCCTCGGTTAAACTCGGGATTGAAACAGTCCAAAAAATACCTCAAAAATCTATTTTCGTGTCGGCTCGACGCAGAGCACAATCTTGGCCCTGCATGTCACGATCATGGTCGACACTTTATCCTTTCTGTCATGATCATGGTCTAGCTATTGCTAGTTATTCCTTTTCTATCACGATCATGCACAATCGTAGCCCAATGTGCACGATCGTGGCCGAACTGCTGCTGGTTATTCCTATTTTGTCATGATCATGGCCAATGTGTATGATCGTGGCCAATGTCCTTTAGCCCAAAATGCTTCAAATCTTCACCTTTCTTCCCTATTTGCCTTGCAAAACTAGCACACACATCAAGGTACCTAAAAAATATAACAATTAAACTCAAAGATTCAAACTAACCTATAGAAACACTTAAACACACAAACTAACATAATTACACCCTAAATTCACAATCAACACTTAAATTCACACTAATTACATAACAAATCACACCCTAAAATATCATGCAAAACACAACTATCAAGGCTTTAGTCGACCTAGGGGCTAGTATTAGCATGATGCCTCACAACTAAAACCTACCAGGACAAGTGTGTAGTTAGTAGATAGATCAGTAAAACATCCTACGGGCATTATAAAGGATATTTTTTATTAAGGTTGATAAGTTTATCTTCCTAGTAGATTTTTGTGATTCTTGGTATAGAGTAAGATATAAAGGTGCCTAGTTATTGGTCAACCCTTTTTAGCAACTACTAAGTCGATTATCAACATCAGAAAAGGTAAGTTAATATTAAGGGTGGGGGAAGAAGAGGTTGAATTTAAATTGTATAAAGTCATGAATCCTATCCTTGAACTTGTTGATATTAACGAATCTAATGAATCATATCAGGATTCATTTTTGGATATTTTACAAGACTTTAACTTCAAAGGGCTACTAGAGCTTTTGCAAGTTGAAGGTAGTAAATAAAAAGAAAAACTCAGCAACAGGAAAAAATAGGTAGCTTACTTGGAGGTTATGGAACCAACGGTAAGACAACCAAAACCTAATTTTTATAAGTCAGCTTGAGCATAAAAAATACGTTGACCTAACGAAATTAAACAAGCATTATTTGGGAGGCAACCCAAGAATTATTTTAGTTCTTGTTTTTAAAATCCATTTCATTTTGTTCTATTTTGATGATAGCATAGGATTTTATTAAGTTTTGATGTGGCTTAGGTTAGTACATTAAGCATCCTGAAGAGATTGTGCATATTTATTGTGTTAGGGTATGCATGTTAAAGTTTTGTAACTTTAAGTACAAATTTTTAAGTTCGTCCAACTATTTTTCATGTTGCACACGTTTATAGAGAGTTACACTCCTACCAAACATTCTTGTGTAAACTTATACAGCCAAATACATGATCGTGTAACAGATCGTGTAAGTCCATGATAACTCATACGCTTATCTTAGATTTTAATGAGTCTGTGAATTACACAGTTACGATACCCAAGTAAATATTCTTATCGATTTCACTTGTTTATGTATCAATAATTGGGTATTTTGCAATTTTTAGAAAAATATACCCCCAATTTTGTGATTTTGTATAAATTTGCTTGATTTTATGGTCAATTGTGGTTTAATAGTTGAGTTTTATACTTATATTATTTATTGATTCAGTTTGATGAATTACATTCGAATTGGATAAATTTTCATTTGGAATTGCAAATTTATGCAATTTTATTCATTAATTGTTAAACCGTGACGATTTTTTGTGAAATAAGGAATAATTACTTATCTTTATAATTAATTAAAGTTGTTTCCTTATTTCATTTCATTTCAATTTTAATTTTTAGATAAATAGAATGTTTGATTTTTTTAGTTTTGGGTAACTATTAGATTAAGTGTGTTAATTTCAATTTTAGGATTAATTTCATAATTGCATAGTTAGGTTAGTTTTATTTGTTAATTACAATGCATTTAATTTTTTATTTTGTGATTGATCAGGTAATTAGTTAATTTTCAAATTCTATTTTATTTATATTATTTTATTATCTATTTAATTCTTTATGTTTCATTATTTGCTTTTGATTTTTATTATATGTTAAATTTTCCTATTTCTAGTTTGTTTTCACATTTAACAATTTAGTGAGCATAAGAAATAATTTTAGTCTATTTCTACATTTGATCTATTATTTTCTCACATTTAAGTAAAGTTTCAGGTATAATGATGGGACCGCGATAAGAAAAGGAGATCTTTAGAAAGAAATAACAAAGAGAAGGATCTTCTAGAGATTTCACTAGAGCTTGCCCACTATAGGAGCCTACCAATATAACTCAATCCCAAGAGTGGCCACACATGTTGTTATTTAATGACGAAGCCCAAGAGGAATA
Organism: Erythroxylum suave; assembly: GCA_027563595.1. NCBI lineage: Eukaryota > Viridiplantae > Streptophyta > Magnoliopsida > Malpighiales > Erythroxylaceae > Erythroxylum > Erythroxylum suave. The sequence goes on from JAOSBN010000006.1 coordinate 15,738,503, forward strand.
ATACCAAATGCTTAAGGAGAAGAAGTTTAGTTCTAGAATATGCATTCACTGGAAGGTGTTAGAGCGGATCATCTTAGCCCAGTGGGTCGAGGACCTCATTAACGTTGGAGCGTGGTCTTGATTCCTTGAGAATATGGAGCCTTTATATTGGGAGCGAACACTCGAGGTGCTCTCCTTGTTCTTTATGGAGAGAGGTAGCTAGAGTTGATACTCGAGGTGCTCTCCATGTTCTTCATGGAGAGAGGCAGCTAGAGTTGACACTCAAGGTGCTCTCTATGTTCTTCTTGGAGAGAGATAACTATAATAGGGATCGACCATATATGATCTAGTTTTAAATGTTGAGGGAGATAATCTAGATAAGCTATTAGGAACCCTCCATTATGATGGGTCTTTACAACCAGGAGTTTGTGGGGAAATCATAATACATCATACAATGAAAAGACTTTTTTATGAATTATCTCCTTGACACTTCTGACATACGATTAGCATAGAGAAAGACTATAACCTTAGTAAATCAAAAGTGTCTATACTATGACATCATACTCTTAGATATATACATGGTTTATTGAATCATATGCTACGTAGTTCATCTCATAGAGAGTCGTTAAGAATCTGGACATATTCTACCTGTGGAGTTGAGTCAGTAGATGCCAATACATTATGCATTATCCGGTTCATCTAGCATCAGAGTGAGGAGAAGGTCGAGAAAATTTGTATTGAACCTTACATGACAAGGCTTGTACAATGAATGGGTGTCTCTAATATACTACCAGTTAGGCGACTGGTTGGTACTATGGTAGTATTGAATCTATATGTGATAAGGCATATGCATATGGTACGTAGATGGTGGCAACCTACAGGTGACATCTACCACCTAATTGGAGCTCCCAATGAGTCCTTCACATTGAGAGGAGACAAAGAACCTGAGGAGACACCATAACTGAGCTTAATACCATTCCAAATGGAGGGATCGACAAAAAGAATATTATGAAAATACCTTGAGTGTGGTCACTATACCCAGATCAATGAAGATATCTAAACTAGAGAAACACATGGGGTAGATCCTATATACTCAACATACTATTCGAGTACAACAGGCAGAGATTGTGGAGAGGATAAGGCAACTAGAAGCCTACAATAAATGGATAAGGTACCTATTGATGCATATGACTGACCATCAAAAGATGACTTTTTAACCTCCACCATCTAGAGCAGCTATATTGTCTTCAACCCCTCCCCATTTTGAGGGTGTACAACCTAAGGACCCTCCATCGACAAACATGTTAGAGTTACAGTAGGATTGAGGAATGCTTAAATTTTGTTTTATCTTTTCTTTTTCTCATTATTGTTGTATTTTCCTTCCCTTTTTTATTTTATTTTGTCTAAATGTTAATGAAATCTTATTTTCATTTATGTCATTTTTATTTCCATGTTTCTTAGTTATTTTGTTTTTTAATTTTTATTTTCATTTATCTATTCATCCCTTTTTGTTTATATTTTGCAAGGGTGATTGTATTTAATATTGTATCGAACTTTCATCAAATTCAGAACTTTGCAATTCTTATTACTTAGGGTCGTACAAAATTTTGACCCTTTTTTACTTTTTTTTTAATGTGCTTATATTTTGTATATTGGGGACAACGTACAATGTTAAATGTGGTAAAGGGATTTTTAAAGCTTATTATAATCTTTTTTGTTAAATCTTATTAACTAATCTCCCGAATTAGTTAAAATCTATCCAAAATACTTTAGATAATTATTAACTGTTGAATGGAGTCAATATGCAAAAGGATGAGAGTTAAAATAACTTTCTTTTAATAATTAATTTAAATGAAAATTACGTATTATTTACAAACATAAGACTTTTGTGTGAGCTTTTGTACCTATGAGCAAATACATCATTATTTTAAGCTCTTTTGTTCTTTCTTGCGTATTATAATACATGGTTGGATAATTCTAGAAGTTGATTTTATTATTCATATTAAGACCACATTTGTTAAATTAGAAGCATTCAAATGATAAAGGCATTTAGGTTGAACCTTTGTTTAGCCTATTTTCTTTATAGTTAGCCCACTATATTTTATCCCTTAGGAGTAACTAATTTTAAGACAGCCTTTTTTGTTGATTATAACCACATTATTGACTTTTACCTTTTTTTCTTATAAGACTTTTTACTATTTTGGAACCTAAAGGCTATTTACATTTACTTGATTGCTTGAAACTTAAAATTTGAAGAGGTCTAATATTTCTTTAATTGCTGGTACATGGTTTTTAAAAAAATAAGTGTTAACCAATGGACTTATGATGGGAAGGACCTATATTGAGAAGAATTAACTTTCTTGTAATTTTTTTTTTCATTTAATTTTATCACCTTTTTCATTATCCTTATCATACCTTACCAAAGCCCCATTAAAACCTTGTAATAAGACCTTTTGATTTTTGTTTCTAGTTTACTTATAAATGGTGAAGATATTTTATTGCTAGCTTATGGTTAATAATACTTCTATGTCTTGCATTTTTTACCCTAAACACTTGAGTGCATTGATTGAAACCTTAGTGAGGGCGTAAAAAATTGTGTTTTTTATTTCAAGAAGATTATCGATTTGATTATTATTGATATTGACTTATGAAAGTTAGTTTTAAGATAGTTTGAATCTAATTATATATTAATTTAATTCATATGATATCATGATTTAGAGTGTGGATGGACAAGTTGATGTTAATAAGGGATGGATGTTGTAAGATTGATGATTTAGATTATGATTAGCTTGAGGACAAGCAAAAGCTTTAGTATTGGGATGTTCGATAAATGATTATTTGACCATAATTATATATCCATATTTAATGTGTTTTGTTTGTTATTTAATAGTTTTTCAATATTTTGGTGCTTAATTTGTTTCAATTATGTTTGTAGGTGATAATTGCCTTCTTAGACCAAAAGAAGAAGAATTCAGATGAAATCGTAGCATAAAATGAAGGTTTGAAGCAACTTATAATGATTTTGTAGGTCTCTGTAAACTTGCAAAAATTTAAAAATATTGTTTTTGGCTGTGTATGTTACCTATGTAAGTCTTTGTACCTATGTAAAATCTTAAATTTAGGTATTTTTGGAGATAGATAGTCATATACATGACTGTATAAGTGACCATGTATATCCTAAAAATCCTAGTTTTTATAATAAAAAGACGTTATCAGAGGCAAAACAAAAGGAGGCAAGTTTTAGAGCATTTTTTAGTCATAAAAAACGTAGAGAAGAGGTAGTTGTAAGTAGGGGACAAGAAAAATAAGAAGATTAAGTCACAAGACCTAACAAATAACATCATTCCATCCAAATTGTAAGAAGATTCATAAGAGAAAAAAAAAAAAAAGGGGGGGGGGGGAGATTTAGAATATGAT
>JAOSBN010000006.1:15760263-15786483 GCA_027563595.1 Erythroxylum suave
CGTTATTACGCTTCCGATTTATTATTTATTTGCATGTATTTTTACGTGAATATTTCATGTATGAATGCATGCTTGAGGTGCTATTGTTATGGCTTTATGTTTTTACACCTCGCTCTAACCCCAGCAGTACTAAGCCCACTCTGCGGTGTTTATTGTCATCAATAAGCCGATGATGATTAGTATGTATTAGAGACCCCAATTTCTCAGTTGTTGTTTGCTGTTGGTGTACCCCTGTTACTGTTAGCCTCCTCCTCCTCTTTTGATCCCTAATCTTTTTGACACGTCATTTTCCTTTTTTGCGTTTCCTGTTTTGTCCCTCGGGTTGGGTTGCGTTCTCCATTCGTGCTCTCCAATCTCATGGCTCTGCTACCTTTCTTCATCCTCTGTATTGGGGCTTTGTCTTCGCTTGGCCTTGTGTTGACATCGGCTTCTAAGTGCCCTAAACAATCTACCTTCTTTCCTTATCATCTCCAATCTCAATGTTTTGTCTCGATCTCCCCAAGCCCTGTTCTTGAGGTACACTTTCTTTTTTCCTTTTATTTTCTGTCTTCAGGTTTTTGTTGCATAGGTTGCTATGCTGTTGCCGATTTTATACTTGTTCTTTCTTTTTTCTATTTGATCGTTGATTTGACAACTTAAGTTGTTTGATTTAGTTTTTGATGGGTTTGACCGAGTATTCAGTAATTTGGTTTCATGTTTTGGAGGGACCCAGTTGGATGTGTCATTTAACAAGGTTATTTAGGTTCTCAGTTTTTATTTGGAATAGGTCGATGACTTGTAGGTTTATGAAAATCCAAGGTTTCAATCTTGCGTGGAACTTGGTAAGAGCATGAGTTGGCGGTTGACTGTCTGGTTCCTTTAGAATTGGGCAATGAAATGACGACATGGGAAGGTTGCGCATTTAGTAGAATGCTTCTCATTGGTGATTAGAATACCTCTGTCAATATTTTTGAACTTTTGCTATTACTTTGTTTGCATGACGAAACAATATTTTTCCTTTGATGTATTATTTTTAGTGTGCTGACTACTTAACTTGCAAATGTAAATAATGGCTGCCCATTCCGATTGGGGGTGAGATTTGATGTTATATGGATTGGAGAATCACAGGATTTACTTGTACGTTGTAACTGTTTTACAATGACCACTGAAGTGATAAATTGTTGGTGGTGCACAATCACGGATCTGAGCTTTATCTCATATGTCAAACCTTTCTTCATGGTAGTTTTTGACTCTGTTTATGGACCCTACTATGGGAGACTACCTACCATTTGAGGTTTCTTGATGTAATAAGATAATACTTTCTCTGGAAAACTTAAATTGTTATAAACTCTGATGCATATTTGCCAAATGGACAAGCTTGCAGATTTTTTGCCAAACTCAGGTTGATTTTATGGTTATGGGTTAGTGGTTTTACTAAAAATGAAGATTTCTGTTTGTAAATTGCTTCTTTATATTAACTCAAAAGTCAATCAATAGCTTTACCTATCATGTTGTGGTGTAATTTCTTCCATCCTCCTTTCATAACTGAAGACAAATTTCAACTTGAGCGTCTGACGCTTTAGTTACGTAGAACATTGAAATCTAGTGTTCTGACAAGAGTTGTGAGTGTTATGAGGAGTCAAGTAATCTTCTCTCTATCCATGGTGAGTTTTGTGAGGACCCCATAAATACTGTTTATACTTTTACATGGAAAACTCTGTAGCAAGAATGAAAACTTAACCACTTCCATATATCCAAATGTTATTCCTAATCTATCTTGCAATCCATTGAGCTTCCCCATAATCAATTCTTAGATCTCTACTATTGATTTGTTCAGTTATGTTGAATATTCTTGATGTCTTCTTATTCTATTCTGTTTGATACTAGGAGGCTAAGTAGATGCCTTTTCCTTTTCTCCTTCGGGAGCACATGGCCTTTATTTAGTTGTTTCTAAGGAATTCAAGTTTTTCATACTTCTTTTTGGTACAAGGTTGTCATTCTTCCTTTTTGGGTACCAGTTCATCATTCTTCCTACTGCTAAGTTTTATGTCCAATTGTTGTCAATAGGTGGATGGTAACATCCTGGAAAGAACTTTGACATCATCTAAGGGGAATGCTTATACTTGTATACTTTTCTATGCCTCTTGGTGCCCTTTTTCACGCGATATTCATCCCAAGTTCAAGCTACTTAGTTCAATGTTCCCTCAGATAGAACATTTGGCTGTCGAACACTCTTCTGCTCTTCCAAGGTATGATGATACTTGACCTGGTTCTAGTTTCATATCATCACAGGGAAGATATTCTAATAGGTTTTTCCTTTCATTGACTGGTTAAATTCAATGTTCTGTTATATCTTGTGGAGGAGTTTGTTTTCAGGTATCAATTGTTATTATGTCATCAATGGCTTGACAAGTTGAGTGCTTGAACAATTGCTTGATTGTGTGCTTAAATATATACTCATGTCTCTATAGGCATTTTCCACTAGGTTTTAGTGAATTGTTACTCGAGTGAAGGACTGCTGTGTGCGCTTTTACATCTTGTTACATGATCTTTTTCCTTTGGGTCAATTTATTTTTAATCTTTTGTGGTTTGTTTATATGTGCCTTTAATCGTCGATACTTTTTTTTTCTGTTTTAAGGTAATCCTTGTACATACAAGACTGCAAGCACTTCTGAAGCAGTATTATTAATCTGGATAATGTGATTCATCCCAAGCATGTCTTAAAAGATTCTTTCCTTTTTTTTTTTGGGGGGGGTAAAAGGAGGATATATATTTGTAGCAACCACTTTGATTCTCGATTAGAAGCAGAGCGCAGTCAGGTAATTGGTTAGTAAAGGCTTTAGCCCCTTAGGTGAGTATTCGGTGAAGTACAAAAAGACAAGAATTGCAAGGGTATCACTGAGCTGTTTAACAATTAGCTTTTTTTATATTTTTGAGAAGAACAATTAGTTGTTGTTCTTCTGTATCTGTATACGGACTACATTGCACAAGCAATCTGTCTCAAAAATTGTTGCAAGCCACAACAGCGGAGAAAAGGGTATGGTTTGTCGTTGAGTGACCCAAGATAAGCTGTGTTGCAATAAGAGAATCCATTTTCAGAGCTACAGTACAAAAGTCAAATGGACTAAGAAAGTAACAGGCCTCCAAAATGGCTTGACTCTTCTGTCAAGACGTGAACATTTTCCATGTTCAATGAAAACCTATGAAAAATATCTCCTTTGGAGTTCCTCAATAGCCCACCTGCTCTTCCTCCAGCTTGGACACTGTCTTGGATATTGACTTTTAGGGTAACCCATTCTCTCAGGCTAGTACAACCTCTAGCACTGTTATACTGGTTAACTAAAACTTATCGTATCTCCGTCAAAAGAGAGATGCCCTTAGTTGGCCAACAGAAATCACCCTTTTCAGTTGGAATACCCAGATCTCTTGGAAATTTAGGCCTTTTTTTTGTTTTCTTGGAATTTGTCATCTTTAACAAATATTCCTTTAACTGTAGCATTTCTTCTGCTCATGTGCATGTATTGCCTTGTTTCACAGCGTATTTTCAAAATATGGAATCCATAACTTGCCTACAATATTGTTGGTGAATCAGACATCAAAGTTCCGTTATCAGGGCTCAAAGAATCTTCAATCTCTTGTACAGTTTTATGAGGAAACAACTGGTAATTCTTCCATCTAGACCAAAGCATTGAGAGTGAGCCTCAATTGTGGTCCATTTATTCTCGTGTGATTCTATTTTTATCTTCTGAAAACAATAATTTTTATGACGTGATACCTTTCAACAAACTAACAAACAGAGTTTCATTTTTATTGGTCTGTTAAACCATCATGAAGTTATAAAAATGGTTTAGTGCATGATTGAGTGCCACCTTTGTTTTTTTCAGCATATAGATGTTCTGGTTGTCAAATGGTTAGAATTTAGCTTCATCTATTCTGACATCTGATCCTCTCTGTGATTCAGGACTTGATCCAGCTCATTATCTTGTTGAAGATGAGACAAGGACTTATGGTGGTCATGAAAAATCCATCGTGCAGTCCCGGAGTGGTTCATCCTTGGACGAGATTATGAAAAGGGATCCCTACTTTGTACTTGCTGCATTGTTCCTCAGCATCCGGATGCTGCTGCTTGTATCTCCTATAGTGTTGATACATGTCAAGGCTTTCTGGGGTTCATATGTTCCTCAATTTAACCTGGAAATGTTTGGGGAGACAAGCCAGTTATTTGGGCGTATACTTCACATGATTGATGTGAGGAGAATCTGGACCAGGCTGAGATTATGCAAGATGAGGAACTTCCATGAAGGAGCAAAAAACTGCCGTGTATGGGCTTCATCTCTGGCTTCTGTTTCTTTGGGTGAATCTTCTTCATCATCGGGTAGATCATAATCTGAGGCAGACCCTAAACTTCTCAAACATATTCAAAGTGGATAGAAAAGACCATAATGAGGAGTATACTGTACCAGAACTATTTCCATAATGGTAGAACTCTGTCTCACTTTTTTTTCCCCCTCTCTTATCATCATTCTTCTGAAGTATTATTGTTAGCTATAGTTATGATAGCTAAAGCTGTTGTACTTCATTTGTTGGGAGGAAGCAGACAAGCATGTAAATTTGAGAACAGCTTTTGCTTGTCCGTTTTCTTTTTTCTCCGTATATTACTTCTCCTTTGGAGGAAACAACTTTAGGCGGGTGCATGTAAGCATGTCTTCATACTCTCTGCCTCTCTTCCTCCCTCCCTCTTAAATGTCAACATGATGGTACATAATGGCTAGTATTCTTTTATCCACTTTGCGAACTTCTACTGCTTTCAAAGTAAGCGTGCATTCATTATGATTGAGTTTGAGCCTTGAAGCATTAAAGCGGGTGAAGTTTAGAAATCTTTTGAGTTGTATTCAATTGGGGGTTTTCCTCAAGCACGTGTTTTAGTTAATCAAGGTTATAATGGTTCTTCTTCCCCATCAAAAAGAAAGAGGTGTAGCTCTTTACTAGGGATAAAGAAGAAATGTATTTAAGTTCCTCCTCACTTAATCTAAATAAGGTGATGAAACTTCCATATATGACTTAACCGACTCCCTTCAATTCTCTTAACACTTTTTCTATGAAAGCATTCCTTTCCTCAGCATGAACAACCTTGAACGCATAACTAAATAGTAGGCCTCCTAGGATTCAGTCGCCTACCAAAAACCTTATTGATTTTCCATTCCCTGGAGCCTACACTCTTATTTCATATCTCTAGTTAGTGTATCCCTTTGACTTCGATTTATATTTCCAAAGATTTGAACAAGATTTTTTAAGATAAATTTTTAGATCCCCAACATACCTGCCCTCTTATCTTACCAAAACCTTTTGAATTACATACATATGCATCTGGAAATCCCTTGGACCCCAATCGCATAGAATAACTGAATCCTAGCTTCTCCATAATTTTCTTGGGCGTTATCGACTACTAGACTTATCAACTTCCATGCACACTGAAATGCTATTCCTTACTATATAAAAAATGTTGGTTTGATGAAAGTTCATGTAATCTTGGAGGATAAACAAATTAACTCTCCTACCCAAGGAAATGGAACATGACTCAAGACCCTATGTACAAGTTCTTACTCTTTTATCTTCACCTTACCGCTAGTTAAAAATTACAATTGTCTTCTTTTTTTAAGTTATAAAGATTTCATTGATAAAATTTATGTACAAGTCACTCAACCACAAAATCTAAGGAAATACAACACACGTTCTCATTAAAGAAATATATGTTCCTAGTTAACGGGAGGAGTAGGGTAAATCAACTACATTCCCATTTCTCTTTCAAGCGTGATAATAGTTTGGCAGTGTTTGGCCTTTATTTGACTAAAGGACAACACGTAGCCCTTTGTTTTGGTTTGTGAGCGTGCCAGGAAATTAAAGTGATTCCAAACTAGGAAAAATAATAAAAACATTATTGCGCCTCGTAATCTGAATGAAATTTAAAACGACTATGTATTGCTAGAAAGGGACAAAAATCTAACAGAAAGAACTTTGCTTTACTGGTAAACAATTTGGCAAAACGCAATGACTAAAAATTGAAAGAAAAAGCTAATGAAAATTGGAAAGAAAAAATGCTAGGCTGGGAAAAATAAAGGATTTGCTGAAAAGGAAATAAGCTAAAAAAATGCGCAGACTTGCTGGAGTGCCAGGCTTTTGATTTGTCAAGGGTTGGGGAGTTTTCCCTTCTTCAAAGCTCCTATTTATGGCCACCGATGATGAGTGTTCTACTCCAATTGAACTTGCCATCTTGATAAAATTTTATCTCATTAGATAAAGATAAAATTCAAATAATCCTTATCTTATCCGTTGAAGATTAAGTTGGATGGTATCCGTCATCATATCCTCTCTTTAAATTTGAACTCCTAGACTCCCAATCCAAATCTAACTCTACTACCTCCTCTCCTGGTGGACACCAAATCTGATGGGCCAGGATCAGTGAATTTTTGGACCGCGAATCATGAATTTTCTTTGGGCTTCTGGTTTTAGGCCCAAAACGGTAAAAATGGGCCAAACTCATTTTTAGGTGTAAACAAATGCCCCCTGCACCATTGGGCTTAGAAGAATAAGCCCTATGGTGGCACTTCAATATCTGGCTATATCCACTAGACACTTTGTTTTCCTACAGGGTAATACCCAAGGGTCATCCACATGTGGCTGGTAATAACTCTAGTCCCCTCATACTGGCCATCCGGGCATAAATCATGGACATCGAAATTTCAAAGGGCTTTCTGACAAAAGCGCGCCAAATAGTCTGCCCGAAGCGGCCCTGATCACTACACACTCTTTTTTTAAAACGTAACCTCTTCAGTTTCTAGAAACTCCCGTATCGTCCATATATAAAGGCTACTTCCTGTTCTTTATTGAACACCCGAAGAACGGTTTTCACGAATCTTTCCCCAAATTTTCTTCTTCTCTCGTTCGACTCGCCCGCCTCTTACTCTGCCACCTTCCCGCCATTATGTAATCTTTAAGTGTTCTGCCCTTTGACATCGTCGGTGCTCCGTCGTCTAAGAGAGTTCCGTCACAGTCACCAACCACCGGTAGGCCTGCGCTTCTATTTCTCCTTCTCTATTTCTGTGGCTTCTGCTAACTTCCATAAACTGCTTTTCTCCAGGAATACCGTCACTCTTCTTCTCTCCGTCGCTGAAAGCCCCACGAATCACCTAACACAATGTCAGGTATGAGTCTTCTCGAACTCCCTTTTTTGATTTTGGGTGACTGCCATATTTCTGGTGACCCTGAGTGGTCTCAGTGACCTCTGGAGTTTCGGATGCCTCTGGAATTTGAGGTTTGGATGTTGTGGATACTACGACGTGTTTTAGGAGTGCATTTTCTTGTGCAGATAATTTTGGGAACTCCCATTTGCGGGGGAAACTCTGCCAAAATTTTCTCTGGAAATTGACCCCCATTTCTATATTGTAGGCTCGAAAACCCCTCTAGCTCTCCCTTACTCTAAAGCCCTGGTCACCGGACAGGTATGGACCCTTCTTTTAATGTTTCTTTGACTTTCAAAACATTCTTCCATTCTAAACGCATCTGTTTAATCTTCAGGGCAACTCCCACAATGCCTCACTATTTCTCCGTGCTCCCCAACTCCTCTGAGCATGCCCTTTCCTCTGCTCAAGGGAGAAACTCTTCTCCTCCACTGGGATTCCTTCGCTGCTCCTAGTAAGCAAAGAACATGGATTCCTAATGCATCAGAGTACGAAGCCTGGGTGGCCACTTTGTGGCCACACTTCGAAGGTCGCTGGAAGCAGGTTGGTGTAGCCGACCTTATCGAGTTGTCCCTACACTAGCAATATTTCGATAGGGACCTGATCCTGGGAGCCCTGCGCTTCTAGAGCCACGACTGCAACTCTTTTCTCTTCCCGTATGGTCCAATGTCAGTGACCTTGCTGGATGTTGTAGCGATCACTGGTCTCCCTTTGCAAGGGGAGGAAGTTGCTTCCGCTGTCTTCCCAGAGGAAGACAGCTCTTTTGAGGAGTCACTGGCTTCTCTTCCCACTGCCTCTTCTTTCAGTAGGATGAGTGTCCCTTTCATTGGTTGCTGCCTGCTTTCCCTCTGTTTTCTAGCCTTGTTAACCATTTGTTTTCCTCTTTCACAGATGATAAGGCAGGCCAAGGATTTGGAGCTGCCAAGTCAAAACCTGGCCCTGATGTGCTACTTACTTGCTAAGTACATCACCTGTTCCCCAGCTAGCCGGCTCACCAAGGAGACCAAGAACCTAGCCCTCGCACTCCACCAGGGTCAGCAGGTCTCTCTAGCCAGCATTTTCCTCGGTCACTGCTACCGGGGGCTATATGTGGCTGTTACCTCAGAGCCTTTCAAGGAGCTACCACCATCAGCCTGGCTTCTCCAATTGTGGCTCCTGCTGTACTTCCCAGCCCTACGCTCTTCGGCTTCGCCTTGGAGGGACAAGGTCGCCCCTGGGATTGCCGCCTCTTACTGCCCCTACTCCTTATCTCAGGAGGAGATAGTAAGGTACTTCCTGAACTTGAGGGGGCAGGATGCCCCTCCTATGTTTCTTTTCAATCGCGGGGAAGAATGGGATGTCCTCCCAGTTCACTTGCAGCGATATATGTCTAGGATGCTCGAGGAGCATAAGAGGGATTGGAATTTGGTTTCTGAGGCTCGGCACCTCTTGAGTGGGACCTCTGCCATGTTGAAAGGGGGCGGTAAGCAATTGGGGGTCTGCTGCGAGATTTATATGCCGCAGTTGTGGTGTCGTCAATTTGGATTGATACAGGATTGTTCGGACGTTATCCAGCGCCTTTCTAAACCGGATGACAGTAGGGTCTCTTTGTTGGAGGCCAAAATCAAAGAATTCATTGAGAAGCGCTGGGAAAAGCTGTCGGACCTTGGCATAATGCCGATTGTTTGTGTTGAAAGAGACCCGACTTTGATGACTAACTCCTTTGATTCTTGGTGGGAGCACGTCTCTCAAACTTTCATTCTTTCTCTGCCTGATCAAGGTACATCCGGTGACTTTCTATTTACCTAGAGCTTCATGTCCATGTTTAACCCTTTCTTTGCTTTCAGATGCCATTTCTCCCTTAGCCTCTAGAGGAAAGTCGTCTGCTGCCTCAGGCAAAAGCAAAGTCCGGAAGGCCGACCAAGGAAAACGTCCTTCTTTCCCGTTTCTTCCTTTCTCTGTTTTTCCCTAATTTTGTCTGTGGTCTGCAGCTCCCTTAGGTGAAAAAATGCCTAAGCAACTTAAGGCCTCCTTCAGTGTCAAAGCTAAACAGACACTGGACAAAAAACAAGCTGCTTCTGCTGGTTCCCGTAGGTCTGGAAGGTTGGCTAGTTAGCCAAAGTTCAAAGGGGTCGCTGGAACTCTAGAGGTCTCCAGCGATGAAGGTTCGGAGGGAGCAGGTGAAGAGGAGGAGGTCCTGAGCTTCCATGAAGTCGTTTGGGGCTTAGAAGTTGCTGGTGGCCAACAACACACCGTGCCAGTGGTCACCGAGGACATCATGGGCACCAGGACCCTCGGTGATCAGGCCCCTTCTCCCACAGCGGTATGGACTTTGTCGCGCCAGTTTCCTTTTGTTATGATACATTCCTACTGATTTGTACTCCTTATTTGCAAGCCCTGGTGTCCATTAGTGCTGCCGTGGGGGAAGAGCTATCTTGGGAGGACCCTTTGGTTGCAATGGACCTAAGTATCTTCGAACCTCCTCCCGCCGTCCCCGTTGTGGTGTCTCCAGAGGAAGCAGTTGCCGCCAAGGAAAAGGTGAAGGTTTTCTTCTCTTCTGATTTTGAGTTGTTGGATGATGCTACTGTACAGGAGTCGCTTCAAGCTATGGAGGTTCTTCTGTCCTCGAATCTCTTGGCCACTAAAAAGGTAGCGCTAAACTCCTTAAAAGGTAGAATCAGCAGCTTGCAGGCCCAGTTCTCCGCCTGTTCCATCTAGAGAGAAGACGCCAACCGCCAGATAAGTCACTTCCAGGCTCTGAATGCTTCCTACGGTCTTCAAAAGAAAGCGGTAAAGACCCTCGCTGAGGATATCAAGCAGTCCAAGCTGGCAGCTGACAACCACCTTGCTCAAATAAAAGCTTGGGAGGAAGAAATCGCGGTGCTTCAAGAAAAGGTCGCCGCCGCTCGACAAGAAGTGTCAGGACACTGGGCCTCTTTAGTGGGCAAAAAGGAAGCCTTGAAGGTTCAGAAACAGGAGGCCACCGAAAGTGGTGAAGAGATAAAGAAGCTTTATCCTTCCATTATAGCGTGCTCATCCAATCTGTGGGGTGCCAAAAGGACGATTCATGACTGCCTGGTCCAGTAGGACGACATCCGTCACACTCAATATTCCTTTCTGTAATCCTTGTGGATAGTAATCCTTTTGGAAAGATCTTTGTGTTTGGTTTTGCTACACTTGAACTTGAATGAATGACCATAGCCAAATTTTTCATTCCATTTATTTGTGCTAAACCAATTACAAAGTTGGGCAGCTCACTTTACAATAACTTTTCAATGGCTGGCCATTGTTGCAAACGTTAAACCCTACTTATTTTGAATGTTTTCCCACATAGTGGGATAGTATCTTTTCAAGTACTTGCTATTGATGCACTTGTTGTGAGCTTCCCTGGATAGGCTTGATAACCAGTAGGCGTTCCTAGGCAATACTCTATGGACTTGGAATGGCCCTTCCTAGTTCGCTGACCATTTCCCGTACACCCGATCTTTTCTTCCAATGGGCATTACCAACTTCCAGACCAAGTCACCTTCATCAAAATCCTTTCTTCTCACTTTCTTGTTGTAGGCTTTGGCCACCTTCTTTTTCTGTAGGACCATCTTATTGAGGGCATCCATCCTCACGTGGTCCAACTCTTCTAACTCCATCATCATGGCTCACGAGTAGTCTTCTGGCGTCAGATTGTTTTGCCATGCAACCCTTAAAGAGGGCACCACTACTTCCATAGGTAGTACAACATCATGTCTGAAGGTCAATGAAAATGGGGTCACTCTAGTCGTGCTTTGTTTCGATGTCCTATATTCCTATAAAGTCTCAGAGAGGAGGTTATGCCAGTCCCTAGGATTATCTTCTATCATCTTCTGTAGAATGTTAATTATAACTTTGTTTGAGGCCTTGGCTTGTCCATTTGCCTAAGGATAATAGGGACTTGATCTTAATAATTTGATACTATAATCCTCTGCGAATTCCCTGACTAATTCTCCAGTGAACATTGTCCTTTGGTCAGTGCTAATTGACTCAGGGATCCCAAACTTGTGGATCAAATTCTCTTTGATAAATTAAATGACTTCTTTTTGCTTGACTTTCTTCATCGGTTGAGCCTCTACCCATTTGGTGAAGAAATCTATAGCCATTATGATGAAAGAATGGCCTTTGGATGACGCTGGATAAATTTTCCCAATCAGGTCAATGGCCCACCCACGAAAGGGCCAAGGCTTGATTATACCTGTCAATTCTGCAGCTGTAGTCTCTAGATTTTTCCGTGTCTCTAACACTGCTTACAGCCCTTAGCATACCTGAAACAGTCATCGAATATCTGGGGCCAGTAATAACCGTGTCTACGAATCAACCAACGCATTTTCTCCCCAGATTGATGGGGGCCGCATACACCTTTATGTACTTATTTCAAGACTTCCATTGACTCCACCGGGCCTAAACATCTAAGGAGGAGGCCATCGAAGCTTTTTCGGTATAGAGTACCTTCCACTAGAAGGTAATTCAGTGCCTGCATTATGATTCTATAGGGTGTCCTCCCTTTTGGATTTTCCAAGTATTCTCTGATAGAGCTTCTCCAGTCACCAGTACACTCTACATCGATATTAAACACGTCCACTGGCATCCCCCGTCCTTCAATGGTAGGATGATTTTTCTTCTGGATAAGGACGAACTTATGCATCAACTCATCAGACATCTTTATTCTGGAAGCCACCCTAGCCATTGAGTTCGCCTCCCAATTGTCTTCCCGTGGGATATAGAATAGATCCACACTCTCAAAATCGTCTAACTATTAAACCGCAGTAGCAAAATACGGTACCAAAGAAAAGCTACTGAACTTGTATTCGCCATTTAGTTATCTGATGACCAGTTGTGAATCCCCGTATATGGCTAAATCTTTATCACCGAACTCTTTGAGGATCTCCAATCCAATTATCAAAGCTTCATACTCAGCTTGATTGTTGGTGCATGGAAAATTGAGATTGAAAGAGAGCGTAGTTTTGATGCCTGCTGGGGATATGATAATGACTCCTGCCCCAGCAGCATCCGTTGTACTAGACCCATCGAACTTTAAAACCCATAGAGCCTTTTCTAAATAGAATGCATTCAGATCTGGTTCTCCGGTGTCGGGGACCTCTACATTTGGATGGTCAGCCAGGAAATTTGCAATGGCTTGGCCTTTCACCGACTTTTGAGGTAGGAACTAAAGAGAGAATTCGGCGAACGTAATAGCCCATTTTCCTATTCTCCCTATGACAATCGGCCTTGTCAACAGGTACTTAATCACATCGGTGTTGGACACCACGAACACCAAATTTCCCATCATGTAATTCCTTAACTTAGTGCACGCGAAATATAAGGCCAGACACACTTTTTCGATCGGAGGATACCTAACTTCAGCATCTTTAAGAGTTCTACTCAGATAGTAAATGGCCTGTTCGTTACCTTTAGTGTTGTTCTGAGCTAAAACACACCCAATTGAAGTTTCTGACACTGCTAAGTATAAACGGAGGGGATGGTCTTTCCTTGGCGGCATAAGCACTGGTGGTAAAGACAAATATTCCTTTATCTTGTCAAATGCTTGCTGGTGTCTATCCTCCTATCGAAAATCTTCTTCTTTTTTCAGTTTGAGTAGCTTTGAAAAGACCTTGGTCTTGCCTGCCAAGTTAGAGATGAACCTCCTTAGGTAATTAACTTGACCCAGAAACCTTTGTAGTTCCTTTTTGTTTTTAGGCGGGGCTGCCTGGGCGATCACTTTAACCTTGTTGTCGTCCACATCCACACCCCTTTGATGGACCAAGAATCCGAGAAAATTTCCAGCTCTAACTCCGAAGGCACACTTCAGTAGATTAAGCTTGAGCTGGTGTCTCCTTAGTCTCTCAAATCCCTGCCTGAGATGTTCTACATGGTCACCTTGTCTTTTGGACTTGATGACCACGTCATTGATGTAGACTTCAACAATTTTCCTGATAATATCGTGAAAAATGAGGTTCATGGCTCTTTGGTAAGTAGCTCTAGCGTTCTTCAGCCCAAAAGGCATCATAACCCACTCGAATGTACCAATTGCCCTTGGACACCGGAACGCTGTTTTATGAATATTATCCTCAGCGATTTTGATCTAATTATAGCCAGTAAAGCAATCCCAAAATGTTAAAATTTTGTGATTGGCCGTGGCATCAATGAGTATGTCACTGACCGGCATTACATACACATCCTTAGGTGTGGCGGCATTTAAGTCCCGGAAATCTACACATACCCTAATTTTTTCGCTTTTTTTTACTACGGGAACTATATTTGCTAGCCACTCGATATACTTAGCTAGTCTAATAAAGCCTACTTTGAGGAGCCTTTCTATTTCTTCTTTCACCTTCATCTCGACTTCCTTGGACATCCTCCTGGATGGTTGCTGAAAGGGACAAAATTTAGGTTTAATGGGCAGTCGGTGTTCCACTAAACTCCGACTTAACCCTGGTATATCCTTGTAATCCCATGTAAAATAATCTTTGTACTCATGGAGCAGCTCGATTATCTCCTCACGTAGTTCTTTACTAACAAGGCCACTGATGTACGTCACTTTAGGATCCTCGGCAGTATTCAGGTTGATTTCTTCTAGAGGGTCCTTCACTTAAAGTCTTTCATCTTCCATTTTAGGTGGTGCACCTTGTAGCTCCTCCAGATTTATTTCATCTCTTACTATTTCTGGGATCTCTCCTTCGTACACCAAATCTGTCCCGAACATCTCAATCTCATGGTTGACTACTATTTGTTTCCTGGTCTGCTACAAAATTGCTTCCTGGGTGACCCATGCAGCCACTAGCCACCCATCTTTACTTCCTTGGACTATCATTGGCCTGACTAGCCAATGTCTCCTTCCATCGGCCTATGAGGCCTGATGCTTTTGTCTTTCTCATTGATACTACTTGTTTGGAATAGTAGATGCTTGTCTTTGGCGAATTTCATCAGTATAGGCCAGCCCTCTTTGTCCGATCCTTCAAAGGTAATTGGTGTGATGTCTCCGTGGTAATAGCAAGCGTCTACCACATTAACTTCAGCACTGAAAGGGTTACTGTCTGCCTTAACCATTTCCATGTTGTCACCATTCTAGAACAATAAGAATTGGTGAGGAGAGGACGGCACACACATGTTCGCATGAATCCAGTCTCTGCCGAGAAGCAACTTGTAACTCGCGTTGGTGTTGATTACAAAGAAGGAAGACACGCCTGTCTTGCTCCCAACCGTGATTTGTAGTGGAACTACTCTCAAAGTCCTTGCTACATCCCTGGTCACTGCGGTCACCACTAGGTCTGTAGCGATGATGTCCTCTTCCCTTTTCCCGAGTCCTAACAGCACTTTTAGGGGGATCACGTTTACAGCTGCTCCATTGTCTTCCAGGATCCTGTTTAGTGGCTTTCCATTGACTCAGGCCCGTATGTACAGTGGTTTAGTGTGATTCACAGTTAACAACTTTTCAAACGTCAGAGCTTTACTCTCCTCGGTGTCTTGCATTTCCTTTGAGAACTTCTCTGCTAGACTTTTCTCTTCTTCTGTAGCCGACACCTTCCCTTCCTCTGTAGGCCTATCTTTCATCTCGTTATCAAGATCGACCCGATGAAAAATGACTGGTAATAACACTAACGTCCCAGGTAATACACGGGGACTTCACCAACATTGAAGTAGCCGTCTTCCGGGTCTTCAATATCACCATCCTCGGTTGCCTTTCTCCTGAACTTGTTCCTTTGAATTGCTCCATCATAGTGCTCAACCATCTGCTTAGTCATGTTGACTAATGCCTTCCCTTTGATGAGTATCTCTTGTTTTTCTGCCAAGTGAGCCATGGTCTGCTTCTGAAGTCTCACCTCCAGTTCTTCTTTTTCTCGAAACAATCTCTCGGCCAACTTCTTGCGTCGCGACCTTTTTCTTATTTTAGCGTTTTTCTGTGCAGCAGTAGATATTTCCTTCTTATCCTTCTTTTTGCTTTCCACCCGAATCCACTCTCCAGTTGTTCTGGGTATCGGTGGTTTGACAAATTTAGGGTGACTACTGGTGCGGGCGGTTGGTTGGTCACTAGCTTCATCACTACTTTCGGTGACCCGTCTATTGAGCCTTTCTAGTGCACTGATTCTTCCTTTAGACGTAATGGTGAGGTCGTCTTCTTTTTTCCACGTGTTCAACTTTTTAGGCCTCCATACCTGGTTCGTATGCTCTTGCTTCCTCTTTTGGTTGAGCCAACTTCTTATATCGATACTTGCTACATTCAGTGACCCCACCGGAAATGGGTTCTTGTCGATGAGCATTGCCTCCTCTGGAAACTTGAGAATCTTCCTATTGATGCGATCTTGAATCACGTTCCTAAAGGCCCAACACATGTTGGTGGAATGAGTCCATGCGTTGTGATATTTGCAATAGTCTTTGGCCTTCATCTCCTCTTTGGTGGGTAGAACGTGGTCTTCCGGCAAGGAAATAAAGTCAATCTTCATGAGATAATCGAAAATTTCTGATGTCCTACTTACATCGAACGTGCACCTATTCCCCCTCTTGTCACTGTTTTGTTGCACTCTAAGAGGCATCTTTGCTAAGTATGGGCATACTATGCTTCCAGTATCGGATACGGCAACTATAGCAACTTCTACTTCAGCATTGTGAACTTCCTTGAAATAGGTCCTCATGGCTTGCTTTTTGAGCTTATGGTCTTTTTTAAGCAGCTCCTTGTATTCTGTCACCTTCATAACCAACTCGAAAAAGTCTCTAAAGTCCATCCTTTGAAACTTTTTCCTCAACTCCAGGTCCAAACCCTTTTGCGCCATCTTAACAAACTCGGTCTCTAGGATGTTAATCCTAAACTTGTTTCTCATTCTCTTGAACCTGGTAATGAAGTCATCTAGTCTTTCTCCAGCGCGCTGAGTGAGGCTGGACAAGTCCGCAATACTGACTTCGGGCTCACTTCTGTAAAACTGAACATGGAAGACTCTTGTCATATCTACCCAGTCGAACACGAAGTCCCTCGGCAGTGACACATACCAAGAGAAAGCAGCTCCAGTTAATGAATTCGGGAACAACTTCAAAAGCAGATACTGATAGTTGTCATAACTAGAGAATTCCGAGCATTGAGTAGTGAATCTCGCTACGTGCTCGATGGAAGACTGCCCGTCTTCCCTAGAAAACAACGTGAAGTCTGGAATTTTTACACCTCTGGGAAAGGCTGCTCTGTCTATGAATTCAGGATAAGGTTTCTTGAACTCTGGTCGGACGATCTGATTGAACCCGGGGCCATACAATTCTTGGGCGATCTCACAAAGTGCGTCCCTGGTCACCGAATCGATCATTTGAGTGTTCTGTCCGTGCATTGCTTGGCCCATGGTCACCGGCTGCTGAATAGCCTGGTGACTTGTATTCCTTAGGAGTGCCTGCATCTGGTTGGTCACCAGACTCCCGTTATCCCCTGAGCTCATTCCTTCTTCATAGAGGTGAGGTTGAGTCGATGGTCTAGTGTGGTTGTAGAACTGGACAGGGGTCTTGTGGTTGATGGACACCAGAGGCATGGCAGCACTCGGTGTCTCATCCCTCCTGTATGGTGGCTGGTAAGTGGTCACCAGCTGTTTCTCCTTGTTGGGGCTATCAATCCTGGTAGACTGCCCCCCGAGTATTTTCATGAGAGAAGTTTCTCCCAACTTAGCCGCCTTGGCTAGCGATCCTTCACCTTCAGTTGGGATGACCGTAGACGCCACTATCTGGTTCTCCGCGGCCACCGATTACTTGCTGGCCTGTGATTCAACTTAGTGCAACGCCTTACTTGTTTCTACCCCGCCTATGCCTTTGTCTTTCTCTGACATGGCAGATCCAGTGACTGCAGCCAAAATCTCTATTTGGTTACTCCCCATGGTGTTCAAGAGAGTGCGCATCTCGGCTACTGATTTCTCTATGGCTTTCAGAACCTTTGTTAAAAGGATTTCGATGCTGCTTGATTGGCTCAACTCAAGAGGCTAAGGTTGGTCTTCCAGCATTACTGTTGCAACGTTTTCTATATCATCGCCTCCACCAGGGGAAATGTCAGTACTCTTACTAGATCTTGTTCTCGTCATTGCGTGGGTCCCACCGGCGTGCAAAAAATGTGTTTGGCCTTTATTTGACCAAAGGACAACACATAAGCCTTTGTTTTGATTTGCGAACGTGCCAGGAAATTAAAGTGTTTCCAAACTAGGAAAAATAATAAAAAAATTATTATGCCTCATAATCTGAATGAAATTTAAAACGACTGTGTATTGCTAGAAATGGACAAAAAACTAACAGAAAGAACTTTGCTTTATTGGTAAACAATTTGGCAAAACGCAATGACTAAAAATTAAAAGAAAAAGCTAATGACAATCGGAAAGAAAAATGCTAGGCTGGCAAAAATAAAAGATTTGTTGAAAAGGAAATAAGCTAAAAAAATGCGCAGACTTGTTGGAGTGCCAGGCTTTTGATTTGTCAAGGGTTAGGTTTACCTTCTTCAAAGCTCCTATTTATAGCCACTAATGATGAGTGTCCTACTCCAATTGAACTTGCCATCTTGATAAAATTTTATCTCATTAGATAAAAATAAAGTTCAAATAATCCTTATCATATCCGTTGAAGATTAAGTTGGCTGGTGTCCGTCATCTTATCCTCTCTTTAAATTTGAACTCCTAGACTCCCAATCCAAATCCAACTCTACTACCTCCTCTCCTGGAGGACACCGAATCTGATAGGCTAGGATTAGTGGATTTTTGGACCCCGAACTATGAATTTTCTTTAGGCTTCGGGTTTGGCCCAAAACGGTAAAAATGGGCCGAATCCATTTTTAGATGTAAACAGGTAGCAACTCTTATAGCTATCATCCCCATCTTGCTTTGGTCTATGATTTACTAGTAAATAGTCTCCAAGCATCTACCTTGTTTGAAGATTCTACAGTAGCTGTTCTCCAGGCATCTACCTTGTTTGAAGATTCTCCTATTTCTATCTTTCCACACATTCTATACCATTATGGCCCAGCTTATCTTAAGGGTCTTATAATCAGCCTGGTTCATCATTTTTATACTTCCCATCCAATTAACCATGTATTTCTAGGTAGTTTCCGGACAGCTTATGCACAACCTAGTTTGGATACTTCTCCATATCTCCTTGGTATAATAGCATCTTACTTTTACATGGTCGTGATTCTCCACCTTTCTGTTACACAATTCACAGTTAAGTGTATTTACTTGAAACTTCAATCTGTCTTTTTGTTAACAGCCCGCCATTCATGCCTACCCAGAGAATAAAGGAGCGTGTTGGTTTAATATCACCGTCCCGACCAGTTTGAAACTACAGTTGGCTTTGACTCTTCTTTTCTTAGAATTCTACCTTTACTAGTCTGCCTGATTGTTCCGCATTTGTTAAATATAAATTATAGGGTGGAATTACACTGTAGAAAATAGTTTTCAAATATCATTAATTAAATTAATTATTAATAGTAGAAAACTAACAAGATTGGATTTAAATAAAGTAAATATTATGTTCATGCTCTATGTCTAATCAGAATGTGCTATAATGAAAGAATTATATTATATGAAAAATAAATCATACATAAAAAAGTTAGTCAAAACTAATTTAAAATTCTTCAATATTTAGGTGATTATGATGCATTACTAGATACTAATCTTAATATATGGATATAAATTATTTAATTAAAGAATTAAAGATAAATTCTTTTAATTTATCTAATATTAAATTTGATTTAGGCATATAATTTATATTCATTTCTAACATATTTACGAATCTAATGAGTCATACACAAAGAATACGATGATGAAAGGAAAGATTTTTTAATCAAGTTAAACTTGATTGTAAAATTTAAAAAACTTTATGATTACATTTGAAATATTTAATAAATAAAAATTAATATAAGATATTACACTTTGGTATAATTGGTTTTAGTTGTAATTATAATTTCAATTAAATTATTAAAATGTCCATAATCAATCATAACTATATTTAAGACTCCAAAAAAGCTAGTAATTTTTTCTCAACTCTATCTCAACAATAGAGTTATCTCAATTTGTTTTATAGATATCGTTTAGAGGCTCAATATTTGTGTAATTATGATGTTTAAGATGAGTCGATTTTATAAATAATTCAAGAAAAATAATTAAAAAAGTCAAACTTTAAAATAAGGTACAAAATATAATTTATTGATTTAATATATTATATAAGTGATTTTGAATTCAGTAAATTAGATCTAAGTTCGCCTGAAATTCCTAAAAAGGCAAAAAATGCCAGCGAGAAAGTAAGACATTATATTTAGAATTATTCTTGCAGTGGGAGAACAGAAAGAGGCTTAGATGTGTAGAGAGATACTCGAATTGTCTCAAAGATCTGGAGGCGTGTTTCATAGGAAAACCATGTCTCGGACTGATAGATGGGTGGTCTCTTCTGCTACTGGGAAAGATGCTTCCTATAGTCGTCAATCCACTCAGTCTTACAAGGTGAATTCATTTGTCTTTAAACGAAGAGGATATCATTTGAAACTAGACAGCCCTTGTGAATCCTAACTACTTGGCCTAGCTGTGTCTACCAATTACCAACAGCCTTTTTTTTTAATAAGAAGGAAGTCGATCAGTAAAGTTATACAACTAGTCTAGGGAAACAAATTCCCGACAAATCCTTTAGTAAGATAAGGTGGCACCCAATTGGTGTATGATGAAAGTACATAACTCCCACAGCAAAATGACTGGCATAGTTAGCTAGCCAGTCGGCGCATTTGTTACTCTCGCGATACACATGTCGATGAACAACAGTCCAGTTCTGGGAGAACAGCTCATTTATACTCCAAACAAGAGGGTTAAGTGTCTAAGATCACCGGTCGGACGAGGCGAGGAGATCGAACACCGCTTTAGAATCAACTTTCAGTTCTACCTGGTAGTAGTCCAGGTTCCAAGCCAGTGTCAGCTCGGTATGAACACCCCAGAGTTCCGCGGTCAGAGGCGAGCACCAACCAATGTGTTGCGAGAAGCCTCCCAGCCACTGTCCTGAACTATCACGTAGAAGGCCCCCAGCTGTGGCGATAGACGAGGCCTGTTTGGTGGTTCCATCGGTGTTGAGCTTGATCCATTCCATGGGGGGTGTGCTCCATCCTATGGGCCTCTCTTGCCGAGATGGGGGTCTAGTAGGAATCGCGCGGTATTGACACCGGATAGCATTGCGGAGAAGACCTGCATAAGACAAAACAACAAAATGAGAGGAGGAAGGCCAATTAAAATTAATGTCAAAGAGAGTCTTATTCCTCCATTACTAGAGGAACCAACAAGTAATTCCGAATAACAACGCCCAATCGTGCCCGAGCACTTGTTGGTGTTGTAGAAAGTTGTGGAGAAGCCACTCCTAATGTGGGGTAGTGAAAAAAGTTGCAGGGACCAAGTGTGAAGGGAATGTGTGCCATACTTGTCGGGCTTTTATGCATTCGCGAAGAACATGCAGCGAGGATTCCTCTCCACCACAATGATAGCAAGTGCCATCTGTGTTGCAATGTAGCTGGAGCCTATGCTGATTGGTGAGAAGCCGGTTATGGCCGAGGAGCCAAAGGAAGGAACGAATGCGTGGCGGACCCTTCCACTTCTAGAGAACTAGCCAAAGATCATGGGTCGTGGTGTCTTCTTGATCTAGGCTCATGGTATACGTGGATGCGACAGTGAAATGGCCAGAATCGGAGGGGCCCCAAATCCATCTATTCGGCCCAAAAACGGGTCGAGGAGGAAGTGTACCAGCGACTAAACGGCATATTGGTGGTAGAAGGTAGGATTGAAAAGAATTCCAATCCCAGTGACCATCTTGAGTAACAAAATGTTAGACACTGAGATCACGGATGGAGGCGGGGATCGGCCTGACAACATAGGTAATAAGGGGTCCTGTACCCGAAATCCAAGTGTCCAATCAGAACCTAGTTCGAACACCATCGCCTAGCATCCACGTCAAACCCTGTATGACCAAGTCCCACGTAGCGTGAATGCCTCTCCAGACCATAGATCCACCAGGAGCATCCAATGAGGTGGGAAGGGCGACAGGATCGACGTTATACTTAGCGGAGAGGACGGAAACCTAAAGGGAGTCAGGTCAAGTGAGCATAGTCCACCCTAACTTCACTAGGAATGCATCGTTCATAGCACGAATTTTTCAGAGGCCAAGTGCCCCTAATGCCGGAGGTTTGTAGACGTCCTCCTAATTGACTAGATGGACTTTCCTATTGCCATTTGACGAGCCCCAAATAAATTATTGCATTAATTTCTCCAGTTCGTCACAAAACCGGCGGGGCAAACGGACAGCCTGCATAGTATAAGTGGGGAGAGCAGCCACAATGGATTTGATCAGTGTGACGCGACCAGCCAGCGACAAGAGACTAGCTTTCTAGCCAGAAAGCCACTGTTGGACCTTGTCTAGAATATGGTGGTAGGTACCACCACATACTGGTTCATACAGAAGCAGTATACTGAGATACCGTCCAAGATCATTAGTCTTCTGGAAACCGAGCGCACACACTAAACTATGAATCCTGAAAGGAGGAAAATTCTTGGAGAAGAAACATCGCGATTTGTCTTGATTGATGCGTTGTCCCGAGGCAGTCCAGAAATTATGCAATACGGTGCTGATGGCGCCTACTTGGTCTAGTGAGGCTTCGGAGAAAAGGATGAGATCATCAACGGAGAAAAGGTGAGACAGAGGAGGAACCTGTCGGCTTAGACGAATGGGCTTCCAGCGGCCATGCTACACTGCTTGCAAGATGGATTGACCAAGGCATTCCATGCACAGCACGAAGAGGTAAGAGGAAAGGGGGTCCCCCTATCGAATGCCTCTGGAGGTGTGAAAAGCATCGCTGAGTTCACCGTTCCAAATAAGTTGGAGGGAGACACTATTCACACACTTTATGATAAGCTGCAATAGCGAATCAGGGATACCAACATTGATGAGGGTGTCTTGTAGGAAAGCCCGTGATAATCTATCATAAGCTTTTTCCAGATCCACCTTTATAGCCATAAAACATTTCCGACCCGTTTTCATTTGCATTGTATGGATGACCTCGTGAGTGATGATGATATTATCCGTAATGAGGCGTCCTGAGACGAAGCTGCATTGGGTTTGGGCTATCAAATCATTAAGGTAAGGCTTGAGCCGATGCACGATGACCTTAGTTATGGCTTTGTAAATCACCGTACACAAAGCGATAGGGCGAAATTGAGGAATCGACACAGGGGACAGAATCTTAGGTATAAGGACCATGACCGTACGATTGAGGGCTGGGTCCCAAATCTCATGTCGGAAAATCCGTTGAATGAGAAGGGTTAACGATGGGTCCACAACGTCCCATTGTGATTGAAAGAAGAGAGCGGTGAATCCGTCCACCCCGGGAGCTTTGTTGGGGTCCATACTGAAGAACGCTTCCTTGATTTCAGTAGGACTGGGAGGGCCACTAAGCACTATTAGCGCTTGTTAGGGTAAAGGAGGGAACTTACCATAGAGAGTCCAGGTGTTCGAAGAAGTGGTTTCAACCCGATAAAAGGTCTCAAGGTAGTTTTGTGCTAACCTTTTCAGAGTAGCAAATTTGACAACGCATTTCCATGCTCATCATGCAGCGAGGAAATTCTTTGTTGTCGTTGTTTGCTCCGCGTGATGGCATGATAATATTTAGTGTTCCTGTCACCTTGTAAGAGCCATTGACTTCGCGATTGCTGATGCCAGTATATCTCTTCTTGAATAAGAACTTGCTCAAGTTCGGAACGAAGGTCTTCCTCGAGCTCGCAGAGAGAGGTCGAGTCAAAAGCCTCACAGCTTAGTTAAAGTCCCTCCAGCCGAGCCAAGAGCCACTTCTTCCGGTGGAAAATGTTTCCAAAGGTGTGAAGATTCCAGTTCTGTAAAGCCTCGGAGAATCGTCGAAGCATACCGTTATAATCATTATAGAAGGGTGTCCACTGGTCAGCTACCATTTGACGAAACCCGGGGTGGGTGAGCCAAGCAACTTGAAACCGGAACGGTCGTAGCCTCGGCGGGTTCGTAGGGCGATGTTGGAGATAAACTAGAAGAGGTCGATGATCCGACTTAAGGAAAGGAAGGTGGGTGACCGTAGTTTCCGGGAACGCCGATAGCCAAGTAGTAGACCCAAGGGCACGATCTAGGAGGGCTGAAACGGGGCCTCTACACCACGTGAACCGAGGGCTGGAGAATCCGAGATCTTGCAGTTGACAGCTGTGGACGCAGTTGACAGCTATGTACACAGTCGGTGAACTATGGGTTAACAATAGGGTGGTGGCGGGAGCGCCCACGTTGGTCCAAGCTCTCTAACTTGGCATTGAAGTTCCCTCGAGCAGCTACGATTTGGTGGTAACCTGGGCGATTTGACATAAAAAATTCCACAAGAATTTTTGTAACGAGTACGTTGGGCTAGCATAGATGGTCGTGAAGTCAAACGAATGGTGATCCCACTCAACATTGTCATGCACAAATTGGCGATGAGCGAGCAAAATGTGAACTGCAATATCCACGTGCCAGAGAAGCCAGATACCGTCGGAGTATCCTTCAGCTTCCACTCTAAAGGAGTAGTCAAAACCCAGACTGCGAATGACTTTCATGGCATGGTCCCTACTGATAAGGGGTTCCACCAACATTACCAATTTCGGGTGATGTAAGCGGATGTAATTTTTGATAACTGACTTGAAAGTTCGACCCCCAGCCCTTTGGCAATTTCAGATGAAAATAGACATAGACAAAAGTAATATGAAAGAGAGTGGACCTAGGCTGTCAGGACTGAATGATCAGTTTTCTCCCGCCTCTGTAAAACCATAGGCGCCTGGTTATGCTCCTCCATCGGAATGTCGGTTCCGACGTAAGGTGCAGAAACGGGGGCTAGATCAACACGAGATTCTGGCGGTTGCAACTGGAGTAGTAATTGAGTATGATTGGACTCAGACGAGTCCCCCGGGTCAATAAGGACAGTGGCGTCATCCTCCATGTCCCGGCAGCCCGAGTCCTCCGGGGTGGATATGGATATAGAGGGGTCATGGATGACAACCTCAGTGTGGGACGGGATTGAAAGGGTTGAATGGGCTGAGGCGGGCTGGAGTCCAGGAGAGTGGTGGGCTGCTTCAGCCCAGGTTGGCGGGCTGGGTCTGCTTGGATCAGGGGTTGGGTGGGGCGGGTAGGGGATTGGGGCTGGGCCTGGGTTTGGGTAAAGGGAAGCGACTTCGTCTGTGCCATGTGGAAGGAGGCATCTTCTAACGTGCATCGGCCAGACGAAGGAAACAATTTGGATACTTTTGTTCGGCTAGAACTAGGCTTAGACGTAGCGTGGGAGTCGAGGATGGGAGCAGAGGGCGACCGATGGGAGGGAGCCGTTGGGGGATCTGACATCTCCAGTCCCATCAAACTAGAGAAGCGGGAATCGTGGAGGTTCAGTGAGTCAGAGGGAGTGACCCTGGCTTGCAGGAATGACGCCATGGGTGTTGGGGGGTCGACGCTGTCTTCTCGGTACTTACATCCACGGGCCAATGTCTTGCTGGAGATTATCCTCGGGAGGAGCTGCATCATGGCTTGCTTGAACAGTGGGCGGTGGGTGACCATCGGCGGTGGAAGTTGGGTTGGGTGGAGCTGCAGGTCAGGATGGGCATGTCGGAGCTCCGTATCTAACCTGACCGCAAGTGAAGCAAATTTGGGGTAACCCCTCATAAGCGACCTTTGTTGGTTCTCCATCCAATTCGATGATGGCTTTGAGTGGAGCACTTAGATCCAGATCACGCTACACGGGCAAACTTTTCGCAGTGAGTGTATTGTGTGTTGCTGTCTATTTTTACAATCCGACCCATTAAGTTGCCAAGCGCGTTGAGGATTGCAGGATGATAACGGGCTACTGAGAGTTCCGGAAAGTGAACCCAGGCCACGATATGGGTAATTTTTTCGGTGCATGGGCGGAAGTCGGGATACCAAGGCTGCACTGACAGGGCATGGTCGGCGATGATCCATGGGCCTTGGGTTAAAGTGCGGATGTAATCATCTTCTTCCGTGAATTTAATCAGGAAATACTCATTCTCTAAATCAACCATTTTGATAGGTCCCTTAAGTTTCCAAAGTGAGTGTAATCGAGTCTTGATCAAGTTAAATCCAATCGGTCTACCCAGCAATTTGATGACAACTGCTTGTGTCTAGGCTTGATCAAGTTTCTGTTTGAATGTGGGGGACAGTTCGAAACCCAGTCCACAGGTCCCTTGGATGATAGATATGTCGCCATCCGTGAGTTCAATATCTTCTTCCTCAGGCCAATCCAATTCTCTGCCTCTTGAACTCGGATCTGAATTCCCGGAGACCACGACACTGTAGCTTGGAGGATTAGGAGGGACAGTCAGTGTTGGAGGCGAGGGGTCCTCTTCCTGCTCTCGGATGCGAACTTTCTTCGCAACATGGCCTTTGATATCAGCACTTTGTTGGTTGATTCTTGTCATGTTACTTAGTTTCCTTGCTTCTTAGTTTCCTTGCTTCCAGATTCTTTGGATTGTATTGAGGACTTTTAACAAACAAGTAAACGACAAGGAGAGTGTACAAAGGAAAGAGTTATAGAGAGATGTTAGAGTATCTCTCTCTAATTACCAGCAACCTTTAGCCATCAGAGTAGGAATAAGTAGACTTGGCAATTTAGTTAGGATATGACCTAATGACTTTCTTCGAAGTCGATGAAATTTAATTTAAATTGACTTTAACTTTAAATTAAGCTCCAATTTTTTTTAAAAAATTATTTCTGATTGAGCTTAAACTCAAACTCAAAGGACCGATCTAGGGATGTTAACGGGTTGGGTTGGGCCTGGGCCGACGATGGGCCGATCCGGCCAGTGGAAAAATAGTGTCAAGCCATTTTGACCCATTGTTCGGGCGGGCCGCAGAAGACTATCCCGTGGCCTGGCCCATGCAAGGTTTTAAACTTCTTATTTTATTTTTCATATTTACATAATATATACATTATGCATATATATATTTATATTAATCTTAAAATGAATTAATTACTTTA
>JAOSBN010000006.1:15786583-15806759 GCA_027563595.1 Erythroxylum suave
TTAATAAGCTAATCATATATTCATGTTTCATAAATTTATTAAAATTTTCATCTTTTTTCTTTTTAATATATATATTACGCGACAACTTTAAATTATAACAACATATGATGAATTAATTATGATATAATAAAATTATTGAGATGTATGTAATGGTATAATTAATTAGGACATTTATATGAAAAGTTATAAGCATAATATCATATATTCATCTTTCATAAAATTAATAAAATTTTTACCTTTTTCTTTTTAATATATATATATATATATATATATATATATATGACAACTTTAAATTATAACAACATATAATGAATTAATTATGATATAATAAAATTATTGAGATGCATGTAACGTTATAATTAATTAGGACATTTAATCCAATTAATTGAAACATTTATATAAAAAGTTATAAGCATATTATCATATATTCATGTTTTATAATATTAATAAAATTTTCACTTTTTTCTTTTTAATATATGTATTATGTGACAACTTTAAATTATAACAACATATCATGAATTAATTATGATATAATAAAATTATTGAGATGTATGTAATAATATGATTAATTAGGATATTTAATTCAATTAATTAAAAATTTATATGAAAAGTTAATAAGTTAACAGGTTAAAAGTTACTGTTACAATTATGAATTACATTAATTACAAATTTTTAACTTAAATTATTTATTAATTATTTTAATAAATAATTAAAAATATTTTTTGTGGTGGGCGGGCCACGGGCCGGGTTGGATGGACCGGCCAGCGGTTCAGCTCGTGACCTAACCCATAGGTCGTTCAAACCGAGCCAAAAACTATTGACCGACCCCTGGGCTGGGCTGAGCCAGGTCAAAATTGACAATAGACCGATCCAACCAAAAGCTGGACTGTATTTTTTTTTATATTATACCCATTTGAAACTACATCATCCTGAACAATAGTTAACATTTCAAGGGCACCTAGACTTCCAGGAGGCTGTAAAGGAAGAAGATTCTCCTTTTTCGTTTTATGTTGCTTGGCGATTTCTCATACTTGCGTGTCTGATAGCGAAGTTACAGTGAGAGTGACGAGAGGAGAGAGACAATTAAGACCTAGTTGTTACAGCTTTCGCTGGTCAAGAACCTCAAGAGTGAAAAAACAATAACACACTTCATTTTAGACTTCGCTGGTTGTTACAGAATTTGCTGGTCAAGAGGAAAAAAAAAAAAAGCTTCTTATTAAAAAGGACAGAGAAATCACTGAAAAAGAAAGAAAAATCGCTGATTTAAAGTCCATAATAAAGCCTAAGTCTTAATGTCTCCCTCCTCTCATCACTCTTACTCTAACCTTTCCATCACAATCGCACGCATCAGAAATTGCTAAGCAACTTAAAATGGAAAAGCAGAACCTTCCTTTGTACAATCTTTTGCAAGTCTAGATGCTCTCGAAATGTTTGGTTTCTCTTATTTCACTACCTATTGTTCAGGTAACTTAGCAATTGAGAAAAGTCATAATAAGCCCTTCGTCATATGTTACCTGTCTGAAAAAGTGTATACCCTTTGACTCCCATAAGAATGTAACAGAACCTCCTGTGGACCGGTAACTTTTTGTACACAATGACCTGGTTTGAGTTTAACCTAATCAGGATTTAAAAACTTGCTTAATGGTTTACATAATGCACTTTTTCATACCGGGAGAAACAAAGAAAGAAACGTCACCCCCAGCTTTTTATCTGGCTCCTATAAGGAATGCTAAATTCAACATCGTCTGCCAATCCATGGCCAGGAGCGAGTAAAACCAACAAAATGACTACATATGGAATTTTGATTCAGCACCCGAATGAGTTCATATGCATAGAATGAGTATGCCAAGCATTAAAAGTTTCAGAACATTCGGCGTAGTAAAGCAATATGTTTCAGAAAGAACCATGCAATTCGGAAGTTCAGAAGGCAGCAGCTCTATGGAAGCTGACAATACATCTCTACATCTGTAATTCTGTTTATACATGAATACTTTACTTATGCCTTTCGGATAAAACGAATATTAAAAGCTTGACATCAGAACATAATACTCAAACCTGACTTCTATTTAATAAGTGGAAGACCTATCAAAAATGAGACTTGGCAGCTTGAAGCATCTCCACAATAAGCGTCTTGACATCCCTAAGAAATAGTAGAATATTTCAACTTGCTATAAACAAAACCTCAGAGTGAAAATACAATAATACAAGAGGTGATAACACACTTCATTTAAGGTACAATATGAAGGCAACAAATGTCAAGGACCTCTCAGTATGAAAAAGAGCAGTCCATGACAGAAGGCAGAGGTCTTCCAATGACTCTAATGAAACAAGGATCTCAAATATGGCAAGATGTCGGAAATACTTTTTGAGTTTTCAAGTGGAGAAAGGATCAAAGCAAGTATTTGATTGGAGAAAGCTCATTGTATGCAGGCTGGCTTGTGATTGGTATGGATCTTGCAGCATGCAGTAGGCTAGTGATCAGTATTTGGCTAAATTACATCATACAGAGCAAGAGCAAATGAAAAAAACCACACATCTTCTCTAAATTTGTTTATGGAAAGATTAAGTAAAGCTTTTCTTAAGATGAGAACTAAATGAACAGAGTGCCTTAGGCTATGTCAAGCATATTGCACGTAAAAGTAACACAACAATTTCATACCACATTAAGCAGAGACAAATTTTTTAGGTAAATGTATTCTTATAAAAATATAAAGCAGAAATTTGAGTTAGGATGTCTAACTTTCTGTCTTCTGCACGTCTGGGAAAAGGGATCCGAAGCTTGTAAGTATTCCCTTGATGAACAGCCTGGAAGCAAAAGGCAGAAATAGGTCAAAAAGCTTACTTGCCTAGAGACAGCAACATTTTCAGACAAAATGAACTTAAAATGACAAACCACTAATCAAGAATAACGTTTTCATGGATAGTTAATCTGTCAAGGAAGCAACTTAATGAGGAGTTTAAATCAGTATCCTAAACCAACTAGATTAAGTTTCTACGTATAACAGTAAACAATAGCAGCACCTTAACATTGAATCCAAGACTATCCAGATCCAGCATGTAAGCACAATCCACCTGCATAAAACATGAAATCAAACCTTGTGCAACTTCTCTCTCACCTTCTATCTCCATGCTCTCTCACACACATAAACACAAATTAGACACACATAGCTTGATGGTCTGGTTTCATCAAAAATGAAATTTCTTTGAGGTGAAGTGAACATCATTCTGTGGGCAACATTCTATATTACCAGAATTGATGTTGAGTTCTGCACAATGAGTTTCATATCTTCAGCATGATCTCTATTCATGTGAGACTGATGAAAGACAAGAGTTAATTAGCATGATAAGTAAAAGGCTCAATGTCTGATAACTAATCAGAAAAATACTGATATGGATATGCATCACATGCAGTTTTATGATCTACCGTAACAGGCTTAGCAAACTGTGCTATTGGATCAACTTTTGCAGCTTGGTATTCCTCTTTGCTGAAATCTGGAAGTATTTCAAATAGAAAAGATAGTAGCAAGGTACTCAAAACAAAGGAGCAAAAAGGAAAATCCAACAGTTCAACAATTGTATAACAAGCAATATAAAGAGAAACCTTGTGTGCAACAAACATTATAAAAAGCAATGCAAGTATTTCAGTGAAAGAGGTGAGAAGTATCAAAACTTCGTTCAACAGATAGAGAAAGAAGATAATAGTTAAACGGACCTCCTGATCCAAGTAAAGCAGTTGCAACTCCTGAAACATATCGCACAATTTTTGGTTCAATGAGTATGAACCGGAAGTCACCAAAGTCAACCTTCATATTAGATACAAATTTAGAAACATAATTGGCAGGAGGCAATGATACCAAAAAGCAATATAACAAAGTTTTCCATACAATAAGTTACCCAGAATGCATTCGGATGCTTAGCAAGATATGTAGTTCGAGCAGCAGTACTATCTTTATCAGAAACCTAAAAGAAAATAAAAGAAATCTTTTGTCCAAAATAAAGGGCAATGCAGTTTGGATTCAATAATATGAGAACTCTTCACAATATAGACTTGATGAACGAGAAATAAATTACAGAAACAGCATCGCCATGCAGGGTGATCACTAAATCCGTTCTATCCTCAGGATCTCTAGAAACAAGCAGCGAGCATCTTGGATTAGCCAAAAGGTCCTGGCAAAGCAGTGAATTCCAAATAACTATAAGACTAAATTGGAGACAAGACATTAAACTAAATTGAAGAGAGTCCACTAGAGTCGCTGGATGTTTATAGCTCTTCTATGTACCATTTACCAGTGAAAAAGGACAATGGTTTAGAAAATAGAATTGACAGGACATAGTCAGATGTTTAAATATCAATCAATCCAATTGATCTAATCTCAGATGATGCCCATGAGTTATCTTGGGTATTACAGAACACGTAAAGAGAAATTCCATATTTGCTCTTCAAACCTTGGTATGAACTGCCAAGTTGCTGATAGCTAAAATTGGAGATCCATCAGCATCACAAGCAAAATCAACCATTGATCCAGAAGGATAACCCCCATACTTCTGCGAAAGAAAGGATTTTAAGCAAATCAGTAACAATAAATCTAAGCTGTCACAATAATAATAAATAGGGCTGGCAAAAAATTGGTTTCAAACCAAACCAGTTCCGGACAATTGAGACAAAGGTGAAAATTTCATGACAATAAACTGGTTTGAAACCAAATTTTTTTTTACCAAGCTCACCCGGAACCGAACTGGATTGGAAAACACCTAACCCGATTTAGAACCGGTTTGTTCGATTTTAGCTAATAGCAAAGTGCCATTAAATTGCACTATCTTCTTCCTATCTCTTTTTCTCCATAAAACCAATCAAAAAACTATGGCAAAGAAAGCTAAATTATGGTTGTCTAGTTGAAGAATAAAGGGCAAAAAAGAAAAAAAGCGCACTTCAAATCAAAATGCAAAATTACGTAAATTTTTTCTTCACCAAATTTTGAAACAATGAATTTTTTTGCCTTTTTAAAATTTGGATCAAATAATTTTAATCGGTTTTAAATGTTCGGTGCTGACTAATTTTAAAAATTCGGACATTTTGTCCAGTTAGGTCAATCCAGATCCAGATTTGATTTTAATTCAGATAAAAATTGGTCAATCTGGTTTAAATTTGGTCAAAAAATTCTAACCCGTATCTGATTTTTCCTGAATTGGACACAGTCGTTGGTTCGGATGAAATTTTGCCAAGCCTAATAATAAACCAATGAACAAACAAAATAAACAGTAGCGAACAACGGCAAGATACGTACATAGGGTTTTCCCAGAAACATTGTATCCAGTTGTCTCGATTGACCATTCTCAACTACTAAAGCCAAATAAGCAACATGTGGACAACAAACCTGGGAAAATGTAGAAAGCATGCCTCGTGGGCTGTGATTAAGCAATGTCTTAATTTCCTCAGCAGGAGGAAGCCTAGCCGCGTTCTCCTGTAACGTCAAAGGCACAACACAACTAACTAAGACATATGCTTAGCCCCTAGAACTTACAGCAAGCGATTACTAGTCTTAGACAGATTAAATTGCTCGTATGAAGAAAATAACATATATGTATGGAAGTAACCTGGTGAGCTTGGATCAGCTGCAACACATTGGCGTTCCTGTTAACATCTCCATGTGGCACCGCCTGATCAAAAAAGAAAAGAAAAGAAAATACTTCACAAAATAATTATGTTAACAAAGAAAAGTCACCCACCAATCAATCATTCTTAACCAAAACCTACAACTCAAACTGCACGCAAAGCATTCGTTTAAAGGAAGAATAGATGAAATTGGGATCACACAACTGAGTTATGAATCCCAAACTGAAAATTTTTCAACAGTGACTCTTTTTACCTGACACGGTGAGTGAGTTGCGGAGGCCATGAAAAAAGAACTGCAAGGGAGGAGAGGAGTTGGGAAGGAAGAGGAGTGGCGAAAGGGTAGAAAGGCGGAAGAGAGGGAGGTTTTACAGTCAGATAAGGGGGAAAATACAGAGAATGCATATGGAGCAACCACTACCCGCAAACTCCTCATTTTGGAAATTTCTTCACCTAACCAAAACTACCAATCCAAGGCACGGCAGCCGCTTTAATTGTTTATTTTTCAAAAGAAATATAATAATATTATTATTTTTGTTAATAATTTAATCTCCGAATAGTTATATACTCATATTTGAAAGATATGGAGGTCCACTTCAGACTGTAAGGTTAATATTATTATTGTAGGATTTTAGCTTTTTATTTTTATATTTACTAAAATTTTATTTAATTGATTTTTATTTAATCAAAGGTATAACAATAGATACAGATATAGTGTCGGAGACAAAGCGATGTTGACGAGAAAATAAGTAATTTTAACTGCAGCGCAAAGGACGAATCACGACGGTTTATTTTCTTCGCCATTATTTAAAATTCGCACTCCCTAGTTCCGGAAGCCCAGCAAAAAGAAAACATCGACTAATGGAGATCCAAGATTAGAGATATGATAAACGCATTATACAAAGAAACAGAAAGAAGAATCCAAATCAAATTTCGGTAGTCTTTACAGTCATACAAATATTTCTTCAAAAGATCAATCGGAATGAGAACTATCAGAATCAGAATCGGAATCGGAGAAGGGAGAAAACGAATTGTTGGGATTATAACAGAGGTAGGTCCAAAGAGAGAGGGCGAGGCGGCCGAGTTGGCGGAGAGGGAAGCAGAAGAGGAGCTGGACGACTTGGTCACCGGTGAGATGCTCAGGATTGCAGGCTATGTACTGGCACAGATTCGCTGACACGTTAGCTACCGTCAGAACTACTCCGCTGCTTATTACCATCTCTCCCTCTATATAGCTCTTCTTATTATTTTTCTTCCCGTGCGATTTGTCCGGTGTTGGCTTAGTTTTGTTCGCTTGTATATAAATGGGAAATTTCAGAGGTTTCAACTAGAATTTTGTTGGATTCGGCAATTTGGGGACTGCTGGCTTTTCTCGGAATGGGTATCTCTTAAACAATATTTGGGCTAAGATCTGATTGAAGGCCTTACTTATTATTCTGACACTTGAAATGATTCATTTAATCCTTATCAGATTAATTTCATGCTTCTTTTTTCGTAAATTTCCCATTCGAGAGATAGAATGTTTCTATACAGTGGTGTTAATTTTGGCCCAGCCCAGTCCGGCCGAGTCATGGGTGGACCACGGGCCGGGCATGGTTGACCCGCGCGGGCTACGAGAAGGCTGGACTTTATTTGAAACGACGTCGTCTCGTTATTTTGATATATTTTTTATTAAAAACCTAATGGACAGGTGGATTGGTTCGTCGATGGGCCGGGCC
Organism: Erythroxylum suave; assembly: GCA_027563595.1. NCBI lineage: Eukaryota > Viridiplantae > Streptophyta > Magnoliopsida > Malpighiales > Erythroxylaceae > Erythroxylum > Erythroxylum suave. The sequence goes on from JAOSBN010000006.1 coordinate 15,793,913, forward strand.
GCCTAACCCATAACCCTCGGCCCGACCTAGCCCAACTCATTGTCATCCCTATTTCTACAACAAATTTTTACTTGTTTTGATTAAATTATCTCCATGCACTTGCATGGTTACCAGCAGATGTTCATTGTGCAAACGCTAATGCCCAACTAAACTAAATCGTGTTAAATAGAAGTTGCTTGGATAATATCAGCAAGTTGTTTCTTATACATTTGTAGCACATTGGACAATTGTTTTTGGATCATCTAGATGTATATTTAAGCAAAGGGTAAGATAAATAGTAAAAAAAAAAAGCAGGAGAAAGATACAAAAAAGAGCAAATAATAGGTCAAGAAGTTATTTATAAGTTTCTATTTTACCTTATGAGGCAACAACTTTAATTAATCATTAGTAAAAGTTACATGGTTAGGTTATCTTAGGCTTTTTGTTGTGGTTATCAACAGGAATATTTGAGGTTGGTATTAATTCTTGTTCAATTTCTTCAAATCTTTTACCAAGACATTATCTAACTCCTGAAGAAAAAACAAGAATATCTTCTGAAAATATTTAAAAAACCCAAAGTATATTAGTAGAGGTTAGTTTGGGGTGCAAGGAAAAAATAAAATAATCGAGGAAAAACATAATAAATAATAGACAATATAATTTGCTCATGGAAACTAAAAAAGGATAAAAGTGACCACAAAGGTGAATTTGTAAAATGCTAGTAATAATGAATCTTTAACAAAAGGTATATTCTTAGAGAGTGTTTGTTTCTATTTTTATTTTTAGTTTTATGTTTTCAAATTCAGTAAAAAAATCTTGTTTGTTTGAGTTTTTAGTTTTTAGTTTCTATTTTTTATTTTGGTTTCTTCAGATTTTCAAAAATTGTTAAAACCATAAAAAGTAGTTTTTGCTTCCTGCTTTTTTTCATAATCTGATTACTATCATTTAAATATATATTATTTAATTATTTAATTTGTAAGAAAATTATGAATAATTTAATTCAACATTATATTTATATATTTAATAAATTAAATTAATTAACAATAAAATTATGAGTAATTTAATTTTATTTAATTTCATAATTAAATTATATATAATTAAATTTAAAATATATAAATATTCAAATAAATTTTATTTAATAATTAAATATATATTAAAAATAAATATTAATTTATAAACAAAATTTTAATTTTAAATTATTTATTTTATTAAAATAATATAATTTTATTAATAATTTGTTAATAAATATTATATAAGAGAGATTACATAAATTTATTTAATGAAAAATAACCTATCTTTAAGTTTTATCTAAAGTATAATTATTATCAGTGATAAAAATATTATTACATTAACATTAACACCCAAACAAGTTTTTATTTTTATTTGAAAGAAAAATATAAACAAAAACCTGAAAATAGAAATTAAAAACTGAAAACTACAATAGAAAAACAGAAGTAAAACCAAACGGCCCGTTAGCTATTGCAAAGTTTGTTTAGAATTCATGATTGTGGTTTCTAGTGCAATCATCACCAAGGAAATTGAAAGTTATCAATAATTTTGGTTCATTATTAGCACACGGTTCATTTGATATATGAATGGTGAAAAAAAAAGAGAGTTGAAATGGTTTGATGAATATAAATATGAAAAAAAGTGTTTGAATAAATAATGATAAATACCTGAAATAGTTTTGAGTCTCATTTCAACATTGTTATTATCTCCTTTATCGCTTGAAGTTGAGCCTCTCTCTAATTCAGCATCATCAATCTTGCAGTAATAGATAACATTGAAGCGTTGTCTTTCGTCTAATGGTTGCATGTGAACATGTTTGATATGAACAAGAAAGGTTTTTGTTTTCAGTTCAACTTGGACCTTATCAAGAGGAAATTTAATAATCTTTTTACCAAAGAGAAAAGTGTAGATCATTAGTCATATAATAAAGATGTCATAAAAATAATCCAAATGTATTTTTATTTGTAATAATTATAAAAATATAACTTGGTTGTACTATTGCATAGCTTTAACTACATTGAAGTTTAAGAGATTTTTGGCAAGTTCACAAAAAATGGATGTTGTGACAGTTCCTGTGTTGTCAGCCAAATCAACATCATGCCAACATTTACGTTTAGAAAGGAAAGTAAATGAGAAATTGTACAGTTGAATAAATAAAGAATATCAGAAATTTTTATTTAGAATTGATGTGAATGATCTTAAATTTAAGTTAACATTTAAATATCTTGGGAATGTGTTAAAATCACATAAGGATATGTTTTGAACCTGGGTTTAGCTGGATGTTTCTCCTTGCAAGAATTACATGTAAATGTAACCCTATAGGTAGCTGCGATCAAGCGAAAACATTTTTTGCAGCTCATATACCAAAATTTTTGTAGAATGTATTGAAAGGAAATACGAGCTATAATCCATAATCTTTACAATTTTTTGATATGATCTAAAAGATACATCATGGTCATATTTAAGGTAAGCCTGTTAGGTAACAAGGTCTTTTAGCTGCTTGTTATTTTATAGGCTCTGAAAAAATGGCAATTATAAGTGTAAGCATAAAAACATCTAAAAATGTGAACATAAGTTTATTTGTTGGAAAAGTAAAGATGAGAAATGTGGAAGCACCAAACTGCAACTTCATGTATTAGCAGACCAATGAGAATTGCAAAACAAAACATCTAGATAATGCAACACCTTAAATTCTTAAATCGTAAGCCTAAAAAGAAAATAAAAGGATAAATATAAAAAATATAATAGTATGATGACAAATAAAATAGAATTGACATTTTAAAAATAAACTTTTAGCCTACAACACACAAGCACTGGATAAGTATGCAAGGCATGTACAATTCATTGGCCTTTATTTGTAACAAAAGTATCCCACATTGATAGTATAATGGTTTGTTGTCTAATATAAAAATGAAAATTGTCAAAGAATCAAATGTTATTGGAGTTCATTATTTGTAGGAAATAATAGGGAATACAACATATTGTTTGTTGGCAAGAACAAATTTTTGGATAGTCGAAACTTTGTTGTCTTTGTTGATGTGTCTCACATCTAAAACTTGAATAACGACAGCCAAAATATCTATCATATAATAAAGATAAGTACAATCAGATGTAATGGAAGGTTTAAACGACTAATTTTTTCTTGTTATTGATAAACTTGATGAGATGTATAAAGAATGTATAGCTGAATTTGCTTGGTTGAATGTTGTCGTCATTAGTCACAGGCTCAACAACAGTACGACTTGTAATGATCCATTGAATTTTGAAGTTTTCAACTTGGAACTGAGGTGGAATTGACTTGACAATGACATTAAAAATGATATTTTTTTATAAGACTGCAAAATAAGGCTCATTCTTTGGCAATCATTGTTAAATATGATAGCTTTGACGCTTGATCCCTGTTGAAAAAAATAGAATACTAGGAAAAGCTAAACTATTCTAGTGATTGAGATAAGTAACAAATTCAAAATTTGACATATTGAAACACTAAAATTTTAAACTAAAAATGGAAACAACATTTCAATGAAAAAGGCATAGAAATTAAAAAAGGAAGCTTTAATAATTTATGGCTTTAGTAGCATCGTGAAGAGATTTATAGAAACTCTAATTTGATAGCCAAGTCAACTTTTATTTTCCAAAGTTAGTGCAAAAAGGAAAATGTTAAATGAAGAAAGTATAATTGTCATAGCTCTGAATCAAAATTGATAAACTTTCGTCTCATGGACGACTTGTTAGATGATGTAGCAATTTGTTGTTTTTCTTAGATGGTTACTTTGCATGACCACCCCTCAGCACCAATTAAAATATCCTTGATCAATAACGCTTTTCCATCCTACCAAAAAAAATTGTTTAAGAAAACAATTAAATAAAAAATTATTTTGTAAATAGAATAAAACTAAATACACTTGAACAGAATAATCAATATAACTTTTTGCCTATTTTATATGTTATAATTTAGCCAACTAGAAAATTTCATGAAATATAATATTCCTTGTTTTGTGGTCAATTTTTTAAGACCTAAAAATGCCTAGAATAATTAGAACTTTAACTGATTTAGGAGTTCTAGCTCTTGACAAAGCAACATACAATTGTCCATGTCAAAATACAGACTGACAAAGATAAATTCCTACATAATCAAGCATCTAGCCTTGGGACTTAATTATGGTCATCGTAAAATATAGACAAATAGGGAATTGTGATCTTACAAAAGGTATTCCATTATTTTCATTTTCAGAAGACTGTAGAGGAATCTTATGTATGAAAACAATTTTTCCTTTATGAGGTCCAAAAACAATCTCTGCAGAAATTGTGTGCTCTTTTAACTACCTATATATTAATCTTATGCCATCGTACAAACCCTCTATTGGATTCAAATTTCTTAGAAACATGATTGGACAACCTTATTTCAACAATAATATGTGAGGAGGTAGACCTTTAGGATTCAGAAAATTGAGAAAATCCTTTTAATCTACTTGATGTTTTTAGTCAATTGTTCTGTCAAAACTTACAGATGAATGTAGATTTCCAGACAATTTATTGATCATCATGTCATTAATTTCATCAACACAGGTGTTTTTTGAACATAATATGCATCTATTTATCATCTAATATGGATCAGATGAATATATGCTTAAATAAGGTAACACGTTTTCAACTAACCTGGTGAAGTCAACAAAGCATTTGGAAGTTGTCAAAATTTTTTTAAAATAAATAATAAAATGGATAGCAAAAAATAAAATATAAAAAGTATAACCTGTTGAGAGATTCATCCTTATTATAATAAGGCATAACCAGTTGTTCGGGTAAGCAAATATGATCTTGCTCGTCAACAGGCCTATACCTTTTCCTACCCTTAATAAGAAATCGTAAAAAGCTGGATTTGATACAGCTCTCATATTTACGGTTAAATATAATTTACGTATATGTGGCTAGAGACGTGAATTTACAAGACTTGAATCAATTAACTTTTCTTTTGTGGCCTGGTCTATAATAGGTAAGGTTTGATGAAAATCATCACCAAAACAACAATCTTTCCTCTAAAAGGCTAATTGGACTCTATGATTTCTTGCAGCAAATCATCAAATGCTTCAATGGCTTCTCGTTTTGCCATTGAAGCCTCATCCCTTAAGATGAGACTGGATTCAAAAATTAGTTTTGCAATACTACTCTGCTTGCTTAACTAACAAACTTTCTCCTTCTTCAAAAAATCAAGTGGGATCTTAAATCTTGAGTGCGTTGTCCTACCACTAGGAAGGACCGATGTTGCAACACCTGACATCGTAACAACAATTGAAATATGACTCTGTGATTGTAAAAATGCTAGAAGCACTATATATAAGAAAGTTTTCCCAATTCCACTTGGATCATCAATAAAAATTGCTACCATTTGAACCAAAAACTGAATCTAAAATCAAATCAAATAAGTATTTTTGTTCCCTATTCAACCTCGAATGGAATAGAAAACCTTCTAGGTCAATGTATATATTTTTCTCACTATGTATTTCTCTAGTAAGATGCTCATGATAATCAATTATAATATTTTCAATTTGTTACCATGGGAACTAAAAGGAGCAAAATTGTTAGGATAATAGTTCTTGCAAACACCATTTGACATGCAAGGGTTGTCTTTATTGATATGACCACAAGGACCATCGATCATGTGTTTAATGACAAAAGAATATAACCATGAATTTTAAGCAAGGTTTGGTATTTCAGCAGATATGATTTATTCATAAGATTTTAGATTAAGTAATTTAAAATGCATTTGAGTATCAACAACAAATGAGTATGAGGGACACCATGCTTTTGGAAATCAATAACATAAACATATGCGGTAATCTCTTCGAAGATCTGTTTCTTGATTATTTCATTTTTAAGGATCTCAAATTTAGCTCTAAAAACTCTAGCCAATAAATTAAGCCTATCTTGTGGCTTTTCATAAAACTCAAGTTTATCTTGAATCTCCTTCCACATTGGGTTGCAAGTCATAGTGAGAGAAATGTCAGGTTTACCATACTTTGTACTAAAGCCATTGCATCAAGATAACGACGTTTTATGTCCCTTAGACCATTAAAAAGTGAAGCCAGGAGCACAACTTGATGGCCAATTCGATAGCCTTCACTTACAACTGACAATACTATCCAAAACACCTTGCAATATCTCTGTCATTATCTCGTTTTGTCTCTTTCTATAGAAATTAAGTCTAGATGTTTCAATCTTTATATAAGCACTCACAACAAATTGTCGAAGTCACTTTAAGCTATGAAGCAAAATTGACTCATCATGTTCTCTTATTTGGAGACTATAACAATGATACTCTTTAGCAAAAATAGTGCCATCTTCACAGTATTCTGGACCAGCAACTAAAAATTATTAAAAAATTAAATAAATAAAGGCATAAGGTTAGACAACATTATAAAAATGAAATAAGAAAAGAAAAACTTGGTTGTATTCTCCATATTAAACAGATCAGATGGATCAAAAAAAGAATTGGAATTAATGTCACATCCCTCATTTAAAGCAGTGTTCCTCATTCTCTTTGAAAACAGCCATTTAATTCCATAATGCCATCCATGTTCACCACGAGGAAATAAAAGAAGATACTGAAGGGGATCATAACAAGCACAGTAAGATCGGATTCTATAACTTGTGCCTAAATGACTATATACTTAGATGTGTGAAGATTTATCAACCCTTTCACCATCCACCTCAATCTATATAGCAACTACTTGTGATGCAGTAGGAAGATTGTATACACGTTGATCAAGGTCAGGATAACACCTCAAGACTATTGTATGATTGTCAAATGTCAGAATGTCTACAAGACTCCTGAAGAACTTAGCATAAGGATTGTATTTTACGACTGTCATAATCATTTTTAATGTATCCTCACGAAGTTTATCACAATATTTTGTCCTTCTTGTAAGTTCCTTATCAGTATCAAAAAAATAGAGTTGGATACCAGACACTCTATTAGTTTTCGAAACTAAACTGTCAAGGAAATAACAAACTTGACGTTCAATACGAAATGTATAAACATCTTTCTTATTTTTTGTTAATTCTCGATCATAGTTAGCTCCATACAAAGTAAAAGCCACATTAGTATTATATGTTCAAACATTTTTCCTTAAATGCTCAGACTCTTCATCACCATCAATAAATAATCAGTTTAGAGCATATGACATTTGAGGAGCAACAATAGAAATATGTCCTGATGAACAACAAAATGATGGGGGGGCTTTAAATAGACTCTATTCACATCACAATGCTCACAGTTGGGAACAAAAGGAACTTATATAGGTTCAATAGGACAATTCTTTAATCACGCTAATTTTGACTGAGAATGATGGTGGTTTATCCTTAAAAAGATTTATAAAAGGGTTTATCAATTTAAGGAGTAATAATAATAGAAAATTACAAAGAATATAGTTAAGAAGATTTATACCGTAATCCTCGACAGGTGTCGTTGAAGTGGATAGAACAGAAGAGCAAGATATATTTAGATAATCTAATTTATGATGCACATTATTAGGCACTTGAACTGCTGATTCTGTACCAACAACTTCCCCAAGCTGGAGACAAGAATGATATAGACTAACATGATCCATGCTAAAATTAGTAGATGGATTTTATACCAGTTGACTACTGGATGGATGAAGAAATAGTTGATCATCTACAATAATGCTATCAATGGTAGAATAAATAGGATAATCACGAATTGGTTGACGTCAACGTTCTCCTATAGACAACTTAGGTCGATCTAAATTATCTATCATGTTGGACAAATTAGTTTTACACTTCTTATTTCTACAACCAAAAAAAGACAGAGTAGCATTACTCTTCTTTGTAGCATGAGCTTCTCAACATCGCTGTGAAAGCTCACGTTTATCATTTTCTGGCATTTTAGCATACTTTTTACGCCCTATGGCATTCCTATCCATCTTTCAAAGTCAACAAACTTAGAACGAAAAATAACCAATAACTATACATGCTAAAAAGATCTTGGAAAAATGAAGAAAAATAAAGCTATAAATTAATAAAATAAGATAAAAATATCAACATGTAATTGTTTTATTTCATTGTATAATTATGTACTAAATTTTTTATATATGTCTACTATTTAATTGTATATTAAATAATTAAATTTTGCAAATAAATTTAAGTAGTAAATGATAACTTAGTTTAAAATAATTTTGTACTTTATTGGTAAATTTTAATATATAATGTAAATTTACGCACACTAATTATTGAAATGAATATAAATTTTCAGTTAAAAAGAAACTAATAATTTTGGAACAAAAATATCATATATACAAAACTTTTGATAAGTTTATATTACTTCAATTTATCAAAGTCTCTCATGATACAATTTAAGAAGTTATTGAAAGTAACTATTTGTAATTAATTATTGATTAAAATATTATTAAATTATCAAATACTTATCAAATTATAAATATGATACAAATCCATAATAATAATTTTAAATTCTTAATCTTTTAAATAAAAAACCAAACTTTTCACTTATTATAAATGTATTTTAATTTCTTGATTTTTATAAGACGTTTTAATCATTACAGAAAAGCTTCATTTGACATTTAAACTTAAAATCATTTTTAAAACAAAAACATTTTGGCATTGCTTGTAATAACTCAATCATAAAGTCATATATTTACTAAAAATGGTGAATTTCTTGTATATTTAAAAGACATTAGATGTCAATTTAATTTTGTTAAATATTTTAATTTTTAATGAATAATAGATGATTTTATAATATATCTGATTGAGCCCAAGTTTATAACATAAATTGGTGGCATTTTCATGGCCTTTGCTATACTTTTTGATTCCTATCTTTAGTTTTTATGCTTAAATTGATTTTTGAGTGTGTGCTTTTATTTTATGTAGTTTGAAGATGAAAAGTGCTACAAATTAAGATTAAATGCACTAATTAATTTTCTAAGAATAATTGATACTGCAAACTACCATCTTTTTATTGCAGGAGACTCAAGGAAAAGGAGTTCAAAAAGAAGAAATGGAATGAGAGAAGACCGAAGGAGTCAACGCTATAGGAAGTTCACTGCGGCAAAAAATGATAAATCTAGGCTGAACTTTCGAGAGAAGTTTGCCGTGGCAAAGGTTAATTCTTTCGCCATGGCATAGGAGCCACAAAGAACAAATCCTTTCGGGAAAAGTTCACCGTGGCGAAAGTCATTTGTCGCCACGACGAACCTTTGAAAACCCGAACTATTTTTGGGAAAAATCACACGCTGTGCGACCCGACCCGGCTTTGCTTGTTTTAAAACCTACTAAATTAGGTTAGCCGGTAACATACAACACACATATACCATCAGACCTTAAGAGAGAAGTTCTCTCATCATTCCTCGACTCCTCACTCCATTCACCGTCATCCACCATCGTCATCCACCATTTTCTTTCATTTTATCTATTGACATATTCACCACCTGCTGCTACTGCTATGGATGCTTTTGGTAGGGTTCCAGTTGTGATTTCTCTAGGAGCAATGCTTGGCTAAGCATTGGTTCCTCTTGAAGATGTAGCAATGGCTTGAGTTCAATGGGCTTCAAGGGGGAGTAGTTTGTTCATATCTTTCTACATTGTTATGAACTCTTGAGTTAGGATTTATGCTTTGTAGTTGGATTTTATTGATTATAGTTTAATCAAGTGTTGAACAATGAATTGTGTTATTGAGTTTGTTGATGTAGAACTTGGAGCTTGAATATATGAAGTCTCATATATGTCATTTTATGATTTTGATAATTCTTTTTTATCTACTTAGTTGTGTTTGATAATGAGATGATGCTTGATCACCAAATTGACCATTTTCATTAACTCACTCTTGGCACTCACTAAGATGCATTTAACAAGGGTTTAAGAAATGGAGTTCATTGATTAAAACCTTGGACTTAAAGAGCTCTTTGAGGTTCATAATTAGGAAACTTAGTGATTTTTACTCCCAAAAAGATTTGTTTTGAACCATGATAGCGAAAGCTCATTCTTCAAGAGGATTTTATCAAATTTGATCATTGTTTTAGTTTTCAATTTCTTATTCCCAAAAACCCAAAAACACCTTTTTACACATTTCCTTTTTACTTAGGTTAATTTTGTTAGTTTCCTAAAGAACCAAACCCCTTTCCTAACCAATTTAGTTGCATTTTATGACATTTAGGCTAGATTAGACCCATTGCATTAGGTTCCGATTAAGTGAGACGACCTGGGGTTGCATCCTATATTGCAATCCTTGGAATTAAATTTTTGACTCGACATCCAAGGGCAAAACCAAAAGACAAAGTTGCGGATGAAAAACGGCGCCGTTGCCGGGGATCCAAGCAATTGGTTTTCTGTAGGAAGCTGTTTGTCATTTTTGTTTCTTATTGAGTTAGGAACCTTTTCTTTTATATTCCCTTTTTGCATAGTTTAGTGTCACATTTATCAATAGTATAGGATTTCTACTTTCCATTATATAGTTTTAAAATTTTGAAAACACAAACATAAGCATACATATTTTAAAATTTTGAAAACACAAACATAAGCATACATACTTTCACATACCATACATTTGCACCCATCACATCTCATCTTTTATTTGACTTTGTATGCTTGCGAGTAAATTTTGTTAATTTTTATTTACCTTTGAATTGTTCTTGTGCATGCCCTGGAAAGCAAAACTGCTACTTTTTCATCCTGAAATTGAGAAACATTTAAGAAAAATTAAAAGAGAAAGAATAGCAAAAGAGAGAAGTAAAGAGTTAGTTGAAAAAGAATCAAGTGAGTAAGATAGTGAGAGCAACCCTGAGGAAGAAGTGAATATGGCTGAGAACCCAGTTTTTCCCCAAAACCTTAACTTTCATGTTAACCAACCTAGGAAAGGTGATAATGGAGGTAATGGGGAGTAAGAGAGAGTAGGTGAAAATAATGGGAATCAAAGAAGAAGGACTATTAGGGAAGCGATAACTTCTGATGTGAATTATGATCCCTTTACTATTACTTGTCCTAATTTTGATGTTAATTTTGAAGTGAAGGGATTACTGATTAATTCTCTTCCTAAATTTCATGGCTTGACAGGAGAAGACCCCTACATGCACTTGCAATCCTTATCCATGATTTGTCAGAGTATGAAACCAGTAGGAGCTTCACTTGATTAAATGCTATGGAAGGTTTTTCACCTATCTTTGGAAGGAAAAGTAAGAGAATGGTACATTAGTCTTCCAAGGCATGTAGCAAATGCCTATTATAGCTGGGCTAATCTGAGGAAGGCTTTCCTAGAAAAGTAGCACTTCATCAATGAGGAAGGAGATTTACTCAGCACGAAAGGAGTATGATGAGTCTCTTTATGACTACTAGAACCGCTTCCAAGATTTATTATCTAGATGCCCTCACTATCAAATACTGGATGAACAGTTAGTGCAATATTTCTATGATGGTTTGAAAAGTCAAAATAAAGGCATGATAGATGCGGCATCAGGAGGTTCACTAATTGATCTTACAGTTTCGGAAGCATGGGATTTGATCAAGATCATGGCCCTAAATCATCAACAGTATAGTGTGAGAGACACTCGAGGAGTGCATGAGTTGGTTACCTCAGCAGCCTACTAAAAAAGAATGGAAAGTTTGGAGTCAAAAGTTGACTCTTTAGAGAGCAGAGTGACATCACAGTTATCCTTCATCACTGTCGAGCTGATGAATATGAGTATGCATCGACCGACATCTTCTATGGATCTCACAGCACCTAGCTGTGATACTTGTGGGTCGGTGATGCACATATCCAATGTGTGCCCCAGTTGGTTTGAAGAAGTATCTGTAGTATATCCGGGACAACAAAATCCAAAATGGGACCCCTACTCCAACACGTATAATGAGGGATGGAAGGCCAACCCTAGGTTTAGTTGGAGGAATAAAGAAGGAAGGGTTCAAAACTGATTTCAACAAGGGGGAGGAGATGGTACTTCTACTACCCAACTCCCCAACCAACAGCAAATTATGATTGTCCCACCTAAGGAGGATACCAATCAACGGCTGCAAAACATGATGAATTTGATGAAGGAAGAGCGGACTTCAACTAATAATCAATTCAACGCCATTGCTTCTCTGATTCAGCAAGATTCTTCAAAGAATGCTGCTCGATTCAATGCCTTGGAAAAGAGAATGGAACATTGGGAGACAAATCACTCAATTGTCAAACAACATGAGTGAGAACCAAGCAAGAAGCAGTGGGACCATTCCTTCCAATACAGTGATGAACCCAAAGAGTTTAACTGCAATTGCTCTCCGAAGTGGGAAACAAGTAAGGTTTAATCATCAAGATGACGAAGAATGTGATGAGGAGATGGATAGTGGAGAATTGCCTTTACCTAAGAACACTATCAAGAATTCCGAAAGCTCCTAAGAAAAAGCACTTTTGAATGAAAGGAAGTATGAATCAAAGAACAAAGGAGCTATTTCAGAAGGTTCCACGAAAAAAACACCAACACATGAGCATGGAGAACCAAGCAAACATGAAGCCCAAGGTAAGGAGGTAAACCTTCAAGACTTACCTTTTCCTACTTCATATTTAATGAGCAAGCATATGACTGACATTAAACATGAAAAGATGTTATTGATTTGTTTGGAAAAGTTGAAGTCAACGTCCCTCTACTTGACTTGTGAAAAGGGTTCCAGCATATGCTAAATATCTTAAGGACTTGTGTACAAACAAGAGGAAGTTTAGGCCTAATGAGAGAGTCCAACTGAGCTCAAATGTGTCAGCCCTTTTTAAGCCCCAAATACCTGTTAAGTGTCAAGACCCTGGATCTTTCACCATTCTGTGCATAATAGGAAAAATTACCATAGGAAGGGCCTTGTTAGA
>JAOSBN010000006.1:15814514-15838976 GCA_027563595.1 Erythroxylum suave
ACCAAATTGACCATTTGCATTAACTCACTCTTGGCACTCACTAAGATGCATTTAACAAGGGTTTAAGAAATGGAGTTTATTGATTAAAATCTTGGACTTAAAGAGTTCTTTGAGGTTCATAATTTGGAAACTTAGTGATTTTTACTCCCAAAAAGATTTGTTTTGAACCATGATAGCCAAAGCTTATTCTTCAAGAGGATTTTATCAAATTTGATCATTGTTTTTTCAATTTCTTATTCCCGAAAACCCCAAAACACCTTTTTGCACATTTCCTTTTTACTCAGTTTAATTTTGTTAGTTTCCTAAAGAACCAAACCCCCTACCTAACCAATTTAGTTGCATTTCATGACATTTAGGCTAGATTAGACCCATTGCATTAGGTTCCTATTAAGTGAGACGACCCGAGGTTGCATCCTATATTGCAATCCTTGGAATTAAATTTTTGATTCGAAATCTAAAGGCAAAACCAAAAGACGAAGTTGCGGATCAATATCACTCATTAGTCTAAATTTTAAAAAATTTAAATAACTTTTTAAGATTCTAAAAAATAAATATATGCATATATAATAGTCTCTATATATTTATGCGCGAAAAATGTATTATGATATTGTTGAATGAATAAAAACAAATATATTTATTTTAAATTGAATATAGGTTAGTATTTTAAAAATAATTTAATATATTTGGTACTTAGTCATTGTAGTAAAATTAATAAATATTTGTATATTGTATATGAAACCATAATCAAAGTTTACAATTAATTCAAAAATGCCATTGGAATAATTTTTTAAATTTTGTCAGTTGGATGTTGTGATAGTGTGATTCAAGTCGAATATTTTGGGGTAAAATATGGGTCTTTGATGACCTGTGCTCTATAACGATGAAGAACTAATGCAATGGTCTAGGTCATAATGTAACAAACTAGACTACCCACCTATAGATATTATCCACTTTTGGGTTTTAGGCCCAGTCCAAACCCTCATGATTTTGCTCTTCCCATCTCAACCGAAAAAATGTATCTATGGAGGAGAGGTATCTATACCCTTATAAGGCATATTTCGTTCTCCTCTCTAACCGATGTGAGATTCTCATAATCTGCCCCCCTTTTGGCCCAACATCCTTGCTGGCCACACGCTTTGGGCCTAACGTCCTTGCTAGTACAATGGGTTGGGAACTGACTCTGATACTATTTGTAATAGCCTAGACCACCTGCCCATAAATATTATCCGCTTTGGGCTTTGGACTTTGGGCCCAGCCCAAACCTTCAAGGTTTTACTCTTTCCAGCCCAACCAGAAAAACGCATCTGTGGAGGAGAGGTATTCATACCCTTATAAGGCATACTTTGTTCTCCTCTCTAACTAATGTGGGATTCTTATGAAATGGGCAATATCTATAGGCAGGTGGTCTGAGCTGTTACACATAATAATAATTTAAAATTTTTAATCCTTTAAATAAAAATCAAACTGTTCATTTTTTATAAATGGATATTAATTTCTTGGCTTTAACAAGATGTTTTAATTATTATAGAAAAGGTTTATTTGACGTTTAAACTTAAAATCATTTTAAAATAAATACCTTTTGAGAATTGTTTGTAATAACATTACTATAAAATCATATATTTACTTAAAATGGTTAGTTTCTTGTATATTTAAAAGACATTATATGTTAGTTTAAATTTGTAAAATATTTTAATTTTTAATAAAACAATAGATGGTTTCATAATGTATCACGCATAAGTCAAAATTTTAAAATAGTTTATGTGATAACTTTTAGAGATTCTTAAAATAAATACATGCATGTATAATATTGTCTATATATATTTTTTGGTGCGAAAAAACCTATTATGATCATATTGAATAAATTAAAACAAATATATTTATTTTTAATTAAATATAGATTAGTATTTTAAAATTTATTTTATATACTTGGTATTTAGTTATTGTAGTAAAATTAATAAGTACTTGTATATTGTAAATGTAATCATATTAAAAGTTTACTATTAATTCAAAAATGTTATTGGAGTAATTTTTAAGGTTTTGTATGCTGGATACTATGATAGTGTGATTCATGTCGTATTTTAAGGCTAAAACATGGGTCTCTAGTGACCCATGCTCTTTGTTGATGAAGAAATAATGCAAAGGTTTGGGTTTTGTCAAATTTTAATAACTTGAAATTGATGTTGCATGACTAGAGGGCAGGTTCCACACTAATTGAATTGAAAAAATAATAATAGTAGTTATATCAACTAGAAACTTTAATATATTAGAAAGTAGTTGTAGATGCCACCCAAATATATGAGAAGAAAATAGCTTATCTACTGAAAAAATAAAAAAAATTCATATGCAAGTGTTGAAAGTACTTAAAAGACATTTAGAAGAACTGAAGAAAAAACTAACATACCAAAACCTCATCCCAAAATATTGAAGCACCAAATAAATCAAGTAAAACTTGATATAATATTTTATAAGAGAAAATTAAAACATACCTCAACAGCACAAAGTAAATGCAAGGTAGACAACAATACCTAAAAAAAGTAATTCTAAAAAAGCCATAAAACAAGTTAAAGTCAAAACTATTAGCATGAGAAAAATATATCAATGTTTCTTCATTATTCATTGTGCACTATCTGAATGTGTATGCACATGTGTGTGAGATGGAAAGATAGAGAGACAGAAAGAAAAAGTGATTTTGACATAACTTATTCGTGGAGAAAGCATACTATGTAATATAATTTGTGGAAAGTGGATTGTAAATAGACACTAAAATGGTTATAACAAAGCTGGCATTTTGGTGCATGTCATATGCATTATTCCTTTTTTTGAACTTCATTAAACATATATAATTACTTAATTGATAAAAAATGAAATTACTCTGCAAATATATTACAAAGCAAAAGCCAAGAACTTATGAATATTGGGTGAATGAAGCTCAAAACTCTCATTTATAGAAAGATGGAGGATTTGATAAATTCAATGTATATGTCATTATAGTTCGGAGCTCTACCAACATCTTTACATATATTCAATAGTGAACATCTATATAGGTAAAGAACAAAAGACGGGGATGATACAAACCCACCTCTTGATCGATTGATAAATAATAATAAAACTCACCATGTCCTATCATTTTAAATCAAACTAATCTAATCCTGATACCTAATAAGTCATTTACATATGGCACTTTTAAATGGGCAGTGTATGACCCACAAGTTTTTTTATATCATTATAAAAGGCCTAGCATTAATCATTTTCATTTTATTGTTTACTTTAGCACATAATATCTGGTTTTTTTCCTTAACGATCTTTCTTTTTGTCTTTGAAAGCCCCACGTTTAATAAATAACCATCAGTAAAATTTTACTACATGTATTGATTTAGTGAGTGGGGTTCATTATTGATCTACAGAAATAGTAAAATGTAGGTGGCAGTCATTTCATTTCAATAAGTCCCTTCAACAAATGACAGTGAAGGCATCAGTTACGAGGTATTTGTTGTAGTTGTCAAGATAAAAGAAAAAGTGCATTTAAATTAAGAAAACTAATCATGTCCTATCATTTAAAATCAAACTAATGTGATCCTGACAGTTTACTAAGTCATTTGTATATGGCGATTTTAAATCAATGGTTTAAGACACACAAATTTTTGTTGTATCATTATTAAAAACCTACCACTAATCATTTTCTTTAGTACATGATATTTCAAGGTCCCACTCTTAATAAATACCTATCAGTAAAATTTTAGTTGGTGGTTCTTTTGTAATGCATTTATTGACTTAGTAAGTGGGGTTGATTAATGATCAAGAGAAAAAGTCAAACACAATGTCTAGAAGGTGCTAGTCATTTCTTGTCATTAAGTCCCTTAAATGTATAATAATGGAGGCATCAGTTGCGAGGTATTTGGTGAAGTCGTCCACATAAAAGAAAGAGCGCAATTATACTCAAGTTGAAACTAATGAGAGTAAGAGATTGATCAAAAGTGTTGGTTAAGTGGGGGATCTTAAGAGATTGATCAAAATTGTTGGTTAAGTGGGGGATCTTAGAGTTTCCTACATACATAATCTTCTTCTGTTAAATAAATTAACTAGCTTTTACGTATCTAATTTTTTATCTTGATTTTCTCAAACGGTCCAGCTCCATTTGCTCTTCCCAATTTCACTATCCATTTCTTCATAACACTTGCAATAAATAAAAAATTATACATTCTAAGTAAAATATTTAATAAATATATATTAATTTAAAAAACAATGAATTTTTTATATACTTTAAAGGACCAAAATTATGTATATTCAATTGGAGATATATTCTATTTTTTGAGTTACAAATGATAACGTAGTATCATGTTTGAGCACCATAGTTAGTCACTTTCTTTATCATAACCTAAGTCCTAGTGTGGCCATATCTCTAAATGTTTTAAAACGAGGTTGAAAAATTAAAATTTTATCATAGAGCCATTCTTGGGTTTTTATGTGTGAACTATTGCCATAATTTTAATTAATTAATCAATTAATTATATTTTAGTTATTTTATTAATTTATTATATCATATATATGTTAATTATATTTTTACTAATCAATCAATTAATTATATTTTAATTAGTCAATCAATTAATAAAATTTTATTATATTTAATTAAAATAAAAAAGAAAACATATGTGTCACAATCGTGAAACTTAAATCACACCTGTGACCCCTAGTATATAGAACTTAATTTACTTAATAATAATTAATAACGAATATTTATATTTATTTATATTTTAATTAATTAATTAATATAAATATATTTTAATTAATCAATCAATTAATTATCTTTCAAGTAATTATGTGACCCCTTAGTACATAAAATAATTAATTAATAATATTTCATAAGTAATTATAAATGCAAAACATAATTAATAAATAATTACTAATAATTAGAAACTAATAATTAAGTAAAGCTTGAAGTTCGTAGTGTTATTGTGTTTATTAATTAAATGAGATGGCCATCTTGATGCACAGTGAGAAAGAAAAGAGTACATGAGATGGTAGGATTTTTTCAGTTACATGTAATCATATCCTTTTAGGAAGTATTTCCTCCGACCGAAACTTTCGACCTCTGAATGTTAACTCTTTTATTTTGGATCGCAATTAGAAGGAGAAAGAAGAAACTGGTGAAGTTGTGACTTACTTAGCGGTGACTTTGGGAGCTTTCGTATTCTAGCAACTAGTTTCATCCTTAATTTAAGGATATGCAAAATAATTAAAGAAGTAATGAAAAATATGAATTTGAGCACTTCTCTCACTTTGTTAAAACCAAAAAGGCTGGATTTAATAGGGGAACATATTAACATTAACAACTCCACTGACAACTTTTTTTCCCTTGGTGAAGAAAGTGTGATTGACCTTGCTATTCGAATCCTCCTAACACACTTAATCAAAAGGCTTGCAAGTTACTACACCAGCGGAAAACATAAAATAAGCTTTTCTTCTTCGTTGAATCTCAAATCATGATGAAGTTTTTGGTTGCTAATGGACTTAACTCTTAGCTTAGAACTTTTATGATATCGACACTTGGTGTCACTTGAGATGAGGTGGTATGATAGAGATGAGACTACCAAGTAGGGGATGCATCTTTGACCTATAAAGGGTTTCATCGTAAGGCCTTCTGTAGAATCTCAAGAACAGTAAGAAAGATAGACAAGCCTTGTTAGTATTGCAGTTCTTTTTGAAAAACATGGCTAGTGACTGGAGGAAAAAGGGTCATAGAGTCCGCAGTTGGCTAATTTTAATCGGCTCACTTGTGGTCATATGTTGCACATAGGAGTCGATAGGAAAAAAATTTTGTTATTAGGCCTGTGTTACTGTTGATGCTTCGAAGTGGCATTCTAGCAATCAGTGATGTGAAAAAGATAGACCTCACATTGAGTGGGGAGATTTGGGCCAAGCCTAAAGGAGATTTATTGATGGTCTACATTTTTAGAGTACTCATGTCAGTCAAGGTAAGGTACCATGGCTTGAGTGAGTCAAAACGTTCCCACTACAAGAAAATGTCGTTTTGTGATGAAAATTACTGACAGAAAACATCAACAATCTATTAGAAAGTAAGTTTAGAGACGGAACAATTAAATGGCCATCGGTAAATATATCGACGATTTCTCATTGTGGCCACCTGTAAATTTACCAGCCTTTTGCTCTTTTATGTCAGTAAGTTTATTAAAATGTTACCGACGGTTAGGTCCTGACAATAATCTATTCTTTTGTCAGTAAATTTAGTGACGGAACTTGTTATTCCGTCTGTAATTACCGACGGTTAGTTGTTTTTCGTTGATAAAAACAATTGTATTTGTCGACAGGTCAACACACTTCTGTCAGTAAATCAACTAGAAATTTAAAAAAAAAATATACGTCAATATTTTTTATTTGATGATGTTATGATTGATGCATAATTTAAACAATTATGAATTTAATAGTATACATTTAATTTGTTTAGACAGAAATTTTATAGATTATAAAGTTAAAAATATCTTAATTGATAATAAAAATATTACATTGTACATAATAAGTATTTGTAATACAAATTAAATAACCAAAAGTACATTATTGATCTGGAGATGGTGGATGCTCTGGTTGGTGTGATGAGGGGCTACCTCTACCCTTCAACTCATCCACCTCATTGTGGAACTGAGCTATGTATTGTATCAACTATGGCAATTGATCCATCGACTGTTGCAACTGAGTCACCAATGTCTGCATTATACTCCGAAGCTTTTGCACTTCATTATTTTTGGACTGCTAACTAGATGTTGTGGTACTGGACGTGGAGGATTGTGAATAACATGTGTTTGTAAATGAACCTAAGCCGAATATCCTCCCACAATGGTCCATACCACCCACTGCATGAAGATAAGTTTCAGTCTCATCAACATCTCCAGATTGCTGAGACTATCATTGAATGCTTTCTTATATTTGGTCATATCAGAAAGAAATGTTTATATTAGTAAGTGATAATTATTAAGCATTATTAATATTAAACCATAAATTTGACATACATTGAATTCTCTACAATGACTGTTGAAGAATTTGACACTGTCATACTTCTTAGTATGAATGTACAAAAATAGCTGACGGGGTGTAGGTCTCATGCCTATAGACTTTTCTTGTATAAGAATAAAATGTTATAAGTGAATATGAATTTATAAAAATTTTGACAGAGTTTCCTCTATTTTTATGATATCTACCCCTTGTTGAGCAAAGAAAAAACTAAAAAACACAGCCATATATGATACCAGACATTTATAACATTATCATTCTTAACAAGAAACATATATTTTCATTCTAAAATTCACACATAAACTTCAATTGAAATATAACAAAATAAATAAATGAGAATATAAATGTAAAGTGTTGATACTTACAAGTCTCTTTGCATACTCCTAGTGGGTAAAAGATCCTCCTGTACGTGCAAGAAGACTCTCTCCCTTCAGTCCTACACGTCTGTTGGTTGAATTATATTTTGAAATGGACATCGCCTTAGGTGATGTCTAATACTGCTGCCAACGAATCCATATTTCTTCAGAAATGTAAGGCGGTCGTACATTAGCCCTGTGTATCATAGCAACAAAGTCGTGATAACGTTTATGCGCTCGTCTCTCCCATACTTTATACATGATCGCGTCAAATTAAGAATCCCAAAACAATTGTTTCTGAAACAAAAGGAAAAATATTCGATAAATACTTATAATGTAATAATATTTATCTAATTAATGTATAAAACTGTTAATTAAAAAAGAAAATAATAATTTTTGTTTTACCTTAAACTAATGATAGCAAAATTCCTTTATCGCCTGAGAGATATTTTTCCATACATAACCCTCAAGATCAATTTTCTCCTTGAATTTTGATGTCATGTTTTTTGAGCAAGGTCCAAGTCGAAATAACCTAATACAAAACAAATAAATTTATACTATTTTTAAAATTTAAACCTATAACTTAATTATAAACATATAATGTTTCATGTATTTCACTTACATATTATTGATAATTGTGATGTATTTCTTCCATCGGGTCCCTTAGCTCCAGCTGGTGGTCGTCTTCTTCATCCGCAGGGGTCGTGGATGGTGTAGCCTCATCTGCAAGTGTAGTGGGTGGAGGGGAAGAAGGTGATTCAGCTCGGGCTGCTACACCATGAGATGCTTCACCTGTACAGTAAGTACCTCTTAGTCATGATATAAATCTTAGTCGCATCATATCATGTCTTCTCTTTGGTTCCATATTTCAACCTGAAATTAATATTTGATTGAATTTTATAGGAATATTACAATTTGATTTCAATAATTTATATAATATATTGAAAAGGATATAATTGATTTATTGAATATAATATTCAATTACAAACACAAATTAATCGCTATCATCATTTAATTATAAATCAAATCATCTTCTTATTTTGAAGAATTTGAATCAAACTCAGGCTCTTCTTTAGATCTTTGGCCCTCCTTATCCTCTCCAGAAAAAATTTCAGCATATTCATTACATGGATTGTTCAAAAGTTCATTAACCTCATATGCGACAGATGCATTTATGTCATAAGCATCTTCCTGAAATGCTTCACTTTCAATTTTTTGTTCTCTTTTTCCACGTGATTAAAAAACACCTCTAGTTTTAACTTTGCAGACAGCCAACCAATCTGACTTATCTTGTCATAAGTTGGGAAAAGAGACATAATGCACTAGGATCGCTTGCATTACCAACATGAAAGGTTCCAAATGTTGAAATCTTCTTCACTTGTTGATTTCAACTAAATTGTATACCAACATTTGGAGTTGGATTAAACCAGTCACACTTAAATATCACACTTCGCTTTATTGGCAATATAGGGTGCTCAATTTCAAGTATCTCCATAATTTTCCATAATAATCCATCAATTCTCCTTGTATGTCAACTCCACTATTTATTATTGCCATGATATGACCATGATATTCTATATGATATTTGTATTCATTAACGAAATACCCTAGATATCATTTCACAGTTTGCAAAGGTCCCTTCGCAAGATCATATATGAACTTGTTCTCTATTATATTTTCTAAGGCCTACAAAAAGGAAAATATTATATTAAACAGTATAATGTCATTTGAGCACTTAAATCTTATAATTCAATTATTTCAATATTTGTAAGTGAAAATATACATATTGCTCGAATAATCGAGGAAAGTATCTTCCAACTTCTTCATTGATATCATCTTATAATTTGTCAGGCATCAGCTCGTAGAATCTAAAAAATTATTGTGTATTTTAGTTATTAATAACATTAAATTTCAAAATCAAAATAATCACTTGATATTTATTGCACGAAAGGTTAAACCTCTTGACAGTTTAATAAAATGTAACCATGGGCAGCCTCAACTTTTTCCTCTATTAACATTCTTCTTTTTGAACATCTATAAGTTCGTCTAGGATATGTGAAAATGGATAAGTTACCATCAGCATCACTAGGTCTTTCCTTATCATCATTATGAGAAACTTTTCATTCTCTTGTGTGAACATGCGGCTCAAAATATTGTGAACAAAATGTACTAACTTCCTCCATTAAATGAATTACATATCGAACCTTCAACTTTAGCCATGTTTTTCACATTTTTCTTCAAGTGATGCAAATACCTATATGAGCGAATAGGGTTATACGAATTTAGTTATGAGAACATGATATGACTTTAATTACAATAATTTTTGGTGAATTACGTACCTTTCAAATGGATACATCCAACGATATTGAACTGGACCAGCTAGTTTAGCCTTATGTGCTAAATGGACGGGTAAATGCTCCAAACGGTCAGAGAAGCTTAGAGGAAATATCCCTTCTAACTTCCACAAAATTACTGGAATTTTTCTTTTTAGTTTTTCCATTTCAACCAACTTAATTTCAGATGATGTTAAGCTTTTGAAAAACAAGCTTAATTATGTTATTACTTCCCAAACCTTATTCACTACCAACTCCCGAAATGCAGTTGGAATTAGCCTTTGCATAAATACATGACAATCATGACTTTTCATCCCAAATAATTTATACTTCCTCATGTCCACATACCTTGCCAAGTTTGAAATATAACTATCAGGAAATTTTAGACTTTTCAATCATTAACACAATATTTCCTTTTGCTTTTTGTTCAAAGAATAACATGCTTTCGGATATTTACGGGTGCGAAGATCTTTATGTAACTCATTCCTTCTACAAAAAAGTTTCAAATCAGCTCGTGATTTTGCATTGTCTTTTGTCCTTCCTTTAATGTTCATTATGGTATTGAACAAATTGTCAAAAATATTTTTTTAACATGCATCACATATAGATTATGACGTATCAAATTAGTTTTTCAATATAGCAAATCCTAAAAAATGCTTCGTTTTCTCCAACCAAAGTTTATACTAATGCTTGTATTAATTTCATTAGCTTCAAATTCTATAACTTTCAAGAAGCCTAATTCCTCATTCTCCTGCAATATCTCTTCACCAACTTTGTGAGGGGTAGGAGGTGTTTTACCATCCTATTCTTAATGAAATTTTGTTTATTATGCCTAAATGGATGGCCTGGAGGAAGAATTTTCTGTGGTTGTTAAACCAACATATTTTGCCTCCGTTTGAAACGTAAAACGCATCAGAATCATTGTTACAATAAGGACAAGCCAATTTCCCTACTGTGCTCCATCCAGACAACATGACATATGCCAGAAAATCACTAATTGTCCACATCAAAGCTACTCTCAAGAAAAAAGTTTGTTTTAGAGATACATCATATGTCTCAACACCATATTCCCAAAGATGCTACAATTCAAATATCAATGGTTGTAAGAGTACATCAATTTGATGCTTTGGATTTGTAGGCCCTGGCACAATCACTGTTAAGAACATATATTTCTTTTTCATAGACATCCATGGAGGCAAATTATAAGGAGTAATTATGACTAACCATGATGAATATTGCTGGCCAAATTGACTAAAAGATTGGAATCCATCTGTCGACAATCCCAACCTAACATTTCAACTTTCAGCTGCAAACTCATAATCAGTGTCATTGAAATGTTTCTACGCCAATGCCGCTGATGGATGACTCATTATTCCATCTTCCTGTTGGTGTTCATTATGCCGTCTCATGTGAGACGCAATAACATCAGAAGCATATAGTCTTTGAAGTCTTGAAGTTAGCGGGAAATAATACTTCTACTTCCAAGGTACTAACTTTCCTTTCATATAACACTTTATGGGCTTGAACCTAGACTGACCACAAAATTTGCACTCTTGTAATTCAACATCATCATCCCAATACAACAGACATCCTAAGTTGCAAGAATCAATCTTTTCAACAGGTAAACCAAGACCCTTAATAAGTTTTTTCTTATTGTAAAAACTATCAACCTTTGTGTGATCAGGAGGCAATAATCCATTATACCATCCAAGAATTTTATCAAAACTATGATTAGAAATATGCCCTTTAGACTTTATGCTCAGGATAGGAGCAATTGAAGATAATTGAGTCATTATCTCATAATTTGGCCATAGTTCATAGTCAGTGAGTGTAGTAAGTCAAAAAACTGTTTGGTTGTGGGTTGGGTTCTTCTTCAAGATTTTCTATATTTTCCTAGAAGGTATAAACGAATGCATCATAAACCATTTACATGTAAGGATTTTCATTTTGCATCCACATTATTTGCTCTAAATCCAATCCCCCTTCAAACTCATTTAAACTCACTGACGATTGTGCTTCATTACCCCTTAAGGTGCTACAAATCAACGGTTCCCTATGTTGTGTCCACTCAAAATAATTTGAGCTAAACCCTCTTCTCAATAAATGCCCTTTCACTTCATCAATAGGAAGCAAATGAATGTGTTTGCACTTTTTACATAGACATCTGATCTTTGGTCCATGCATATTTGTAGGTTGAGAACATGCATAATGAATAAAAGCTTTAACTCCCTCAACAAATTCAGGATTAATGAAACTATCATGTGGTAATTATCTATACATCCAAGATCTATTAACATTACTCATTTATGCAAAATTGTTAATTTAAAGTAGTGATTTCATAGTTAGTGTCCTTCACAGCACCCCAACATTTACAAAACACTAAACTTTACACATCCCCTAAGTATTAACCAATTGAATTAATCACCTACAATTGATTTCAAAACTACAGTACATGGCGTTTTTACACCTATGAATCAAAAGAACAAGTTCTCGCTGTGATTCCTAGGCTCATAGAATTTTTCACTAAGATGCCTCACGGGAGCTGCATCATGGGTTTCCAGCCTATATACTGTCCTAGGGGTTTATTATGGAATGAATTGTCTTGTCTATAAAACATATTAATTCCTTGCGTTAATACTATGTTTACATTAATCACATCAAAGTTGAAGTATTAATAGATCGAATTAATCACTTACAATTAATCGATCGAATTAATCACCTACAATTGATTTCAAACTCATTCCACATACAGTAAATACTTTCACTATTAAAGAAGAACATAAAAGCTCATCAATGAATGTAAGAATATTCTAAACAACAATACAAATTCAAGACCCCCTTTATATTCACATAAAATCCAAAGGTATCATAATCATATTATTAAAGCAATACATATGGTAAATATTAGTTGCATGACTAACTGGAATGGATGGACAACTTCAAACTACAATGAAAAAAGATGAGCGATGCTCTTCAACACAACATAAGATCTGGGAAAAACAATATAAAATATTTAATATAATATACTTGTGCTAATACAACATTATAAGCTAATGTATAAAAAAAAAGACAGAACATATCAATTACAAGACAACCAAACTTCTTAGACACTTACAGGATAATTGCCATATAGGAAGACAAAATATAGTTTGAAATGGTCAAGTCCTTTGGAGAAGGACCCAACTATAGAATTTCATCGTTACATTCAATGAGATCATTATTTTGGCGAAATCGACTGATTGATTGATGAATATAGGTAATGTTGGAAGATAGAACAAACACAAGGTGCTAAGAGTAAAAGAGACCAACTCATCTTTTTATTATTTCTACCTTAGTCTACATTAAATTAGCAGTATGAGAACGTAAAAGGTGGAATCAGTTATGCTTGAGAAAAAAGGTATGCCTTCATAACTCAGCTATACAAAACACGTTCATAACATCTCTTTAAATATTAACATGAAAATGAAAGCATGCATTCAAAAGATATTAAAAAATTATGTGTCAAACAATTATACAAATAATAGGAAAAAGAAACTTATAAAACCTATTATTAATATAAAAATATTATGACAATAACATATAAATGTTAGGAGCTTTCAATTCCACACTAACTGGGACAGCTCAACTTTTTGAGATAACAGTACAAATGTATGTCTCAAACACACAACGAGAAAAGGCAAAGAATTTTATATTTCGAGTTTATCAACGCATAAAGTCTCTCCATCATGTCAGGATTCCTTTCATCAGTGTTAAGCTTTTCCTAATGATATGAGTGGAATATCAAACACATAATGAGAAAAAGCAAAGAATTACCAAGGCAAATCAAGTTTTTCCAATATTATTTACAATCCCTTGTATGTACACATAGCTTGGTATATTATTCTCTTTCCCACATAAATTAAGTATTTCCCTCTCATCCCCTTTACACCATCATCTTGGATTGAACCAAAAAAACAAAAAGAAAAGGACAAGGAGAAGCTTTACTTTTTAACCAACAGCAAAAGGGTCTGCTTAGCTTCCCCACTTAGCTATTGTTCTTCCAATTTCTAGGTAGTAGAGTAGACTATTGAATTGGCATCCTTTCCCTCGTGAATTCACATGGGACAAATATGAACATTTTCTTCATTTCACTCATTTATGGACAGAAGTACAAACATCCAAAAAGATAACACCACCCTAGTCCCCATTAAATAGTTTTTGACATTGGTACGCCATCCAAAAGATATATCAAATGATTAGTGTATGGTGAATTGACTAAGCACTATGAATAAAGTAAAATGATCACATAATCACATTCCAATATACATGTTATACAGCAACTTGTGTCCAGAGACATTAAATCACTTATTCTTCAAATGCAGCTGTACACCAATCATTTGATTGAAAATTTAGCAATTGACTCTCCAATATTGTTAAGAGATTACCTGCTCTGTAAGAGGTATAAGGATTCTTTAGGATTTAATAGATCCACGAAAATATAACCCTCTTACAAAAAAAAAATTCCTGCGTTTAATCAAAACCAAGATCATCTCACTTTAATGCTTACAAAAACACAAACAAAAATAGTCAAATTGCAAGTTATGTTGATGTTAATCTTATTGAGTATTGATTATCAATAAATATAATAGATTACTTAACCAGTAAGTAGCGAGTAGTGATTATCAATGAATATGATCTATCTCATTGTTATATCTTAATATGTACAATTCATAAGAAATATTGCACAAGCAAAAGACTAATTTTTTTATAATAGAGTTATTTAAGAAGCCTAACAATTTCTTCCATTTATTTGAGTATGTCTTTGTTGTCTTCTTTTTGTTTTATTTTCAAATGTTGAATGTAACTTTAAACTAAAAAGCAAAAAACTCACTTTTAAATGCTTAGATAGGAAACTAGTGGGTGTTTGAATTGACCAATAACTCATACACATAGTAAGTTGATATTGTTATTTCCCTCCTCTTCTTTTTATATTATTTAATTGCTAATATTTTGTATTTTATTTAACTCATTAGACATGGCATCCAAGTAAACACTTGTGTTGAAATTGTTTTAATCATATATTATTAGTTTACGTGTTTTTCATAGTATTAGGATAAGCCTAATATGGTGTGAATTTTTTGCAGATATGCTTTGACTTTCATGATATTTGTAATATATAGTTACCGTCTTTAGTTTAGTGTGTTTGAATTTTTTATTCTTATAACTAATAGAAAAAAGAAAAAAACATTATTAGATCAACATTTCTTCCACAAGAATGATAGAAGAACATGGTAAATACAAAATGAAAGGTATTCAACAAATGTTGGGTTATTTATACTTCTTAAGTTTTCTTTATCACAAAAATTACTCACAACATAAGACAAGTGCACCTATCATTTAGTAATAACACAATGGTGAATAAAGTATCAATCTACTGAGGAAGTAGTATGAGTTCACTAAATTCTCCTAATATTGCCTTGTCTATTAAAATAAAAGGAATGATTTTAGTGATTGATAATTAAAGAATAAACTTAAACCTAGACCTAGGCGAAGTATACAACTACTAGAGATAGAATAAAGCTTATAATTAAGTGAAGAAAGTAGAAATGAATGTCATCTAGATAAGAACTCTTCCTAGTATCTTAGGTGTCATGATTCCTAAAATGGATGGTTAACTATCAAAATTTGCAAGTAAAATTGTTCTGTCTTAAGTTATAACTATCTATTCTCTTATTAGTTAACATGTATCTCTACCAAGTTAACACCCTCTTGAAAACTTTGAAATTTATGAAATTCTACAAAAAGTTTGTCTATCACTAAAAAGATCATATAGGTATATCTTCGGCACCCCATTCGACCCCTTCTACGTGAAATGTGGTATACTCATAAACAAACTCTCTCTTGCCATTTATGCTTGAATAGGTAAAATTTATTTGCTAACATAAGTAACTATGCATTAAAATCAATCAAAGGTAATATAAAGAAATATATCCCATTCATAAATAAAAATAAATACATATAAAGATAAATACTAGGATTCCCTCCTATCTAATTATATTTGATAACCAGCATTCATTATTTTTAAGCCAACAAATATAATAAATTAAATCAAAAATAGAAAAAGTTTTGGAATTGATCTTAATATTTTGTAGTAGGTTATGTATTGTTAGGATGATTCTAGTCTTCTATTTTCTTGAAAGCAATTGCTTAATGCTCCTCTGGTTTGATACTGTCCCCTTTAGCAATTAACCCTAACTTTAGTTTGAAAGAAAATGAAAGGAATCTAAAAATGCTTATAAAATAAGGTTTTTGGAAATTTTTACAAAGGGTAGACACCAATGTAGATAATCTTTATAAGCCATGGTCATACCTAAAGTTATGAATCTTTCTGCTTCTTTTTAAACAATCATATGAATTTGTTCAACCTTGGTATCATTCTAATACTTCAAAACTCAAAACATAGAAATTTAGTACCTCTTTCTTATCCTTCTATAGCATCTTGAATCATCTAATTCCGAGATAAAGTGAGAGAGTTATAGACAATTTAAGAAACATTGTCGAAGTTCTCCAACAAATCTTTTTAAACCCAAAAATTGTGTTTTCTTCATATTTATCAATTTTAATATTCTCCAATTCTTAAAGAAAACTCATCCTAAGGCAACATCTTAAATAATTAATTAAAACATAATGAAATCAATTAAAATCAAAGAAATTTATACAAAAAATATAGGAAAACACCTAGTAAGATATACATTATGCTTATCAAATATTCCTACACTTAAAGTTTTTCTTATCTTCAATAAATTAATATCAAAAGATATAAGCTAGGTAAATTATAAGATACTTCAATAGTTCAACCAAATTGATCAAATATTACCATTATTAGTTCAATCATCCAATTCATCTATCACTTAGATCTTTAAATAGTTACATAAACTTATAATGCAATCTCAATCTCACTGAACAATATTTGAAATTCAACTTAATTCAAACTAATTTACCTTATACATAAAGTAGACCAAAAAAGTGTTAAAAGCTAATTCAATATATCTAAAAATGCATATAATTGACTACTATAAGTTATTAAAATATGAATACTTAAAAATATCGAACCCCCCAAGGACTATATTACTATGATTATTAATCCTAGCCTAACAGTAAAACTAACTCAAATAAGATATAGTGAAAAATAAGAAAATTGCTAAACTGAAACAAAGGACAATTAAACTAGTAAAATGAAAGGATGAGACTAACCTTAAGGCTTCGAGGTTCACCTATGTGAAACTCCAATTATTGTGTAAGATTCATTATCATGGTGCAAATAACAATTAATTACCACCTTCAGATGCTAAATTTAGCCTAATCAAACTTATTAAGTATAGTTAACTACTTAATTATCACAATAGTCCACAAAATTCTTCTTTTTTTAGATCTATGGTAACATGCAATAAAGATGCTTAACTATAACTAATTTAACTACAAATTAAATTTAACTACAAATTAATGTGTAAGATATAGCCTATTAAAAAACCTAGGTTAACAACTAGTTCAAAATCCATAATAAAAACAAAATAAAGCAAATTTATCTTATTTTATCATATTATTAAGCTAATGCAGTCAACTCATAAGATGATATCACTTTTAATGGATCAATTCATTTGCACTATTCACCTTACCTAATTTCCCTAGATTTCAACTTACCAAGCTAAATACTTGGACTAAATGCATATATATAACTAAGTCTCATAGTAATCATTCCCTAGCATATAATTTGTACATTATCCTTAATATATGCATATATAGCAAAAAAATAAATGAATTAATGTATGCAAAAGGTGGAGAGAAAAAATGTAAAAACAAATTAAAAGAACATCTTATTAAAGTCCAAATTCATACCCTAATTCAGCAAATTCCACAAATTAAACATATTCATACCCTAATCAACACATCCAATTCAACTAACCCAATCAACACATATACCCTAATCGTCATTACGAAAATATTGCATACCATAATCAACACAGTTGACAGAGAGGAGATGCTCTAGATAGCGACAAACGACGATGGTCACGAGAGGAGATGCAGATGGCAAGGAGCGGATGGTGCGACAACTAGAGGAGACACACGACAAAGAGAGGATGGCAATGGGGAAAAAATGAAGAAATAGAGGAGAAAGGGAGAAGGAAGGTTTAGGGATGCTTTAACTCCCGAACCTAAGGGATGCTTTAACTCCCGAACCTAAACAACTTCTGGTATTTTTTAAAATAATTAATTAGAATTTAACGACGGAAAGTTAAGACTGTCAAAAAAATCACTGAAGAAGCGCAGTACCATTGGTAATAAACTGTCGCTGCTTAAAATTCATTGACAGAATACATATCCAGTAGTAAAATTCCGGCGCTATTTAATTATAGGAAGCATTCCCGCTTAATTTATCGATGGTTATGGAATTACAGTCGCTATATTCCGTCGGTAAATTTGCGTGAATGTTTTTCATCTACCTTTACCAAAGACAATTTTGTCCGTTGCAAAATGAAAATTTTCACGAAAATTTTACCGATGGATATTGATTTTCCATAGGTACTTAGCTACAGAATTAATTCTGTCAGGTAATTTTCCATCGCTAATGCATGCTTTTCTTGTAGTGTCTGACACAACAAATGAAAACCTTGAAGATGAGCATAAGCCATTCTTGGTTTTTGATTTGAACAATGAAGACTCAAATCAGAGGGAAGAGACTTGTGGGTAATTGTGAAAATCATAGAATTATAATGATTGCTCAAAGTCCAACTAAGATACCACCATCGTGATCTCCAATAGCTCAACAAATGGTCGGACACCCCGTAATTGTTCATATTCCACAATTATTAAGCAAGCAACATTTGGCTCATGAGTTAGTAGAAGACCACGCCATAAAAAATTAACAAAAAAAAGGAAAAGAAAGGAATAAGAGTAGGTCAATAGTAATAGCCTCTTGCAAGTCCTACAATTGAAAAAGTTTAACTTATTTGTGGTAGAGAATGAGACAAGACACTAAAAGACAGGAGAATTAGCCAGATAAATTTGATTTTTACCTTCCATATATAAGAGAATAGAGATGGCGGGGTCGATTATAAAAGCCTTGTAAAGCCTTCACAGGTAATACTCTGCCGCAATTCTCGGTACTAGTAGGAGAAGATTTATAAAAGTTGAAGTAGACCTGAAGAAGCTTGAGAAGGTAAAATGAACAAACTATAAGAAAACAGATGCCCGTGCTACATCCAGACACAATTATCAATTTAAATCCAGTTATAAGATTTTCAAAAAATCAAGAAATTAGACAATAATATTTATTGTATTACTGACACAACATATTTTATGAACGTAAAGATTTGAAAAGGTTAAGATAGAGGTCAAGAAAGGACTATATATGACTGCAATATCCTATGAGGTGAATACAACTTTAGAAGAAACAAAAAGATGATTTTATGTCACTATGATCTAACTGAGCATATTAAAACCGTTAAATTCTCCATGCAAACTATTATTCTAATAATTCATTGATTAGAACAATTATGTGTAAATCAAGCAAGAAGCTCGCTTTTATAATATCCAAAGGTTAAAATTGGTACAGTATGAAATTTTGTAAGACAAGTGTTATTAAAAACACAAAAATCTAGCAATAAAAAAGTCCATAAACTCTTTCATGAGCAACAATGGAACAATGAAGGCGTGATATCAAGAGATGGTTGGACACTATACAGGAATATAGCTGAGCTTTGAGTTTAAGCTCATGCATTTTTACGGGAGCAAAAAGTGTTATATCTCTTCCTAAACTATTATGAATTATTAACAAAATTTTGGAAGAAATGGACATACTCGCATTAAAGAGGAGAATAAATTGTTCGCCATTTTTTCATATGGTTTAAAGGCTACCTCTAACGTAAACGTAAGGAAGCATGAGAATCTATAAAAAAATGAAGCGAAAGATAGAATTTTGATATAATGAATTAAGAAGCAAAAAGAAATGGAAATGCAGGTAGGGATTTAAAAGTTGATAAAGTCACTAACAACTTTTGTAAATAGAACTTGCGATAATCTTGTTTAACCCAAAAAATCTAAAATTAATGGGATTAAAGGAATAGTAAAACCTTTGAAGAAGTATATACATAATAGAGGCAAAGTTGGAATCTTAAGAAGATATATAAAAAGAATCTTATTGACTATTTCTTTTTTTCCCTTCAGTTCGAAAAAATGCATAAAGTGATATAACAGGGAAATGGCGAACTTGAAAGTAACCAAAAAAGGTCTTTATTTTTCATCATGATTAGCTACATAGAGGACTCCTTCTGCGAGTCCAGCATAAAATTCATCTGCCATAAAGTTTTGTACATTCCAAAACAAGAAGCAGAAAAAAAAAGTAACCAAAAAATACAACGATTGATAGATTCTAAGTTAACGTTTGTTCTTTATTTTAAACTCGTGGGTAATGGAGTAAAAAGGAAAACAAATGATTATGAAAAAGAGAATACTGAGAAGTAACAGAAAAAGTGTAAGAAAAAATTTATCTATAAAATATGGTAGTAGTAATCATATGATAATGGAGGTTGTTATTGCAATACCAATCACTATATTATCTCTCTAAGAAAGGCAAGCCCTTAAACTCTTTGCAACCTTCTTCACATTATCACCTTTATCTCTTAAAAATCATCCAACATAAGCTTCGTTGTAGAATATCTCCTGTGATTAGGTAGAACATAACATTAATGGCAATAGTTATTCCCTTTAGTACTAATATAATCTTGAAGATAATGACAATAGAAACACAATATGCTTTTATCTAAAATTGAACATTTTGACTGTGAATGAAAAGCTTGATGTCAAACACTTAAATCGCAAAAGGAAGTATTCATAATTGCGATGGAGAAATGAAGTAGAAACACATAAAAGTTAAATCTTCATATATGAAAGAAAACTAAGTTTTAACGGTGAAAACACACAAGTAATATTAAGAGAAAGAAAGAAGGGCAAATAAGTTGGAAACCTTCTACTTTACGCAATAATTGAAAACATAAGGAAATAGAAGATATAGTTTAGCAGGTCGACTGCATTATTAAATTTTTTCAATGTGGTATTTTTCTTTGCTTTCTTGGACAATGTGATTTAATTGCTTAGAATGAGAGAAGGGGATTTGATATGATGTGCAGGCTCCAGTTTGTTTATTCATGTTCCTGAGAGAATAATCATGAATTCGCTTTATAGAAGCATTAATAATGAATTAATAGGAAAATCATAATTTAATATTTAGTCGACTGTGTTGGGTAACCTAATGTTAATATTTACATAATGTTAACAGAATAGAGCTAAAGTTATAAATGAACCAACAACTTGAGACGGATGGATTTATGTCAGCGCAATTACAGTTGTGACCCAATCTTTATACTGGATTTTCCCACTCAATTACTCCACTCAATAATTGTCAATCACTGTATCTTTCCACTTAAATATTGTGAAGATTTATGTCAGATAATCTAATCTTATCACCTATTAAGTGATGTTGCATATGGTGGTCTACGTAATGGTTGCATGCGACTCTCTATGTGTTTAAGCTAGTGCAGATTTTAGGTTGATAAGTTAAATTGTTCAGTCAAGTCTAGACAACCAAAATTTATTACTTTGAGATTTAGTCGGCTTCTCAACTCAATAACTCTTAACATTTGGGCCATTGATGTCAAATTTTGGCATTTTGGCCTATTTTAAAGAGTTCTTAAGTGGCTGAATTGATACATATTTCTTCATTTTCATATCAGAAATAGACAAGGGAAAAAGAACATAAAATAAAACATACCCATCGATGGCCGATGGAACAAATATTAAAATAGTAAGAAAACTAACAATATTATTTTTCCATAGTTTAAGAATCAAAACGAAACTGGTATTGCTAAAAAAATATTAGCAAAAAGCAGCTAGAGTGTAGTTCTCATCTTGAATTCAGAGTGATTCGAGCAAGGTTTGTGGGAACTGACAAAATAGGAACCTTGCTAACTTGAACAACATCATAAAAACCATTTGCAAAATTGAACACTGGACATCGATCAATCAAGGAAAATAAAATTTTGACTTCAACGCAATTCACACTAGAACATGAGATAACAATTAGTTTTAATAGAGGTTACTGAGCATGTTAGGAACAACAAATCTAAAACTATGTACAAGTGAGATGATGGTAAAGAAGGTGTTATGACAGATGCCGGAGAAGGTGAGGTGACCGAAGTAGGCGGTGGTGGATGCATAGGCTCCTATTTTTCCATCATTCTCTTCACCAGATTTTCTAAGAAACCTTCCAGCTTTTTCTTTGATTTTCTTCTTCTTCTCTAACTTGCAAATTCCTTTACCATCCTCAATGAATCATCACAGACATCATCATCTGATGATGAATTGCAACATTGTTCTTGAATATCTAAGGCCACATAATGGCATAATGCTGCATCAAAAAAGAAAGAACTTACCATTAAATCAAACTCCAACATCGAATAGTCACTGTGTTTCTTAAATACTAACATTCTTCCCAATAGGAAACCAATAATTTGATATTACCATCAAAACTTCAATAACATAAGGTAGAATTCAGTCTTGAACAACAAACTTTGGCAATATCAGTGCCTCTTCCATAGCGTCAAACACCACCCAACACATTACATAACATTACTAAAAATAAAATAATGTTGAAGTTATGAAAACCGATAAATGACTTGTAGCATTCAAACAAATTCCTCATCAGACTTCAAAAAATCCTCATTACATGAATCTTACTCTTCGCTACATTCTCCCTTGTCGTTGAT
Organism: Erythroxylum suave; assembly: GCA_027563595.1. NCBI lineage: Eukaryota > Viridiplantae > Streptophyta > Magnoliopsida > Malpighiales > Erythroxylaceae > Erythroxylum > Erythroxylum suave. The sequence goes on from JAOSBN010000006.1 coordinate 15,837,027, forward strand.
GGAAAGCAACTTGATTCAGTCAATGAAATTAGATTAATCCAAAATTAGGTTTATCATCATCTCTCAAAGAATCTACATAAGCCCATAAGATCGACAATAAAGCATAACTGAAGGAAAAAAGGTAGATAAAGAAAAGAAAAGGAGACCTTTTGTCAAAGCTAAAACTTGAAAGCTTTCACGCCATTATAGGAGTCGTAATCTGTTAAGTCAAGAGGACTTTACGATGATCAATTTTGATGACAATCAAATAATAATAATGTTAGAAACAAATGAACATTTTGATAAGTGTGTTAAGTGTGCAGACGAAGTCAACACAGACGCAAGACAACATAGACACAAAAGTCAATACAGACGGAAGTTAATATAGATGCATGAAGATAGACGCAAAGATATAGACGCAAAGAGATAGACTCAAAGACATAGACTCAAAGAGATAGACACAAAGATATAGACGCAAAGTCATAGACGCAAAGACATAGACACAAAGACATAGACGCAAAGTCATAGACACAAAAAGATAGACGCAAAGAGATAGACGCAAAGAGACGCAAAAAGATAGACGCAAAGACATAGACGCAAAGACATAGACGCAAAGAGATAGACTTAACGAGATAGAAGCAAAGAGATACACACAAAGTCATAGACGCAAAGAGATAGACGCAAAAACATAGACGCAAAGACATAGATGCAAAGAGATAGACGTAAAGACATAGACGCGAAGACAAAACAGATGCAAGTCAATGTAGACGCAAGTATACAGATGCAAGATGATACAGTAGCACATCGGACGGTTACTTAGTTGGAGTTAGTTACAGAACTCAACTAAATGACGGTTATCAAGAATTAAGAAGAGGTTATCAAAGATCAAGAAGCAGTTAGAGACTGAGGCTATAAATATTAATCTTAGTCGAAGCTTTCGAGCGAATGAACGAATGTTTTTTACAAGTCTTACAACTTTGAGAAATGTGTGATCTTTGAATGCTTACTTAGAAAAGCAAATTTTTGTAGTGCGATACTGAGAGAGCTAAACATTCTGTAATAATAGCTCACGATATCTTTTTCTAGTGAGAGAAAGAGATGGCAGATAGCCTGGAAAGGCTAAGATAGCTGAAAGAATACTTGGTGTAAGAGACCTGAAGAGGCTTTAGAAGAGAAAAGAATACTTGTAATTTTTTAGAGTATAGTGAAAAACTTAGACGAACTCTGAGAACTGGACGTAGCCCATGATTTGGGGTGAACTAGTATAAAAAACGCAGTGTTTACTTTCTATCCTTTACTTCAGTTTACTTTGTTGTTAAAAAATTAGATAGAAGTTATTTTACGATTTCATTACATAATAACTTTCTTATAATCTGAATGATATCTTCTTAACAAGAAAAAGAAGTTCTTAACAAAATTTTCGTATTTACGAAAAGGGATACACTGTTCAACCCCCCTGTGTATCGAATTTCTTTTATGTAAAGTCTATACTAACGTGTCATTTACTTCAATTGGTATCAGAGCTCGGTTTCCAAGAACCACCTTTACAAAGTGAGGATAAAGATCCATGGCAGAATCACTTGTTTTTATAACTGAAGGTGCCTCCGTCACAAGACTCCTACATTCAATGGTAAAGATTATCATTATTGGGAAGACAGGATGCAGCTCTTCATAGAATCCACACACATGATCTTTGGGATATCATCAAGAATGGCCCATACGAGCTAGTAGATGATGAAGGAAATGCCATTCTTTGAAATAAATGGTCAGCTGATCTTAAAGCCAGAATTCAACTAAATTCAAAGGCCAAGTTCTTCCTGAGTTGTGCATTGAGCAGAACTGAATACGATAAAGTTCATAGATGCGAGACTGCGAAGGAGATGTGGGATAGTCGATCCATCACACATGAAGGCACAAACTAGGTGAAAGAGTCCAAGATCAGCATTCTTGTACATCAGTATGAGCTGTTTA
>JAOSBN010000006.1:15855770-15871881 GCA_027563595.1 Erythroxylum suave
ATAAACCCTTGTTCCTATGTACACAATGTAAGTAATAAAATTATCTTCAACTTCAACATTCAACATGCCAGTGATGTGTGCAAAGATATCTCAGGTTTTCCCCCTCTCTCTCTTCCTCCTCGAGTACAGTCTCCATATCCTAGGTTTATTGTTATTGATCCTAACATTATTGTACGCTCATAGGAGGAAATCTAGTCACTTGAAGAAGCAAAAACATAATATAGTTGCTAGATCCAATGTGGAAGCTGAATATAGAGCTATGGCTCAATGTGTGTGCAAACTGTTATAGGCAAAGAAGCTGATGAATGAATTACAACTAGCGGATAAAAGAAGTTCATCTCTCTACTGTGATAACAAAGCTGCCATTAGTATAGCTCACAATCCTGTTCAGCATGATAGAACAAAACACATAGAAATTGACTGACACTTCGTGAAGGAGAAACTTGTGAATGGCTCTCTAGAATTAGTCCATGTGGGGTCAAATGAACAACTAGCCGATGTCTTAACCAAATGATTATACAACAAACAGTTTCATAACCTCATTTGCAAGTTGGGCATGTGCGATATGTATGTACTAACTTGATGGAGAGTATTGACCAGAGATTATTAGCATTGATACTATTATAATTATACCTATAGTCTCTCTTATAATTGAGAGATTTCATAGTGTTAATAGCTAGATTGCTTCCTAAATAGTCTTAGGAATTTTGTATATAAACCCTTGTTCCTATGTACACAATGTAAGTAATAAAATTATCTTCAACTTCAACATTCAACATGCCAGTGATGTATGCAAAGATATCTCAGGCTCCCCCACAACCCCCCCCCCCTTCTTCCTCTGAATTTGGCTCCTCAATCCAAAATAGTCGCTTACATTTGTGCCCCATCGAATAAGTCTCGTCAAAATTGTAGTACAACCCCTTCTCTCTTCTTTCAGCTATTTCTGCTTTGTTTAAGCGCCTTCTTAACAAGCTATCTTGGAGGTTGTTGTTTTAGCCGCCAAGTTTACTTGACTTCCTAAAGGTGTGGTTGCACTCACGCTGGTGCGCTTACTACTACTGTCCAGCTGCAAAGATGACCATAGGATGGTGTTTCGGCTGCCTCTTGCCCTTTGGGTGTATTGCATCTGCATACATTGCAATTTTCTTTCACATGCTCTTGCTAAGTTCATTTTAGCTCCAAGACTAACAGGATATTGCATCTCCACTTCGATTCGCAGCCCTTCTACCAACCCAGTTGTGAATAGATTTACTAGTAGGTCTCGTGGAAGCCCTATGGTACGAGCTAGCATTGTTTGGAATTGGCATTGATATTCTTCTACGCTCCCTATCTATTTGAGGTTTGTCAATTCTCCTAAAGGGTTGTTACTAAGGTGAGGGTCGAATCTCATATTGCAATGGCTTTTGAAAGAGTACCAATGCATCCTTAGTTTTTCTTGTTCAAGTTGACAGAATCACAGTTGGGCCTCCCCTAGTAAGTGAAAAGCTGTCAATCTTAACTTCTCCTTCTACACTATTCGTTGGCTTAGGAAAAGCTGCTCACACTTGTGAAGCCAAGTCAATGGATAAATTAAGCCATCGTCCATTGAAAATTCCATCTTAGTATATTTAGGCACCATTCTTGCCTCGCTGCCTCCATCGGTCCTCTTCTCCCGTGGTGATGGTGATGGTGCCTGATACCCGCTTGCTTTTGCTCCTTCCAACCTTATAAGCATGCAGATAATCTCTACATATTGAGCCTTCAATTCTTGCTGCCCCATCTCTAATGTCTGCATCCTCTGATCCATCTGCCAATCTGCCGAAGATTGCTCTGCAGCAGATGGCTTGTTTTGCCCATAAACTCTTGCTCTGATACCAAATTGTTATGTGCCTCTGCTTGGGATTGAGTCCATGGACGATTCTCAGGAAAGTTAATATCTTTTCCATTATTAACGTTGGTTCCCTTCCTCGCATAACCTATTTTTAATGATGAAAACTAGCGGCACTTGTCAAGGACAAGGCTTGCCAAGATTGAACTAAATTATTCTACCGCTAAGCTAATTTTTATGATAACTTGTTGCTTACTTTATTGCGTAACATAATAGCCTTATATAGGTAGAGAAACATAAAAGTTCCACCTAAACTAGGACTTCTAGAAAGACTCCTATTCAAGCTGGTTTAGGACTCTTAGAAAGACTCCTATTCAAGTTGTTTTTATTAACATAACTATAATAGAAACTACTGCAGAAATAATAGACTCCTAAAATAAAATAATCCTTTAATAGACTCCAAATAAAACACTCCTCTTTGCAAGTAGTTGTTATCTGCCTCGTATGTTCATCCCACAATGCATCTATATCGACTACCTACTCTAGGTATGGGGCTGTCTCTGTACAAAATAGCGGAGATAAGTTTTGAGGCTATGGTTGACCATTTTGGTATGGCTATCTATTTGAAGATGGTAAATAGTGTTGTGTTGTGGCTGGGTTTGTTGTAAACGAAATAGTTCCTTCCAAAAGTTACTTATAAAAACCTTGTCTCTGTTGAACACATTAGATCTTGGAAAGCAGTGAAGTAAATATGCTGGAAAAAATATTTCAGCCACGATGGATGCAATGTAGGGATGTTTAAGAGCGACAAAATGGGCATATTTACTGAGTCTGTCCATTACCACCATAATTGCACTCAACTTTACTAATTTGGGTAGTCCTTCCACAAAATTCCTGGAGATATCATCCCACACTTGTTCCAAAATAGGAAGAGTTTGCACTAATCCTACTGGAGAAAGTGACAAGGTTTTGTTTTATTGACAAACTACACAGCTGTCCACATGTTTCTTAATATCAGCCTTCATTCCTTCCCAATAGAGCTTTGCAATCATCCACTTGTAGGTCTTCAAGTAGCTAGAATGTCATGCAACCAAATTGTCTTGAAATTTAGCAAAAATTTTCAGAATTAATTTTGAGGTTTTAGAGAATACCAATTTGTTCTTGTAGTAAAGCTGGCCCCCAACCAAACTCTAATTTAGATATGCTTGCAAGGCTTGTTTGATTTTGACTAAGTCAAGGTAATAGTCGACCTCTTCTTGAAGAAATGGTACATCGATGCATTGTGCTATTATAATATTCAAGAATTCGGGTATGCGATAGAGAGCATTTGTCGCCTTTTTTAGAGAGCATCTGTTGCCTTTTTTTCCCCTTAGTTTATATTCAATCTCAAAATCATATCCCAATAACTTAGTCAACCCTCGTTGATGCTCCTCAATGATAAGCCTTTGCTCAAGTAGGTGTTTCAAGTTGTGCTAGGCAATTCTGACAAATTTTTTCCCTACCTAATAGTTAATGCTGCCACTTTTGGATTGCGAATACCATAGACATGCATTCCTTTTTGTAAATTGACTTTAGGCAAGCATGCCCTTTGAAAGCTTGACTGAAAAAAGCTAGGGGTCAATTTTGCTGCATCAATACTGCCCTTAGTCTTGAGCATGATGCGTGTTTGTTCATCAAAATTAGGAAGAGCTAGTACCCGTGGCTGCACCATGACCTTCTTAACTTGTTATACAGTCGTGGTTGCTTCTTTGCTCCACTTGAATGCATCTTTCTTTAAATGGGGCAGCTATCTTATCGTAGCCTTTGACAAATTGTCGATAGTAACCCGTTAATCCAAGGAAGCCTAATAATTCAAAATTTTCAGCATCAGCCACTGTCCCATTACCTTCACCTTTTTAGGATCAGCAGTCACTCCCTCCTTAAATATGACACGACCCAAATATTTAATCCTATTTCTGTAGAAATAGCAAATTTTAAAATTAGGGAATAAGCGATGAGTTCTAAGGATGGTTAGTAATTCACTTAATTGTTGCAAATGGAATTCCATGGAGCTGCTTTATATTAATGTTAAAAAAAAAAAAAACTAAGACCCATTTTCATAACGTCGGTTTGAAAATGGACATGATCAAAAACTTGTAATGACCCTCATGAGTGCAAAATGCAGTTTTTGGGATATCCTTGGTCTTTACTTGACTCTAATGGTATCTTAACTTTCAATCCAGCTTGGAAAACAGTTGAGCCCCTCTCAACTCATCAAGTAACTCGTCCAACATAGGGATGGGAAATTGGTCAGGAATTTTCGCCTTATTCAAAACTCGGTAGTCTACAAAAAATCTCTAGCTGCCATTTGATACAAAAGTTACCTTGGGACTTGAACTTTCGCCGAATTCTATCGCCAACACTCTTTGCACGGCAATATCACTTAGGTCTGCTTAAGAAAGACTCAGCTCTCAGCAAACCCTCGAAGTGTTTCACTTGCACACTCAATTTGAATAATGCTTAAGAAAGCAATAAGAAAAGATAGGCAACAAAGAAATAATAGAGATACGGCTAAACCAACCTTTATATTACTTTCCCTCAAAAGAATACAAGAAATGCTCTCTCTTTGAATGAGTTGAGAGCAAAGCTCGAATGAGCTATATATGGGCCTCTTGACTTAGAAGTCAAGTTATTTTCAGAATCCCACTCAATTTGAATTACCTAATCTCACTCAAACTGCACCACCTAAGATTGTGCTAAGATCACGTCTATCTTTATCAGATTACATCACGTGGACCAATTGGATGACACTCCTTCTAAATAGGACTCTAATTGATAAGATAGGATAACAGAAGAATAGAGCTTATATTCGACTAGGACACTAGCATCTTTATCCGTGAAGATCTCCACTATCTCAGATGTTGAATCCCACTATAATTCTAACTCTTCGTCATCGCTATATCATCGAAGATCTCCCTACGATCTCTATCCGTTGATGGTGCAATGTGATCTCGCTGAAGCCCACGTAGCCCATTAGCCTGAGCCAACACTTCCCACAACAAGTCCGTTAGTCATGGTTTGTCTATTTGAGCGTGCTAAGTCCTTAGTCTGTCAAGTCCTTAGCTTGGGTCGAGTTAATATCCACGAAGTCCTAGACTCTACCAAGATTCGCACCAAGTCTGATCTCACTCGCCCACGTTTGCCTTAGTGTTTTCACACGCCTCTCTCATGTGTGAATCGAGTGAACCTTCCCCCCTAAGGTACATCATAAAGGTCGCTGAGAAGTGCTTCGGAGTTTAAGGGTCGAACACCATCCTTCTTCTTGACTAGGAGTATAAGGCTTGAAAAAGCACTTACGCTAGGCTGGATAATCCCCGCAATTATCATCTTTACTAACCTTTCTATCGCATCCTTTTGATAATGGGGGTTCCAGTAAGGTCAAACATTGATGAGAGTTGTTTTGGGTTTTAAATTGATTTCATGACTTTTTTCTCGCCATGGGGATAGCTCGGCTGACTAATGAAAAATTTCTTGGAATTCTTCTATCAACCCTCGCACCCCCTTCTGAAGTTGATCCTTTTGATCCTCCTCTGAAAGAGTTAGCCTAAACCAAAACCATCATTCCTTGGCCTTCTTAGATAATAGTCTTGTCCATAGGTTTTAGGGATATGATTGTTTTGCTTAGACTAATGTCACCGCGCAGCACTGTTGTCTTTCCTCCAGTGGGCATCCTCCTTGTCGAAGAGTGCTGAACAAAGTCAATGTGTTGCGTTGGAAAAGGAATTTGAGCCCTAAGACACATCTTACCCACCAAGATTGAAAGGAAGGAAATCCCATACTATTGTGACCTCTTATAGCTGAAGTCGACCCCTTTGCAAATCCCTTTACCTAGTACTCGTGCACCAATTCTCATTGTTACCCATAACTCGTTGTCTCTAGTTTTACCACCAACGTTTTACTAATGAAGTTATGGGTAGCCCAACAATTAACAAGGACTGTTACCTCCTGGTCCCTTATTGTTCCTTGTAGTTTCATCAAGTGTGGAGAGCTTAATCCAAAGATTGAATTTCGTGTCAGAAGGATTTCCCCTCACTTATAACAATGCTTTAGCGTCTGATTGCCTTTTATCTGTCCCTAGCTTGCCTTCTACTTCATCATCCAAGACAACCAAGATTTTCAATTCCTGATTTTTACACTTATGCCCAACATGATATTTTTCATCACACTTGAATCATAACCTCTTCTCCCTCTTGGCCTAAATTTCAGCTACAGACATTCGTTTGAAATTTGAATTAAGGTTACTAGGTCGAATAGTTGTGAATTTATTGGGATGGGTTTGCTGTGTTGGTAGTTTGGTGGGTGGTTGGATTAATATTAAGGTGGGTTTGTGTTGGCTGGGTCTAGTTGGTATATAGGTTTGGTGGGTTTGTGTAGGTTGGGTCTAGGTGGTATATAGGTTTGGGTTATTGGCAATAGTGGGGCTCCACTTAGTTTGCTTTTTTAACTTCTTGGCTGCATCATTGTGCTAGATTGGGGTCAAAACCAGGTTACCTTCTTCTATCCTCTCGGCTGACTCCATTAATCCTAGTAACCCTAAGCAACTCATATTCATTAGTTCCCCTTCGACAGCTTCATCAAGCCTATTAAGAAATATTGCCACCAGTGCGTCATCATCCAGGTGTTTTAGTGTAACGGTTAACTCCTCAAACTCCTTCCGATATTGCTCCACTGTGGATGTTTGCCATGGTGACAGGAGATGATGCTGATGAGTCTCTTTGCATTTTGGCAAGTATCTTCTCAGAAGTTGGGTCTTGAACTCATCCCATGTTAATATGGGCCGTCGATTCTCCTCCCGTTGTAATCATGCTAATGCTACATCCCGAAGGCACACCATTGCTACTTCCATCGTTTCTGCCTCAACAAGTTTGTTCACAACGAAGTACTTCTCCTTAGGTCATCCTCCTCTTCGTATGTGGGTATCCCTACTTTACGATCATACTTGTGGCAGACTAGAACCCAGTGCTACATCCGTCTGCTCCACGAGTTGCCTCTATTGTTGGACGCATGGCTGGGTTGGGGGATCCTGTATCCACTTGATTCTGCTATACTTTCCCCCACAGAGATGACGCTCTTGTGAATGGCATTTAGGACTTCATCCAACTTTTGGTTTAAAGAAGAAACTGAGAAGTCAAGGAGAGACAGATGACTCTTAATTGCCGGCAGCTTCTCTTCCATATTTATACTCTTGCTTCCATCCTTGTCAGTGGCATTCCCTAGGTTCTGAAATTGACTCTGATACCAAATTTCTTGTCTCTAGTAAAACAGCAGAGAAATAGATAATAGTGTAGGTCCTTTATTCAGATGAAAATTAGTAGGGATGCAATTACAAGCAGTATTTGAGAGGTGCCATTCTTTCATTAGACATTTTCTGTCCTAGTACATCATGCATGCCTGCTTTCACTTCCCCTCTGTCAGCTACATATTCCCTAACCTAACATCTTGCCTTTCCAACCATGCCACCTCAACTTTGTAGCATCTTTCTAGCAATAAAACAAACAAGCAATAAAGCAGAAATAACAAATAGCAGCCATTCGGGATTAACCTTAGGAATTGTTGGGCTTTTCTTCTAATCGTTTGGCCCCTTTTCTTTCATCTTGAATAGAAAAGCTTAACTGGAGGCCTACTAGTGGCATGACTTCTTTAATATGTACACGTGTTCTTGTGTTTTTAGGAGGCTATGTCCAGCAACTTTGGTGTATGATGGAGTACACTTTGGAGTTTAAGCACCACCATGCCTCATGGATTGATCTAGTGGACCTGTGTTCATTGGGAGAACCCAAGTAGTGCCACCAGAAAAACAAAAGGCATAGACCTGCCATTGCTATCTTTATGAAATATTGTTTGCTTCATGACAATTGTTGGCCTTTGTCTCTTCTTCCAAGACCATGAGCTATTTGCTTTAGGTTGCACTTGTGAGAAGCTTTAACATTTTAGGATACAAGCATGAATCTAACCCATAGGAAAACATCATTGAAGAGCATCCAAGTATGTTTGAAAGAAGCACAAAAATTGAAGCTTTCGTGGTTTAGTCCCTAGTCGTACTACATGAAAAGGTCTACATATTTCACCCAAGCTTTGCTTTTGGTGTGTATAGTGGATGAACCAGACCATAAAAAATTCTTCAGTCCTTTGTTCAATAAGCTAAATACTGTGGATTGCAACTGGGGATGTAATGACCAATGGATTTGACTGTTACTTAGGAGAGCTTTGACCTCCTTTAGGCTTTTAGCATGTGAAAGGTATCCATGGTCCTGGTAGAGATTATGTTTCCAATCTTTTGGATATTGGGGATGTCAATTTTGGCCCGGGCCAAAATTGGTTGTTTTTGACATTGTTTTTGAAAAATATATAAGGTGCCAGATTGGCCCGGTCGACTGTGGCTCATTGGGTCATGGGCCAGTCAGCCCGTGATCGGGCCAGGAGCACCACAGCCCATCAACATCCCTATTTTGGATTAGGGGCAAGAAATCAGAAACAATGAGTTTCATGGAGATGATAAAAAGGCCTAGGTATTAGATAGGAAGTGATTGTGAAGAGTAATTGCGAAGAGTAACTGCAGACCGTTTCTGTGTTGTGAGCTACATTATGAGAATTTGCAGAAACAAAAATGCTAGTTTTGTTGCTGTTAACATTAAGATCAAAGACGCCTTTAAAAAAGTGATCGAAAGTGTTTGAATGCCTCAAGAATACATTTAGATAAGAGTTCTCAGCATTGCGCAACCTTTTTTATAAAACTTTTTATCTTTTTCTTTTGTACAAGTTTTTCTTCTGGTCAAGGTTTTTGTGCAAGTCCATTTTTAAGCATTTTGATACTGGCTTTGCATATTGAAGATTTAATTCTAAACTCCAACTTGTTCTTGATTTGCGTTTTGTCTTTGAAGTTCATTATATTATCATATCTGAAATTTGACAGTTCTCCCTATGACTTGTGTTGCAGTACCACCCAGATGTCAGCAAACATTCACAAGCCGTTGAACTGTTCAAGAGAATTCATTATGCATATGAAGTAAGCAACTCCCAGCAATTATGAGAAATGATGACTCTTTTGTTACGACAATGTCATGAGTATGCAATTCCTAACAATTGTTAGAAATGACGACTCTTTTGTTATTTATCTGTTGAGATGCTTAAGATTTATCTTCAGTTCAAAATTAGGCAGGTAAATTGTTGACCTCTTTTTTCTGAAAAATGGTAATGTATTGATTTGAGCATATGGATGGACCCATTTGAAGCAGTTGTTAATAATGGAATCTGATTCCTTTCTTCTGTGTTTTCTCAATCATTTGGAATAATATGTGGAGAGATGGCATCATAATGCTTTAAATAGAGCGATGTACTAGCCTTTTCTTTACCTTGTTGCTTTTCAAAAAGATGCCAAGTGAGACTAAGAAACATATGTTTCTAAAACAGGTTCTATCTAATACAGTAACAAGGAGTCAGTATGATCGAGCTCTAAGATTTCAAGAGAGCACAAGGAGGTTGAACCGCAGAAACCACTATTACAGTTCTAGATATGAAGATAGAGCAAGGATATATAGGTGGGCTAAATTGAGGCAGCACATGCAACATGAGAGATATTGGGAACAATACGAAGGAATTGATGAAGACTCATCTTCCTACGGCGAGACTGAAAAGATGGAGGGAACAAGAGGCCCCTTTAGTGAAGTGCTTAGGTCTGCCTTCATATCTTTGTTCTTATTGCAGACGTTTGGATGTCGATTGTCTCTTACATTTAGCAGCCTGCTGGCTTTGTTTGACCTAAAATTGGATGCTGGATACAAAGTGGGGCATTTAGTTGCTTGGGTTTTGGGTGGCAGAGTAGGTATACTCCTTACTTTGTGTCTCCAATTTGTGAGTTGGTTGTGTGGTAAGACCAGCAGCAGCATTGTTACTCTGGTAGTAGTAGCAATGTGGGTTGGCTCAACTCTTGCTAGAAATGCACCACTCCCCCAAGGCGCACTGCTTGCTCTACTTTACATGTCAATCAAGCTGCAAGTCGACATAAACTAAACCCATTTAGGTACAGCATATGCTGGTATTTCTAGACGGACTGCTGTCTACTTAAGTATCTTATGTATACACTTTCGCCTACAATTTTAGTCGCAGATGGACAATGCAATTGTGCATATATATGTATATACAAGCACATTTTGTTGATTGCCAGAAAAGTAAGAATGTAAGCTCGTGTCAGCAGAAAATTGGATTCAGTTTTGGGCTGAAACAGGTCCGAAGAGAATAATCGGGACAGAATGTCTCCCCAAAAAATTTGCCTCGTGGTAACAACCAGTTTCATCAAATGCCTCTTAACACGATGTCTAGGCCACATGTCCCCCGTGATTTGAAGTGATGGAGTCAAAGTAAAAGGGACTCTTAAAAGTTGCTTTCCCAAATTCCAAAGTAACTGCTATTAATAGTAATTGAGAATCTACTGTTGGAGACAATTCGCAGCATAATCTTTTTTTTGGAAATAGGTGATTTATTTCCAAAGAAAAGAAAAAATGATGCTTACAATAACATGTTTCTAAACCCTCTTGACTGCAAGACGGAGGGGTTATTTGGTACAGTGCTGATCATGTTACATCTTAACAGATAGGTAAACAAGATACCTCTAACAATTCTATTAAAGGAGAGAGAACCAGAAGTGAATCGCATTAAGCTTCGTTCCCTCCATATGTAGTAAAGCGTGATGCTTATATAATGGCTTTTTTAGCTTGACTACGAACACCTCGCTTGAGTCTTCTAACTGCATATTCCTTTAGCATGCTCCAGCTCGTTGGCATATCCCAGCTATTGAAAGTTGGTACATGTTTCCACACCTTTTCAGAGAACCTGCACTTAAAGAACAAGTGTTCGTGTGTTTCCATCTCACTATTACAGAAAATACATAGAGGGTTTTGAGGGAGTGACCACTTGAGAACATTGTCCATGGTGTTCAGCTTGCCCTGCCAGGCAAGCCAAAAAGTGAACGCCATTCTTGTATAGGTCGATCAATGCTTTGATATGTGGCCTGTGATGAGAAAGGAATTCCACTCCCAGACTTCCAAACACAAGTATCATTCAAGACGTCGACACATAATAGAGCAATATTCCGCAAGCGAAGGATCTTCTTGAAACACCAAGAATGATGATTCTGTAACTCAAAATCCCAGAGAGATATGTTCCTTTTTAAGTACCTTTCATGAATCCAACGGACCCATAAAAGGTCCTTTTTTTAAGGCAAGATCCCATGAATGTTGCATCATTAAAGACTTATTTAGAAGAGTTAGCTTTTTCAGATCCAAGCCACCAGAAGAGATAGGGGAGCAAACTTGAGTCCAGTTTACCATTGCCTTTCTAGACAATTCAGCATCGCTTGACCAAAGAAAAGATCGAGCAACATTTTCAATCATTTTAATGACTCTAGCTGGGAGAACAAAGATTTGGGACCAATAAAGCTCAATGCTGCGGACGACAGATTTTATTAGCTCATGTCTGCCTGCATAAGATAAAAAACGTGCACTCCAATGCAGTATACTAGCCATTATTCTTTCAACCAATAGGGAGCAATCATCAAATGAGAGCCTCTTATCAGTAAGAGGCAGGCCCAAGTATTTAAAAGGAAAAGACCCCTTCCTAACATTCATCAGCTCATAGATCTCATTGCAAGTATTCAAATGTAAGCCACCAAAGAAAATGCAACTTTTTGAGAGATTAATCCTCATGCCGGAGGTGGAAGTGAACTCCTACAGTCTGTTAAAAACAGTTTGAATGGAAATGGAATCTCCCTTACATAAGAGTAGGAGGTCATCCGCAAATAAAACATGAGTGAGATTCAACTTCTTGCAATAAGGGTGGAAGCCAAAGCCCCTAATATGCTTCAAATTGGCCATCAATCGAGAGAAATATTCCATAACAAGACAGAAGAGGTGAGGGGACAAGGGGTCTCCTTGCTGAATTACCCTTTTACCTTCAAAGTATCCGCACAGTTCTCCGTTAATCATCACAAAATAAGAAGGGGTGGTAACAAACTGTACAGTACAGTAATGAATTTCGAGGGGAACCCCAGGCCTTTAAGAACTTGTTCCATAAATTGCCAATTTACCGAATCAAATGCTTTCTGAATGTCTACTTTAATGGTGCATCTTGGGGATATTCCCCTTCTATTATATCTACACATTAGTTATTGAGCAATAAGCACATTCTGTGATATTTTCTTCCCAAGAATAAATGCTGCCTATTGGCTGCCAATTAAGGTCTGAAGAACATTTGTCAATTTTCTTGCAAGTATTGAGGAGATGGCCTTATAGATGACATGGCAACAAGATATGGGTCTGAAATTAGTGGGAGATTTCGAGCATTTAACCTTAGGGATCAAATGAATAACAGTATTGTTTACCTTTTTCAGAAGTCTACCATGATTGAAGAAGTGCAAAATACCTATAGATGCATCATTAGAAATGACACTCCAAGCTGCCTTGAAGAAAGATGAAGAAAAACCGTCCGGCCCCGGGGGTTTGTTATCATTCATCTGGAAAAAAACAGTTTTAATTTCCTGCATGGTGACAGGTTGACAAAGAGTAATGCATTGTGCAGGTAGAATAGTTGGCCCAGTTGAAATGATGTCATCTTTGATTGGAATGGTTGGATGTTCCTCCCCCAAGAGACTTTGATAAAACCGAATGATCTCATTCTTGATGAGAGTTTGGTCTACCAAGAGAGAGCCATTATGGTCAATAAGTGAACCAATTTTCAGAGAGTTAGCTTTGGCCTTCAATTGTGCATGGAAGAAGGCACTACTATTGTCACCATAGGTGATCCAGTTGACTTTGGTTCGCTGGGGAAAAAAAGAGTTGTTCAGCCTTCAATAACCTAAAAAGGTTGTTTAGACTGGTATGCTCTATGTCATGTAGACTGACATCAGAAGGGTTGAGGCAGAGTTTGCATTGGATGTCATTAAGTTCCTACTGAAGGTTTTTAATCCTATCACCAATCTGTGAAGTGACTTGAGTGAAATTGCTTGAAGGCTTTCTTCAGATTTTTGAGCTTTTGGACTATCAGGAAAAGGGGGCTGCCCCTCTTATCACACTTCCAGTTTTCACTAACCAGCACACCGAACAAGGGGTGAGTAGTCCAGAGCTTTAAGAATTTAAAGGAAGCAATTTTGGCTTTAGGCAGATGATTGTCGTAGATCACCATTGGGGAATGATTAGAGAGTGAAGGTGGGTAAAAGACAGCGTGAGCATTGGGGAAGGATGCTTCCCAATGATTGTTGATAAGAGCTCTATCAATCTTGCTATAGATTCGAGATTGCCCAGCTTGCTTGTTGTTCCAAGTAAAGAGCTCCCTTGAGAAATCTAAATCATAAAGGCTAGTAGTTTTTATTAGCTTCCGCAGCTCTCGAATGTCTTTGGATTTAACTTTGCCTGAAATGTGATCTGTAGAGTTAAGGATGCAGTTAAAGTCACCGACGACTAACCAACTGCTATTCAAAGATCTATGAATCTGAATAAGATACTGCCACAAATCATTTCTTTGCCTCCCAAGATTAAAAACATAGACAAAACTGATGAATAGGGGGGCCTAATTGGAGTGTTTCATATGCACCAGACAATGAAGAAGCTGCTCGGTTCTGAGAAGGACTTGACAATCATGTAACATGGGGTTCCAAAGGAGCAAAATTCGACCACGGTCTCCAAAAGCAAAATTGTGGTCATAACGCCAGTTTGGAGCAATGAAGCTTAGGACAGAGGGAACCATAGAAAGCTTGATTTTATTCTCAACTAGACTACAAAAGCTGATATCCTTTTCGCACAAAATTTTTTTAATAAGTGATTGTTTTGCAGGGGAATTGAGTCCCTTGGTGTTCCAGTGGGCAATGTTCATAGTTAAGTCTTCCTACGGCCCTTCCTGGCCTTGCTGATTTGCCTTTTACCATTGGTGCTCCCCTTATGCTCACCCTTATCCGATACAGTCACAGGGCTAGTAGACATCTCTCTATCAGTCAAAGGTTCCTCATCCACTGTTTCCAATAAACTGGTATAAGTATTATTGATAGGGAGTTCCACTGAGAGATTACTTATGCCAGTAGAAGAAATCTCTTGCCTATGCTCAACTTGAGCAGCCCCATTACTCTAGAGCTGGCGAGTAGATTGCTGCACTCGGGGCGATTGGTTTGAGCTATCAGTGGTAGAGGATACTAGCTCCCTTTAGCTGATAGCGTTAACATTTGTAGGTTCAGCATCCACCTTGTCTTTGCCCTTATTTTCTGTCCCAACTGTTAAGTCAAAAGGACTTTACGATGATCAATTTTGATGACAATCAAATGATAATAATGTTAAAAACAAATAAACGTTTTGACAAGTGTGTTAAGTGTGCAGACGAAGTTAACACAGAGGCAAAACAACATAGACGCAAAAGTCAATACAGACGGAAGCTGATATAGACGTAAAAAGATATACAGAAAGACATAGACGCAAGATAATGTATATACAGATGCAAGATGATACAGTAGCACATAGGACGGTTACTTAGTTGGAGTTAGTTACAGAACCCAACTAAATGACTATTATCAAGAATCAAGAAGTAGTTATCAAAGATCAAGAAGTAGTTAGAGACTGAGGCTATAAATATTAGTCATAGTCGAAGATTTCGAGAGAATGAAAAAATAGTGAATTTTACGAGCTTACAACTTTGAGAAATCAGTGATCTTTGAGTGCTTACTTAGAAAAGAAAATTTCAATAGTGCGATACTGAGAGAGCTAAACATTCTGTAATAATAGCTCACGATATCTTTTTCTAGTGAGAGAAAGAGAAGGCAGATAGCCTGGAGAGGCTAAGTTAGCTGAAAGAATACTTGGTGTAAAAGACCTGAAGAGGCTCTGGAAGAGAAAAGAATACTTGTAACTATTTAGAGTATAGTGAAACACTCAGATGAACTCTGAGGACTGGACGTAGCCCATAGTTTAGGGTGAACCAGTATAAAATCATAGTGTTTACTTTTTATCCCTTACTTCAGTTTACTTTGTTGTTAAACAATTAGATAGAAGCCATTTTGTGATTTCATTACATAATAATTTTCTTATAATCTGAGTGATATCTTCTTAAAAAGAAAAAGAAGTTATTAACAAGATTTTCATATTTACGAAAAGGGATACACCATTTAAGCCCCCTTCTGTGTATCGAGTTTATTGTTCGTAAAGTCTATACTAACGTATGATTTGCTTCACTAACCGTAGGAGGTAGAACATGTTGGGTCCCGATTTTAGGATTTTATTTTTTTATATTTTTATTTATTTTATTTTATTAAATTATATAGCATGAAAATAAGTTAGAATATATGAATTAGGAATTTTTGGAGTCTAATAGGGTATATTTTAAATTTTATAAGGTAGTATGGATTAAAATGAAGTGAAAGGGGTTAATAGGAAATTTTTTTATAAAGAAGGGGTAAATTGGTAAAATCAAGTGGGTTGTCTTAAATGAATAAGACAAATAGGGGAAGGAGTCGTATGTGTAGTAGTGAAATTAAAGAAGAACCTAGAAGAAACTAGAGAAAGAAGATGAAGAGAATAAAGAAAAAGGGTAGTTTTGGAAATATTTGAATAAGGAAGGGCAAAATGGTAAAAACACAAGAATTTCATTAAATTGAATAAGACAAAAAGTAAAGAGTCGTGAGTTTAAGAAAAAGAGAAGAGAGAGTCGTATAGAAGAGAAGAAGAAGAAGAAAATAAAGAGAAAAAGGAAGAAGAAAGCAAAGAAGAAGATAAAAAGGAGAATTTTTGCTAAGTTTTTCTCCATTAAGGTAACTTTCTTTATTCTTTATTTTTGATAGCAGAAAGAAGAAGAAAGAAGTAGGTTTATGTAGAGAAGATGTTGAAGAAAGAGGAGAGAGAAAACTAGGGTTTGTTATATGATGAAGATGAGGAAAGAAAGAAGAAGAATAAGAAGATGGTGTTAGATTTTAGTTATTTTAGTTAGATAAAAATTAAGAAGAGATTCATTGTAAGCTTATTCATGGATGGCTAGGGTTAGGAAGGATTTATGTGAATGTGATGAAATAAAATATGTGTGCTTTTAGGAAACCGGGAATGTAGATGCCAAGAGCGAGAAGAAGAACAAGCTTGATTTTCGGAAAATTTCAAGCTAAGTAGGTGGGTAATATATTTATAGTTTGTGTTGATGAACTACATTATTATGTGCTTATATGTTATTTTATTCATGTGAATGTGAATAATATGTTATGATTTGGTGATGATGAATTGAAATATTTGGATGTGAATATGTTAA
>JAOSBN010000006.1:15895419-15914646 GCA_027563595.1 Erythroxylum suave
TAGAGTTTTTCTTATAATAGAATCATATCCAAAGTATAATTTCATCTCTATATATTGCCTCAGTATGGGAGAAGAATATTCTGCAATTTTTACAAAAATATCATTGTTTAACATAGTATTAGAGCAGTCTTGTATTGGCTATCATTAGTATAGCTATCTTCAGCGAAATTCTTCTTCAGCCCAAACCAACCCACTTCTTTGTGTGATCCTTGACGTTCAACTTAGCAGAAAGTTGAGAGATCTCTTCTTCAACCTGTTATTCTTAATTTTCTGTTCAGCCTTGCTACCCTTTGCTGCACCTTTTTTTTAAGTTCCATCTCTTTGTTCTGTTGCCACCCTTAGTCTTTGAAACCTATATTTGGAAAACCAAATGGATTCCCAAGGATCTATGAATAACCCATCAACGCAGCCAATAATCATCCAACAAAACCATTATGCTTTTCCATCAAGTGTTTATAATCAATGAGACCAATTACTCATTATGGTCTGAACTTACGGAGATGCGAATACGAGCACAAAATAAGGCTCGATATCACACTGGGGCAACAAAATAACCTGTATTTGATGACCAAAATTTTGAGATATGGATTACTGAAAATCAAAAAGTGAAAAGTTGGCTTATTGATTCAATGATTCCATGGCTGATGCAATGATTTATTCATCTTCCTAATACTAGAGAAATATAGGAGGTTGTGTCAAAAACTTTTCATGATGGATCTAAAGAAACTCGACTCTTTGAATTGAATTAGAAATCTTTTTTAACTAGACAAAATGTAGAGCACTATGAACATATTACAATGAACTTGTGGCTATTTTTCAGGAAATTGATCATAGATCAGCTTCTCAAGAAGGGATTGTTGAAGGAGTAGTCCAATTAAATTGAGTAATGGCTAAGCTTCGAGTTCATATTTTCCTTCGTAGACTGGATTTTGAGTTTGATCAGGTTTGGGGAGAAATCTTACTTAAAGACCCAAAACTTGATTTGGAAAGTGCATATGCATATTTAAGGAGAGAGTATCAATAAAGACAGATAATGGGAGGATCTCACTCAATCTCTGAACACTCAGAATTGCTGGTTAATCAAAACCGATAAGGATCACCATCTGGCTCAGGAAAGAATCGCAAAAATCAACCCACTGGAAAGTCTAACAACTTTGTGTGTGATTATTATAGTGAAATAGGTCACTCGAAACAACATTTTTATGAAATTATTTATTATCCTAACTGGTGGGATTTTTCAAAAAATCACAAAAATAGGTTGATGGAAAGGCCATGGTGAAAACTATGGATGAAGTGTAATCTCAAGGAGAGGAAACAACAATGCCTATGGTATTGCTCATTCAAGTATTGTAGGTAAGGCAAATGCTTTCTCTACAACTTCTAGGAAAAATATCTAGATTATTGATACAACTACATCTGATCACATGATTAGAGATTCTATCTAATTACTATCCATCAGTCCATCCCCTCAATCCATTGTTTCCAATAACTGATGGTAGTATGTACGCTATTGTTGGATAAGGATTTATTACCTTGTCTAATTCTCTTACGTTAAATTTAGTTTTAGTCATGCAATCCCTTAAGTATAATCTCCTACCTATTAGACATATTATTTTAGCTTTAAAATGTACTGTAACTTTTTGGCCTTTGTTATGTGCTTTTCAGGATATTCTGACCTAGAAGACTCTTGGTTATGGTGTTAAATGACGCAAATTATATAACTTGGATTTAATGCAGAATGGAGGACAAAAATTTAATCGTGCATATTAGACTTATAGTCATGAAAAAGCCTGAGCAATTGTCTAGTTATGGCATCAACAGTTGGGTCATTTTTCTTTTAGATGTCTTAGAAAATTACAGCCATCTTCGGTCAAACTTAAGTGATTTAGATTTTTATTGTAATGTTTATGAAATTGCAAAAAGCCATTGTGTTCCTTATTTTCCTAGTTTAATAAAATTTTTGAGTCATTTGTAGTTATACATTCGAATATATAGGGACCTACAAAAATTCCTTCATTACCTAAGGCTAAATTTTTTGTCACGTTCATTGATGGATGTACATGCATGACTTAGATATCATTGCTAAAGAAAAGAAGCGATGTTTATATTGTATTTTGAGAATTTGACAACATGGTGAGCACTTAATATCATAAACCAATTCAGGTGTGGCAAACTGATAATGCCATGAAATTCATGGATACCACTTTTGGCAATTTTTTAAATGAGTTTGGAATTCGGCATCAGACCTCATGCACTTATACTCCACAACAAAATGGCTTAATGGAAAGTAGGAATAGACAAATACTAGAGGTGGTCCATGCTTCTCTTTTTGGGATAAACATGTCAAGTTTTGTTGGGTAAAGGCATTAAAATCTGTGGTTCATCTCATCAATAAATCACCATCTCGGGTTTTAGATTTTCAAACTCGTAAATAGAAAATGCAATCCTTACTTTCAATTCCTTATCTCCCAAACCTTGAACCTAGAATTTTTTTTAAAAGTTAAAAGAACATGTTAAGAAGCCAATGGAAATTACAAAAGGTTTACTAATACAACTAATCCGTGTAAGGAAATCTAATGAAGTCACCTCTCATGATAATTAACAAGATATAAACATCAACAACTTTGAAAAAAGAAGGAATTCCTTGATTAGTTTCTTAAGTGAATTAATTCCTTAAGGTTTTGTGGAATCTCATTTGTGATCTCCTTCTCTGTAGAAGATTTGTTTTTGAATTTCCTGTTGTTCCTTTCCAGCCATAACCCTTGAATGCTTAAACTCGAAGCAAGAAAATAGATCTATAAGGTGTCTTTGTTAGAGCTCATATGATCCTTCAGACAATGACTGGAGTCAGAGATTGATTTCCCATTATAGCTCTGTTGGTAATAATTTTTTACCTGTGTCTAGACATTTGAGGCATATCGGCATTCAAAAAACAAATGTTCTTTAGTTTCTCCACACTTCATGCTTAAAGAGCGCCTATCATCCAATGCCAAAAAATGCAATCTATCTATAGTGGTTAATATGTTCTTCACAATCAACCATAGAAGAAATGAAAGTTTTGGTGCCAAGAGACTTTGTGTCAAGGTGTATGTAAAAGTTTTCTGGCTATCTTGCAAGTCATGTTGGCAATTGAACCTATAGTTTTTGGTTATACAGTGTACGTTCATATCCTTAAAGTCTCGAGAACTAAACTTGATCCTTGTGTAAAAAGATGTGTATTTGTTGTATATTTAGATTTTCAAAAGTGTTATCGGTGTCATGATCCTTAAACTCAAAAATTGCACGTAACCTTAGATGCCTCTTTTCGGTAGTTAGAACCAGATTATTCAGGGGGAGTATCAAGAGAAAATGTTGATGGAGTGAATAAGTTACAATGCATATTAGGAAATGCAAATAAGTGTTGAAAACTGGACGAAATTGTCAATAATCTAGGCAATGCATAACAGGAAGAAGTTGATAACAATTACAACCATAAAGAACTACCTAGTAATATAAACTTGCCTACTTTAACACCATTAATCGAAGGGCCAATTTAAAATATCCAAAATGGTAACTCTCAGGTAATCTCAAGTCTAGTATTTAATAATTCTATTAATGAATTTCTTGTTCCTCTTTCGAGGTACCCACAAAAATCAAATAAAGGTGTACCAAACAAACAATATGAACCTGATCTTAACACCAAAGTCAAATACCCCATCAAAAATTATGTTTCTACTCAAAAATTGTCCAAGACATATGCACTTGCTGTTAATAAATTATCCATTATTTCTATTCATATTAATTTGCAGGAAGTTTTAAATGATCCAAAGTGGACTAACGCAATGAATGAAGAGATGGAAACCTTGAAATGGAACTCTACTTGGGACCTTATTTCTTTACCTGAAGGAAACAAAACAATTGGGTGTAGATGGGTATATATTGCGAAACTCAAGGTTGATAGGAGCTTGGACAAATATAAAGCAAGGATAGTTGCAAAGGGTTATGCACAAAAGTATAGAGTAGAAATACCAAAAGACCTTTGCACCAGTAGCTAAGCAAGATACATTCCACATTCTCATCTCTATTGTAGCAAATTAGGAATGGCCCCTAAACAGTTTGACAAACAAAATGTTTTCCTTGATGAGGATCTAGAAGAAGAGGTATACTTAGAGCTACTACTAGGTATGAAGCTTGGTTCATCAAATAGAAATAAAGTTTACAAATTGAAAAAATCATTGTATGTGCTTAAGCAATCACCTAAACCCTAGTTTTTGAGATTTTCAATGATATTGAAAGCTTTCGGTTATAAACAAAGAGGTCAGATCATACTTTGTTTATAAAACAAAAAGGAGGTAAAGTAACAATTTTAATTGTGTATGTTGTTGATATGGTATTAATAGAGATGATTGTGAAGAGATGAAGCTCTTACATGAACACTTATCCACTGAATTTGAAATAAATGACCTAGGACAACTTATATACTTCCTAGGTATCAAAGTAGTAAGGAAAAATCAAGGAATTTCTCTTTCACAAAGAAAATATGTTATTGACCTATTGACTGAAACTAGAGTGCTAGCCTGCAAACCAGCTGAAACACCTATGTAAATGAACCATAAGCTTGGAATTTTTCCAAATCAAATTCCAATTGATATAAGGCACTATCAATAGTTAATTAGGAGGTTAATTTATCTATCTCATACTAGGCTAGATAGAGCGTATGCTGTGAGTGTTGTTAGTCAATTATGCATCAGCCGAGTGAAGAACACATGGATGCAGTATACTGAATCTTAAGGTATTTGAAAGGCTCTCTAAGAAAAAGGTTTATTCTTCTCAAAGAATAGTGTTTCCAACATTGAAGGATACACGGATGTGGATTAGGCAGGTGATAAAATAACCAAAAAATCTATATCTAGTTATTTTACTTTTGTTGAAGGAAATCTTTGGAAAAAAAAAAGAAACAAAAGGTTATTGCAAGGTTAAGTACAGAAGATGAGTTTTGAGGTATGGCTCATGGAATATGTGAATTATTATGGATTAAAAATATTCTATCTAATTTTGGGATTAATCATACGAAACCTATAAATCTTTATTGTGATAATAGGGCTACTATTGAGATTGCACAGAATTCTGTACAATATGATCGTACCAAACATATCAAAATTAACATAAATTCCATTAAGGAAAAGTTAGATCAAAAGATTATTCAATTTTTGTATGTCAACTCTAAAGATCAATTTGCTTATGTACTTAGAAAGACAATTTCAAAAAGGGCATTTCATAATATGATTAGTAAATTGAGCATGTTGGATATTTCTGCTCCAACTTGAGATGGAGTGTGGACATTGATTTGGATAATATACAAGGAAAATTATCATCTGTTAGACTGGATAAATATAAAAAGATAATTATCATCTGTTAGACCAGATAAATATATAAGGATAAATATCATCTGTTAGATTGGATAAATATACAAGGATAAATATCATCTCTTAGATAAGGTAAACATAAGAGGTTGTTAGATTTTTTCTTAGAATAAAACTCTATCCAAAATGTAATTGTATGTCTATATATTGCTCTACATGAGAGAAGAATGTATTGCAGTTTTTACAAAAACATCATTGTTTAACAAATATATTAGTTATTCATGTATCAATTGATATAGATAGTGATTCTGCTCTATTGCTAATTACTGACATTTTTAGTGGATGCAGAATAAAGTTTGATGGCAATAGCAGGTTCTCTGTATTTACTTCAAGCGTGTCCACTACTTTTGTTCATCGAAGGACGATCATTTGGTTTAATTTGTATACACTACAGCTATAAAATCACCATTTCTCAGTTATTCCTAGTGTGCTTCGCATTACATATTTCCTGATAAACCCAAGTTGTGAATCACTGGGTAGATTGTTCAGTAGTTGCATTATGTTGCTTCCTCTTACTTATCATTTCTAGCAATAACATCCATAGCTATTAATGTTAGCTTTATAAGAGACGCTGCTAGTGTTTCTTTAGAATAACGTTGGAGCTATGTATCTTATAGTTCCTCTTACAGTTGTTAGGGCGATAATGTTGTCATTTCTATTATAAAATTTGGTGAACCCAAAATTTGAAATCTATGGTACAAAATTCTTGTCTAGAAGAATGTTATTAGGGTTGATATTAAAATGAAAGATTTGCATGCCACAACCTTAATGTAGGTATTCAATCCCTTTAGCCATGCCAAGAGAAATCTTGTACAAAATTTCCTAACTCAGGTTAGTTGATTCCTTTCTAGGAGATGTGTGACTATCTAGAGAACCATGGGCATGAAATTGTAACCTAAAGCCCGCTATATAAAAGCCAATAAGTTGTACAATGTTGATGTGTTGAATCCTACCAATAGTAGCTACTTCATTAATGAAGTCTAGTCCATCAGTTTCAGATTTGCCTAACAGCTTTGCTGCAGCCAGTTGACCACTTACAAAATTGTTTTTTGCTTTAAGTAATGATTAAAAAACAATGTTAAAAAGGTATTTTCTTAAGATGTTATAGTGAATTTGTTTTCAGAAGTAACACCTTACAACTTAAGGATGTCTTTTAGCTGGCTAATCATTAATCTAAAAATTAATGAAATTAAGATTTTTAAATCACTAAGAAAGGAGAAAAGTCTGACCAAGAATTTTAACGTCTATGTACTCATAAGGATGGCATTCCAAGAGTGCTTGCCCCAGTTAGAGCCCAGCTCATGGCCGAAGGAAAGGTGCAAAACATGTCGTTTTGCCAAATTTGTTTTAAAAAATGTGTAATCAGGCCAGGCCAGCCTAGCCTCCTTGTGGCTTGTCTGACAGCCATTGACCTGTTGGGCAATGGGTTGCCCAGCTTGTGGGTCTGGAAACGTCGGGTCTGGCTTGGCGCATTACCATCTTTATGTACTTAGTATGTAGGAAAATAAGGACAAGGTCGTGTGGGTCATCTGTATTATACACATTCATAGTCTCTTATACGACCTTCACACAGGAGCGTGTAAGTCAAGGACATGGCGTATTGTGCTCTACACTGTTGTATCTCTCAACAATGGCCTCAAATTAACCATTATCCATCTTGACTTCACTCGTTCATCATTTCAACGATCCTTGATCTAAGATCACTCAAACTCACTTTTGTCTCTAAATAGGGCTGGACATTCAATAATCTCCCCCCTCCAACCTATTTTGGAAGAGACTTGAATCACCTTAATGATTATTTGAGAGTCATCCTAATGATCTTACTACAAAGCTCATAGTTACTCCTAAGGACTTGTTAACATATCAACACCATTCTTATCTATGTGAATTTTTGTCAACTGTAATCGTTATTCTTTAATAATGGATCTCAACTAATGATACTTGAAATTGAAATGCTTAGTGTGGGAATGATACATAATATTCTTTTATAAATCTATGACGCTTTTGACTTTCATAAAATACTACATAATCATCTTGCTTCATATCTAAATCTTGAAGGAATCGTTTTAACCATAACATCTACCTACCCTTCTCTAAGCGCCCAGTAATATTTTGATTGTTATTCTCCTTAAATATTTAAGTTGGTGATCATGAAGGTGGAGAGTGATTTTAATTTCTCTACCAAGTTGCTCTCCATTAACATTAATGGTGAATGAATCACCAACTTGATATTTCCATACATGTTTCTCATTGTTTTGTTCTATAGTCACCACAGTACTCATGTCAAAATTCAAGTTTCTCCTAAGCCTCTCTTCTTCAACATCATTATCCATTTTTCTACCATTAGTGCTATTATCTAACTCTTGACCTTGTCTATCAATTATTGTTGTATCAAGAGTAAGCTTGGTATTTTTTGAAGTAGTCATATCTCTTGATTGCATAAATTGATTGATCATTGCTTTAAGGTTATCTATCTCATATTGATGGTAATTGGATTATACTTGAATTTTCTACATCCATTCGTCACTTCGAACTCGAGATTCCTTAATTTTTTGGATACTTTTTCAAGCCTCTTGATCCCAGTCATCTTCTATCGTGTTTATGGAATTTCTTGGTTGAGAATCATAAAGCCTTGATACTACTTCTTATGAATATTTTTCGTTAAAGAGAAAAATGAAAAACAAAGGAGAGAAGAAAAGAGAAGAATTCAGAAGGAGGAATAAAGTTAGAGAAATGCTCAAGGAGAGAAAGACAAATAGCTAATTCATATATTTTCTTCTCTTAGGAAATGATTACAGAGTATTTTTATACTAATCATAGTTAGATTTACGGTTGTATAATTGTTATAATAATTTCTACGTAAAAAAACCACGCTTGAGAATAAATGAATGCATGACTTTTGATGTTAAAACAATGTTATTTCACACCTTATTAATTAGTTTGTTTTTTCTTAGTCTACCTCAATTAAGTTCCGTCTAGTTTGCCCCTTAAATAATACATGCAGTGAAGTTTATGATGAGGTTTTAGATAATTTGTTTTTATGTAAGGCCCAAAGTTCTGTTCTTACCTGATAAGAATTAGCCCATAAAGGGATTGGTTGTTGTTGAAAATCAATTCATGTGTGTGTCAATCGCTTAGCTTTTAATAAAAAGTCTCCAGTATAGAAAATGTCAAGTTGTCCTTTAATTGACTTTGGAGAATTTTTTATAGCTAGTTATTCCAATCTTTAGTGGTACAGAGAATTCTTTAAATAAGTGCTTTCAGATGCAATACTTAAAGCAAGAGGTGGCATTATGGCAAGAAGGTAAAATGAGAGGCTTGAAAGTTAAAAGAGGTTAAGAATTTTCTATTTCAAGGTTAATCTTAGAGACTATTTTTTAATTCCTCCAAGTAGCTATATAAAAAAAAGAAATTTCAAGATTTGACAAAAGCAAAGAGGGAGCAGTTTCAATTCAAGCTCTCTTTGATCAAAACTAAAAAAATTTTAGATGTAAAATAAAGAATGTTTGTTTGTGAGTATTTCCTAATAACAACGATTATCATCAAGAAATGGTTACATAAAAAGAAGATAAAGCTAATTTGAATTCTTTATATATTGATTAATAATATTCACATCATATATCATTTAAAAATAGTACAAAATTTGGTTGGGAAAAATTTGGCAATTGTCATTAAAATTTTTTTAAAAAAATTTTAACAATAAAAGTTTTTACATATTTATATCAAAGTTAAACTTTCTTATTAAATTTATACTAAAAATTTAATATTGTGAGATCTCAAAATTTTTTAATATTTAAGTTATTGTGTGAGTTACTTAACTAGATTATTTTTAATTAAAAATTTTTAAGTCTTAGTGAAATTCAAAATTTAAATAAATTATATGATGTTTAAGAAGTAATTTATGTTGATATTTAGTTCGTGATAAAGTTAAGATTGGTTGATTACAGTAAAATGAGAAATGTTAGTCTGATATGCAATCAAAACTAAAATCTTTTAAATATAATTTTTACTAGAAATTTTGAGTTAAGACAATTTAAGAAATTATGAAAAGTTAAGAAAAAATATTTATATTTCATAAGATGACTGAAAGAGTTGATAATCAACCAAAATCCACACGAACTATCTTTAGTCAGAGGGCATATGGGCATAACATCACCAAGGTATGTGGCATTATTTACACCAGTGAATTGAGAAAGACACTTCTCGCTGTGACTCCTAGGCTCATGAAAATTTTCAATTATAAACTTCAATGGAGTTGTATCACGGGTTTTCAGCCTATAAACCACTCAAGTGGGTTATAAAACAGATCATCCATAATAGATCAGAGATAAACAAAGATTGACTATAATGTAGATTCCAAATATGCTAGCCAAGACAAAAGCTCTTCCTCTCTATGTGGGCATCAATTCTCAAGACTTACCTTTTAGGAATCTAGACTCTCCAACTTGTCCCCCTTTAACAAAGACCTCAAACAGGATCTATGGTTTAAGACTTTCTAATACATAGAATCCTTATGAAGAGGCAAGTATGTCTATATGACCAAGACTACATTATTTAAGAATCAAACCTTTAGGAGAGAGAAAACTTAGAAAGAAACCATAAGATCAGAAACACATAATATTTTTATTGATTCGAACTCTTTGAAGTCTAAAATTCTGCATATAGTGAAGGAGAAGCCTTGCTTTTATTGGCCAAGTAAAATTGTAGAGTCAAAAATTTTTTTAAAAAAGAGATTCCCTAAGTATAATGATACACACTAATATACAAAAGTAAATAGTAAAAAGAAGAATTATTAGGAGACACGGGTCCTAATAATATTCCTTAGAGATAAGGAGGAATCTTTAAAGAGGGGTAGAGAGAGAATGTGAGCCACCACTATCATTGTCAAAATCTTCTATGAAGTCTATGTCGTCATCAACTTTAGCTATGACTTAGATAAAACAATCAATTTTTGTGACAATCCAAATTGGACGCCATGGGATTTGAGCATTGGGAAATGGGTCAGGAAATGGATTAGGCTCACTGGGCTTAATGTTGTTAGGCTGTGTAGAACTTTCTGCATGATCAACTTATTGTAGGAGTTCAAAGCCTAGAGGACACGGTAAGTCTCCAGCCATAATGTTAAAACCAGTAAAAGCAAACTGGTCAACTAAAGTCCAATATCCAGCAGAAGGAGAAATGGGTTCTGGGAGAGTAAAATCTCCAGGATAACATCCTAAATATGTGTATTTAGTGGATGGAACTCTTCTGGGATGATGATTTAGGTGATCAAGAAAGGAATGTAAAACAGTCATTATTTGTTTGTGATCTATAGTCCAATGTTAGATATGATTAAGGGTACAAATGTATTCTATTGGGGTCAGACAGTAGGGATGATAGATGATGATGTAATAAGATTTTTGGTCTCTTAAGGGAATGTCCAAGGTAATGTTTATTCAAAATTTGTGAAATCTAGATGTGCCATTTTAGAAGAGGCTAGAACCATTTAAGGAAGGTCCATAAGAGAGATTTAAAATTGGTAGGTCTAAAAGATGTCCGTAGACATAGAGAGGAGAAAGGGAAATAGGACAGGCATATTAAGAAGATAATGCCTATTGATGCCATAATCCTGATTCAGCGAGTGTATCATAAAGATGATAGAGTACTCAATAAGGTGTGATAAAATCAAAATGATGAGGATGGGGAGGAACTTTGAGAGTGAAGAGTGTGAGGTGAAGATAATAAAAAAGATTCTGTCGGAGAAGAGTAAGAATCTCTTCCGGTGTAGTTAGAGGAATCTTGGAAAGAGGAGGAAAGGATTTTTTTAGTCTTAGCATATAGGGGAAACTCTATGATGGGAAAGAGAAGAGGTATTGATGTAAAGAAAAGAGGAGAGATCAATTGGACTTATTTCTTGGGTCAAGAAAGGAAGTCTGTAAAGATATTATGATGTCCCTTCATGTGACGAATTGTGAATTTACTGTGTGAAAACCATTCTTGCCTTCGAAGCAACTGGCTACTCAAGAATCTTGGGAAAGACTATGTTGCCCATTTCTATCAAAAAGTGATAAGGGCTGAGGTGAAAATTGAACTTTTCAATTCCCTTTTTTACCGCCAAAATATCTTTGTAGCTAGAATGGTAATGCTTTTCAGATTCTTTAAACTGGTCATTGGCATGGCCATAGTAATGTCTTTTCTTGTCAATCTCTTCACTGAGAACAACACCCTAATAATGGTCACTAGCATCCATCTGTAGAATACGCTGGCCTTTGTCAAGAATCTTTAAAGCTGGTGGATTTTTTCAAGCTTTCTTTGGTTTGCTCCTTGCTTTATGAGGATAGATTCTTTCTCAACAACTTTGAGATGTATAATCAGCCACATGATGATGAAATCTCTGATGTAGTTAACAATTCCAAGGAATTGTTAAATTTGTTAGTGTTGAGATTTTCATCAGGAAAGTGTAATAGCTCACTATGTGGACCATGCTGATAAAGTCCATTGTGGAAGTTCATACTTAAAAATCCTACTTAGATCGTCCCAATTTGAATCTCGTTAGGTAAGAGCATAATCCCATGCTATTTTGTCAAATCCAGAAAATATTGGACTAACGCCTTGTGTACTTCATAGGTTTTGGAGTAGAGAAGTATGTCATTAATATAGACCAAAGCACTAGAAAGAAGGGGTTCATAATCTTTATCATGGCCCATTTAACTAGTGAAGGGGCACCTTGAGTCCAAGTGACATCATAGTCCATTAATATTGAGCATCAGGAATACTGAAGGCTACCTTGTTTCTTTCTTAGCGGTCAATTCCCAATTGCCAAAATCCTGCTTTCAAATCAAACTAGAAGAAGATTGTAGCTTCTTTGAGAAAGTGTACTTGAGTACTAATCTTTAGCAGTGGGAACTTATCATCTTATAGGAAAGCATTGAGAGGTTTGTAGTCAATAACCAACCTCTTTTTCCTGCGCTTCTGTTTAGATCTCTTATTCACATAAAAATTTTGGCAAGCCCAGTCGGATTTTGTGGGCTCAATCAATCCTTGCTGAAGTAGGATGGCACATTCTTCTTATGCTAATTTCAAATCATTAAAGTTCATACCGTGATGATTAGCTTTAGTGGGATTGATGTCCTCATTCTTCTTGAATGGGAGATGGATAAAGAAGTGAGGATTCTTCTATAGAGGATGAGGATGTGAGAACTGTGCATAATTCTCTGGACAATATTCTAAAATTTGATCTTTTAGGGCTCTTATGAAGATGGAACTTGTGTGAGTTCAAGCACATTTTTGTTATCAGTTTAAGCACTAAAATTGGCATGACATTTAATTCCTCTAGGGAGAATTTGTATGGAGATGCCTTATAATAGACATCCATACCAATTAGAATATCTAGGCCAAGGAGATGGCTTCCAAAGACTTTGGTTTAAACTACACAGTTACTAAAGAAGTAGATCCATATTTTCTTTTTTGTGACAAACTCAATTTTGAATTAGTTGCCATCAATAGCAGTAAAATATTCATCATGGGAAATCCATGCTTTAGGTGGAAGTATGCTGGGCTTCATAATGCTTATGTATGATCCAGTTTCCATATACCCGATAGCCGTAATAGGTTGATCATATTCTTATTGTAGTAACTGAAATAGACATAACGTTAAGGAATTATGAGGGGTCCGAAGTCTACCTTCAGGCGCTTATGCTGTAACATGTATATCATGTAATCTTCAGTACCAACAGAAATTAAGGAATTAGAGGATTCATACTCTTCCTAAGAGGAGTTGATTAGAACAATAAATTTGGTTTCCTCATCTTCACTGAATTGTTCTTCAATGAAGTCTTTAATGTTTCCATCAGTTTAGATAGGCATGATATTCTTAATATAATCTAGTAGCTTGATATCCCTTTTGTCTTATTAAGACATTGACGAGCATAATGTCCTAGTTTCCACAAAGACAACATCTATCTACCTTCTTTGCTTAAAGAATCGAACAAATCTGCATCGTTTCTTTCATTTGAAGGGTGGATAATTCCTTCTAGGAGTAATGTGGGATTGATAAGATTTCTTATGGGAGAACTATTTGTGATAATGCTTCTTTTTCATATGACAATCTTGGTCTCTTTTTGTAAGCCTTTTTCAACGGAGGACCCTTTCATCATGTTTCTGAAAAACATTTATTGGTCGCATAACTTATCAAGAGAAGCTAAAATGCGTTGATGGATTTCTCCAAGAGATATATTCCTCATATCACTTCATGATGCAACAATGATCCTTTGTAATTCAAGTTGTAATGTTTTTGGAAGAGAGGAAATGAATGTATAACGGAACTTAACATCATTAAATCTATTAAGAAGATAATAATGTTCCTTCATTTGTTAAAAATGCTTTTGTATATCTCTTCTATCAAAAGAACAACAATTTATCTCAAAATACTCCTATATGGTTTGTTTATCAATGAGATGAAAATCACCAATGAATTCTTTATGAATTACGCTAAAAAGTAATCCAGCAAATCTGACTTTTATGTACTAAAGTCCTCGATAATCATCTAGACTTTAACACCATTCTTGTAAAGTGCCGATAAAATGAGAAGTAAACTCAAACAAAATATCCCTCAATGGATGATTTGGTCGAGTCATTTGTAAGTTAATCCAGGCACCAAATTCATGAAAACACTCTCTCCATTTTTTAGGTGGAAGATCATCGAAGGTAAACTAGGTTCCAGAAGTAGGTTTGGTTGGTGTTGGTACTAGTGCTGTCCATGGTGAGGTTCTGAAAAGTTCAATTCCTGTGGATTCAGCTTTACCGATGTCTGGTTCAACTTCAATAGGTTCAGGCATGGTCATTATAATTTGAGCTAGATTAGATAGATCAACAAATTGTTTAGACTCATCAGAAGATGGTTCAGATACTTCAGAAGATTATTCAGATATGTTAAAATGCTCAGAGGGGCATCCTTCTTCAGATATAGTAGGAAGAAGTGCTGGTGCAAAAGTTGCTATGAACTCTGATTGATGAGCTTTGTCCTTCCTAGTGGATTGCGAAGGTTGTGTTTTTGGTGGAGAAGAAGGTGGGGTTTTGATTTGTAACGGTTTGTTCAATGGATCAGCTGGTTTTATATATGAGGGTGATGGCTCTGAGGACTTGTCATGTTTAGCTTTTAAGGATTTGGTCGATTTAGGATTAGCGATGATAGGATGGATATGTTGTATGATCAAAGGATAATTCATTTTGGATACCCTCTCATAATCAACAACTTTAGGATATGTTAGAAAAGAATAAATGAGTTAGATAACTAGAAAAGATATGGGATAGACTTTATAAATAGTCTTGGAATGTTCCTTTCGCATATCAACTTTCATTCTCTAAAGTACTTCTTTCACTTTTCCAAGTTCTTGCTCTTTATGGGTGAAATCAAGGTCAAAATACTTAGTGTCAACATAGCTTCTGAGTTCAGCATGAAGTTAAGCTGTTTGATCCTTTAAAGACTTATATAATGTTTGGATATACGAGGAGACTGAGTTGACTCGTTGTTAAGTAGCCTGGGTTTGTTGATTTAACCCATCAAGTTTAGAATCAATACAGCGTAGAACTTTGTTTTGGGCTAAGGCATTATTAGTTTGTCAATTGAGAGTTTTATCAACAGGATTTGAAATCATTATTCTATGAGAGGTAATTCCTATAGCATGAATGTAAGAGTTAGAGATTAACCCTATTATTTTCATAAGTGTGTCTCTCCTATGGAGGGAATTCTTCCTCATATGGTTTAATCATCATACAAGGAATGGGGTTTGGAGTAGGAACAACAGGAATAACTAGCTGAGGATGTTTGGAGATTGACTTTGGATGGAACAAATGTTCCTTGCCAACAGGCTTGAGTAATTCTCGAAGATTTCGAGGTTTTGGTCTTGGATTTTTAATCACAATCCATGCTCTAGAATCATCATGATCATCCTTATCTCTCTTTAACTCTCTCTATTGCCAATCTCCCTTCTAATGTTAAACCTACTCTTTCCAATTGAATAGAACACCTGTAGAAATAACCCATCTCCCTGAGGAAAGTTGTATTTATGATACTTCATTACCTTTGCTCACTCCCTACACTATATACTTTCGTAACCCTTCTTGGATAAGAAGTATAAGGACTATTCTCTCTACCCATCATCCAAAGGTTAAAGAAATCATCCAAACTTCTCGTTTGGAACAAAATGGTTTAAAATCCACCGTATCAGAACAATATGTGAAGTCAAAAATTTTAAAGGAACTCATCTCTCTTTAGAGAGAATAGAACCATACACACCTTCATGTTGGAGCTATTCCTCTTATTCTCACCTTCTATGGAAGAAAAGGCATTCCAGTTACAACTCATATCATTCTTTTAGACACTACCAATACCACATACCAAAATGTCTTAATTGGTACTCTGTTGACGACCCTCAATAATGGAAGTGTCATCCTTACCATTTCCCTTGATTTTAATATCAAATTGGATGATCCCACCTTGTTGGAGAGACTCTAGGTCTAGTTCTAAATCACTGGAGTAGAACAAAATACTTTAGCCATCATGGTTACTTTTCACCACTAGATGATCTACTGTTTCCAAAATCATATCATAGATATGAATTTCTCAAATTCTACTTCTGATGCATTGTAAATGGTAATAGATAGAGCTTACAACTAGATTACCATTATACAAATTCCAAAGCAGCTGCCACTAATGGATCTTGAAAGTTGATCCTGACAGAATGGATCTTTAATTACCAGAAAGTGTTTCATTCTCCTCATAGGCACTCTTTCCATACTACTCCTTCTATTCTCAGGACCCTACGAGTTGGATTGGTGAAATCCATCTACACCAGGCCCAATGAAGATTAGCCTTGACCCTCAAGTAGATCTAGCCCTATTTTGATGATTCAACTAATGTTCTTACACAAAGAAGGCAAACATGGACCTATAATCTATTACTTCAAACCTAATGGAGAACCTATCTATATTAGTCATCATCATGGACATTTTGTTTGGGATGTAGATTCATCTATGTACGAACCAGATTGTGAATTCTGTCTAAATTATAAGCCAGACAGTGATGATGATGAGCTTTACAATGGAAGGAGAAAGAAAAAGAATAGAAGAAGACAACAAGAAATCGATCATTATCAACCCTCTCAACAATTATCTCCTCAACATGATGACCATAATGATGATTCTAGACCATGGATTGTGATTAAAAACCCAAGACTAAGACCTCGAAATCTTCATGAATTACTCAAAGTTGTTGACAAGGAACATTTGTTCCATCCATAGTCAATCTTCAAACATCATTAGGCAATTATTCCTTCTATTCCTGTTGTTCCTACTCCAAACCATATTCCTTGCATGATGGTCAAACCATATGAGGAAGAATTTTCTCCATTGAAGGGATGCATTGATGGCAATAATAGGGTTATCTCTAACCCTTATGTTTGTGCTACAACAATTGCTTCTTATAGAACTATGATTTCAAATCCTTTTAATGAAACTCTTAACTGAAAAATTGATAATGCCTTAGCCCAAAATAAAGTTCTGCGACACATTAATTCTAGACTTGATGGGCTAAATCAACAAAACCAGGCTACTCAGCGATGAGTAGATACAATTTCTTCCTAGATCCAATCATTACACAAGTCTTTAAAAGACCAGATGGCCCAACTTGATGCAAATATTAGAAGATACATTGACACTCAGTATTTTGGCCCTAATTTCACCCACAAAAAGAAAGAACTCAAAAAGGCGAAAGAAAAGAGCAATAACTCAAAAAGGTGAAAGAAGTACTTCAAAGAATGGAAATTGATATGCAAAAGGAACATTCCAAGACTGTTTAGGGAGCTTACCCCACACCTTTTCCAATTATCCAAGCCATTTATTCTTTGCCAACATATCCTAAAGTTGTTGATTATAAGAAGGTATTCAAAATGAATTATCCTTTAATTAGAGAGTATATCCATTCTACCATCACTAAACCCAAATTGACCAAATCCTCAAAACATAAACATGACAAGTCCTTTAAGCCATCACCCTCATATACAAAACTAGTCATCCATGGAACAAACCTTTACAAATCAAAACCCCACCTTCTTCTCCACAAAAACCAAAACCTCCACAATCCATTGGGAAGTATAAAGCTCCTCACACTGAGTTCATAGCAACTCTTGGACCAATGTCTGTTCCTACTATATTTGAAGAAGAATGCCCCTCTGAGCATTCTAACATATCTAACCAATCTTCTAAAGTAACTGAACCATCTTCTAATGAGTCTGAACAATTTGCTAATTTATCTGATCTACCTCAAATT
Source organism: Erythroxylum suave (assembly GCA_027563595.1). Lineage (NCBI taxonomy): Eukaryota > Viridiplantae > Streptophyta > Magnoliopsida > Malpighiales > Erythroxylaceae > Erythroxylum > Erythroxylum suave. The sequence goes on from JAOSBN010000006.1 coordinate 15,913,129, forward strand.
ATGATGAGCACCTTTGAACCTACTGAGGTTGAACCTGAAATCAGTGAAGATGAATCCATAAGAATTGAACCTTTCAAAACCTCACCACTGACAGCGCCAGTACCATCACCAACCAAACCTACTTCAGAACCCTAGTTTATCTTCAACAATCTTCCATTAAAAAAATAGACAGAGCGTCTCCATGAATTCGATCCCTGGATTGACTTATAAATGACTTAACCAAATCATCCATTAAGGGACATTTTATCCAAGTTTACTTTTTGTTTTATCGGTACTTTACGAGAATGGTGGCAAGGTTTAAATGATTATCGATGGCTTCAGAATATACAACTCACATAATTGGCGTAATTAATAAAAGGTTTATTAGTGATTTCCAGCTCATTGACAAACAAACTGATAGTTGTGCATTAGTATATATTTTTCTAGGTAATTGGCATGTGTTTTCTTGCATAATTGTTGATTGTTGTTGTAGTTTGGGATCCATTTTGTATATTTTTGTTTAGTTTGATTTCCATTGTTATTCTTTTAGGTTTGATGTTAATTTAGGGTAAGAATTGACTATTTTTATGTAGGAAGGAAGATAGAGTAACTTGGAGATTGAGCTAGAGACAAAAGAGAAAAGAAAAAAGGAAGTTTTCTGTGGCCAATCATAATTCCCACGATCGTGGGAATTACAATCTAAGACAATACGCGAGGCTTCATTAATCTTAGGATTTTTAAACTATTAAAGCATAATTAAGCCTCTATGAACAAAGGGAGATGAACCATTTTGTAGAAACACCTTCCTTTAAGTGAAGAACACAAGTTTGGAGCCTTGAGGAAGGATTGAAATCAAGGAACATCATTAAGATTGGGGAAAATAGCACATCAACACCAAAATTTCCAGATTTTGGCAAAGAAGAGAAGCAGTTCCTTTATTTAATTTTCTGTCAATTTTACTTCTTCTATTCTTTGCAAAATGGATTATTTGAATGTTGATGATGTTATGGAGACCAGGAGTGGCTGATTTAGATTTAGAGATTACTTTCGAACTATTTTGTTAGAACTCCTATTTTATTGAATTGAATGAAAGTGTCTTTGTTGATTGGTGATTTTATTTGTTATCTTGTAATAAATCGAGAGGGTAAGTAAGATTAATTGTGTAGGATTTTACAATGAGAGTTGGCAGCCTATAGACGTATAATCGTCACGTTAATTGAATAGTTAGAAGAGAGATCTCAGCGAATTCAGTTGATCACCCATAGGATAGTTTAATAACTAGTTGAATAAGTAGGGTCATTGGGTAGGTTAAGAGATCGTCTAATTGATTAACTTTAATTCGATTAGGGACAATTAAATACACCTTGAGAGAGGGTAGTTAATACATTCAGAAATCTAAGGTGAGACACAATTCAATTAATAAAATAAGAGGGAGACAAAATACGAAAAAAAAAGTAATCTCTAGTTTTTAGATTCTTGAATTCCAATTTTTCTGCACTTTGGTATTGTCTATTGCTTTTTGTTAGTCTTTTAATTTTA
>JAOSBN010000006.1:15914746-15938711 GCA_027563595.1 Erythroxylum suave
CTAGTTGGACCAAACAAATCTATATGTAATAGCTCTAGAGGTCTAGACGAAGTTACAATATTCTTAGACAAAAAAGAATCTTTAACTTATTCTCCTTTCTGAAAACTCTCACAAAAGAAATCTTTTTTAAAACTTATCTTTGGTAAACCTCTTACCAGATCATGTCTAACTAATTTGGAAATATGTTTAAAGCTAACATGACCTTACTTTTTGTGCCAAATTATCATCTTTTGATATAAGACATTAAATATTTTGACTTTTTAAATCGTCTAAGTTAATTTTATAGAGATTGTTTCATCTCTTGGCAGAAAAAAATGGACTCGTCCTTGTTTTTAACCAAAACAAGAATTTTGATTAAAAGATACTTTAAAACCATAGTCAAATAATTGACTTATACTGATTAGATTATGCTTTAAGTCATCAGCTAGCAGAATGTTATCAATAGACGAAAAAAATCTTTACCAATTTTGTCGATCCCAATTATTTTGTCCTACTGGCTATCTACAAAAGTTACTGATCCTTCTTGCTTATGTTGGAGATCTAGGAACATAGACCTTCTGTCTGTCATATGTCGCGAGCAGCCACTGTCTAAATACCATTAATGGTGGTTGCTTCTTCCAAGTAAGGAAATCTATAGTATATATTATATCCTTCTTAGGTACCCATATTTTCTTGGGTCCTTTGGGGTTAGTCTTATAATTATTCTTTGAATAATAATACTGCTTCTTTTTCTTTCTATTAGGAAAAACATTCTTATTATGAAGAACGTTACTATTATGAATAGTATTTCTATCATAAAAGCCTAAACCACTTTTATCATCTGGATGTCTATGACTTCCAATCATATCATTCATCCTTTTTGTAATTTCTATAAATTTCAATAAATCTGCTAAAAGAATATTAATCCTTTGTTTTAGCTGATAAATCTCCTCAGATCTATCTACAGTTACTTTCTTTTTCATATTGTCAACTTGATTCTTAAGGTAGATGTTTTCTTCTTCTAAGAGTTTTGTGTTTTTAGAATTTTCAACAATCTATATTGTTTTAGAATAGCATGTGAATCTTCTAACAATTCTAAATAGGCATGCTGAAGATCATTAGAGTTAGAGATTACCTCATCATCGCTTTCCCCTTCAGCTACCAAGCACATATTTGCTTGTTCTGATGTTTCTGAGTCAGATTCAAATTCAAACGAATCCAGATCTTCCCATATTGCCATCATGCTCTTTTTATTTTCTTAACTCTACTTTTATTTTCTTTTGAGCAAGGAAAATTCAGACTTTTAATGTCCTGATTTATTATAGTCATCGCAAACAATAGAGTTTTTTTAATTCTTCGAATCGTCTTTGCTATTCTTTTGAAAGAGAAGTCTTTATTTCCCTTTGTTTTCTTTTTCCACATCCTTCTAATTTTTCTTGAAATGACGGATAGCTCATCTTCATCTTCACTTGAATCTTGATCAGATTCACTGGCATCACTATTCCTGATTTCTTCGATCTTTAATGCTTTTGAAGACATACTTCTATTTTTCTGCATCTTCTGATTCTTTTGACCAGCCTTCAGTGCAGTAGATTTATCGCTTCTGGGTTTATCTTCTGCATCAAGCTCTACTTCGTGGATTTTCAATGAACCAAACAATTCGTCTAGCTTTAGCTTGCTTAAATCCTTGGCCTCTTGTGTTACTATTACTTTAGGTCTCCATCTTTTTGGAAGACTTTTTAGGATCTTTCTGACATGATCTTGTCTATCGTAGATTCCCCCTAAAGCTTTAATTCTGTTAATGATTGTTTAGAATTGTCTAAACATTTGATCAATAGACTCATCATCTTTCATCTTGAATAGCTCATACTAATGAACAAGAATACCAATCTTGGATTCTTTCACCTAGTTTATGCCTTCATGAGCAATGGCTAATGTGTCCCATAATTCCTTTACAGATTTGCATCCATGAACCTTATCATATTCACTTCTGATTAGAGTATAACTTAAAAAGAATTTGGCCTCTGAGTTTAATTGAACCCGAGCTTTCTTATCAACTAACCATTAGTCACGAGAGATGCTTTTCCCTTCATAGTCTGTTAGGATATATGGACCACTTTCAATGATATCCCAAAGATCAATACGTGTGGATTCTATGAAGAGCCGCATCCTGTCCTTCAAATAATGATAGTCTTCACCATTGAATGCAGGGGGTCTTGAGATAGAGGCACCTTCAGCTATAAAAACTTATGATTTAGCCATAGATCTTTGTCTTCACTTTGTAACAGTATTTCTTGGAAACATGCGCTCTGATACCAATCGAAGTAAATAACTTGTTAATATCGAAATCACGTATAATATGTAAAATACACAAGAAATGGGTCAAATTGTGTTAAATCGTCTAAGATAGTAATCTTTAAAATCTTCTTGGATTTTCTTGAAAAATTCAAACGATTACAAAACAATGCACTCAATTCGTTTGAGTAATGCAATAGTGGAAATAGTATCTATTCTTCTAACAACAAGAGATTAAAGAGATAAGGGTTAGAGAATATGACACCGTAATTTATACTGGTTCACCCTTAACCTTTGGGCTATGTCCAGTCCTCAGAGCTTATCTAAGATTTCATTATCTTCTTCAACTTTACAAATATTATTTCTACACTTCCAGAGCCTCTTCAGCTCTCTTTCATAAAGTATTCTTTATCTACTATCTTAGCCTCTTCAGGCTTTAGCCTTCCTTTCACTCGAAAAGATATTGTTTAAGCTTTCACACTCACGTTATAGGTGCTCTTGATCTCTTTCTTTCTTCTTTTCACTTGGGATATTTTTACAGTATACTCACTTAAGCACAAAATTATTTTTATAAAGTTTAAGTAAATGTAAAGTAAAAAATATTTGTCTACGACTACAACTGATATTTATATCTCCAACAATCTTCTTGAGAAAACTGCTTGTAGAATCTTTTGAGATATATTATTAGTTGAGTCTTGTAACCAAATCCAACTAACCAACTGACATTGTAGATTATTCTTCAACTATATCATCTTGATTTGATTTGTATGCTTCATCTGGTGAATACGCTTAATCACTTCGTCTGATCTGTCTTAGACTTCGTCTTATTTAGCTTTTAATTGAATATCATTTTGATTTTATGTTTTGTGCCACATATTTATCTGCGCACTTAATAAACTCATCAAAACAGTTCACACACTTCTATTATTATTATTATTATTTGACTTTCATCAAAATTAATAAAAGAATTGAAGTCTTCTTGACTTAACATACTTCTCATTTTACAGGCACTTAATGAGAATGGTGGCAAAGTCTAGCTGATTATTGACAACTGTAGTGCATTCAAGCAACATCTGTTGGATTACTTCTTGGCGTAATTCACAAAGAGTTTATTGGTTATTTGCATGAATAGATTGAGATGAAATGTTATTTTCTGGATAGAATAGATATACAGAAACATTTTCAATGTATGACGGAATGCTATTATCTTCTGAATGGATTCAATAGTGTTAACTTTCATTATACATTCATTTCCTCTCTTTTAGAAGGGTTACAAGCTGAATTAAAAATGACCATTGCTACATTACAAATATATATGAGGTATATATGTCTTAGAGAAATCTATCAACTTGCCCTAGCTTCACTTAAAAAGTTTTGTGATCAACAAATGTTTTTAAAAACATGATGAAAGGTGGTCCTCTGTTGAATAAGGCTTACAGAAAATCTTTATTTGATAATCAAATGTAAAGAGAAAAAAAATATGAGTTTTATACAAAAAAGAAGCATCACCACAAACAGTTCTCCTAATCGATCCCACATTTCTCCTAGAAGGAATTATCCACCCTTCAGAAGAAAGAAATGACGTAGATTTGTTATATTCTTAAAATGAAGAAATCCTGAAGCCAAGAAGGAAGATCAATATTTTATCTGTGTCAAGTTAGGAAATTATGCTCATCAATGTCCTAATAAGACAAAATGGAATGTATATCAGTCATTGGCTATTTGTGATCTGTAGGTCAGTCAATAGAGGTGAGCTAAATTTGAATGTGATTAAAGGTATAGACATAGCTTGTTTTCATCAAACAATAAGGATGATGAATGATGAAGATGGAATAAGTTTTCTGATCTTGTAAATGAATATCCCAAAGTTGGTGTTTATTCAAGATCTGGGACATCTGAATGCACCATTTTGATAGAGACTGGAACCATTGAAGGACGATCCAAAAGAGAGATTTAGAATTGGTAGGATCCAAAAGATGTCTGTAGCTATAGAGAAGAGAAAGGGAAATAGGAGTAGATAAAGCCTATAAATGCCACAATGCTAGTTTAATGGGTGTATCATAAAGGTGATAGAGCACTCAATAAGGTGTGACAGAATCAAAACGAAGAGGTTATGGAGGAACTTTGAGAGTGATAAGTGTGAGGTGAAGATGGTAGAATAAACTCTATCGGAGATGAGTAAGAATCTCTTCTAGTGTAGTGTGAAGATTTTTAGAGAGAGGAGGAAATGATTTTGGATTTTGGCATACTAGGGAAACTCCATGAAGGGAAGAAGGAGAGTTATTGTTATGGAGAGAAGAAGAGAGATCAATTGAAATTGTTTCTTGGGCTGAGAAAGAAAGACGAAAAGAATATTGATGTCCCTTAATATGGAAAATGGTGAATTTATAGTAGGAGAACCATTCTTGCCATCGGAGCAACTGACTTTCTGGTAGTGTCTTCTTTTTCGGTTCAAGAATCTTAGGAAAAGTTTTTTTGTCCATTTCTGTCACAAAGTGATAAGGGTTGAGATGGAAATTGAACTTTTCAATTCTCTTTTTTACTACTAAAATTTCTTTATAGCTAGAACGATAGTGCTTTTCAGATTTTTTAAATTGTCCACTAGCATGGCCACATTAGTGTCATTTCCCATCAATCTCCTCAGTAAGGACAACAACCCAATAGTGGTCACTGGAATCTATCTACAGGAAGTGTTGGCCTTTGTTAGGAATCTTCAAAGCTGGTGAATTCTGACAGGCTTTCTTTAAAGGTTGTATGACTCTAGTTTGATCTTTAGTCTATGGTGTTAGATTCTTTTTCAACAACTTTGATAAAAGAGATGTATAATTAGTCATGTGGGGGATGAAATCTCTAACGTAGTTGACAATTCCAAGGAATTTTTGACTCTGTTTAGTATTGAAATTTTCATTTGGAAAGTGCAATAGTTTACTAGCTATATGTAAACCAAGTTGATAAAATCCATCGTGGAAGTTTATACCCAAAAACTCTATTTGGGTCATCCCAATATGGCTCTTTTAGTTGAGAGCATAATCCTATGCTATTTTGTCAAATCCAAAAAAGATTGGAGTAAGGCTTTGTGTTCTTCATCAGTTTTCGAATACAGTAATATGTTGTCAATGTAGACCAACGTGTTTGAGAAAATGGGCTCATAGATTTTAGTCATGGCCCATTTCAAAGGGCATTCTCGAGTCTAAATGGCATTACTGTGCATTGATATTAGGCATTAGGAATACAAAAGGTTGTCTAGTATCTTTCTAGAGGGTCAATTTCCAATTTCCAAAATCCTGCTTTCAATTCAAACTTGGAGAAAATTGTAGCTTCTTTGAGAAAGAGGACTTAAGTACTAATCTTTGGCAGGGGAAACTTGTCATCTTAAACGAAAGCATTGAGAGGTTTGTAATCAATCACTAACCTCTTTTTCTTACACTTATGTTCAGGTCTCTTGTTCACATAAAAGACCTAGCAAGTGCAGTCATATTTTTGTGGGCTTGATTAATCCTTTAATAGGGTCACTTGGTAAGGTACTCATGGCTTAAGAAAACTCCTTACTCACTCTCATCCAGAATCCTGTAGTCACGGTCAATAACACTTATGGCTTTGATATCACTCTAGCTACCCCTGGTTAGAGGGAAAACGAGGATAACGTCAATAAGGTATGTGGCATTGTTTACACTAGTAAATTGAGAAAGGCTCTTCTCGCTGTGGCCGATGTTGCGAATACAGTATTGAACTTGGTACCAGATTGGATTCTGATACGGTACTGTATTGGTACCGGTCAATACTAGGTACCATTTCAGGATATTTTTTAAATGTATAAAATAGGCCCTAAATTTCTTTAGAAATTACAAAATAATTCATTGTCTTATTATATAGTTGTACTGTATAGTTTATAAGTTTACATTAATCATGTTTCTAAAAATCATAATAATAAATAATAACCACAATTAATATGAAATAACAATAATTTTCAGATATTTCTCATATAAATAATAACCACAATTAATATGAAAAAAGACAATTATCATCATATAGTATAAAACTAAAAACAATACAATGTATTTGAAATATTACAATTTCATCATATAATAAATAATAATTACATTAAAACATCAAATAAAAAGAATGGTAAAGATCCTTAACTTTCAAATTATTACAATTTATAACAAGATTTCGTGATAAGAAAACAACTTATTAGAAGTGAAACCTGAAAAACTTATCCTATGTAATTCACTATTAATTAAATATATTGTTTAATTAATATATTAATTATTAATAAGATTTTAAACAATTTACTTTAATATTACATATTTAATTAATTAAAGTTGATTATTAATTAAATTGTAAATACCTTAATTTAATTTCAATTTGTAAAATTAATTATTATATTTTTAAAATATATAAATTTTAAATAAAATTTGATTTAATAATTAAAATATATTTAAAAATAAATATTAGTTTATAGATAAAAATATTTAAATTATTTATTTTAAAAATAAAATAATTTTTATTAATACTTTATTAATAAATATTATATAAAAGATTAAAAAATTCAATTAAAAATAATTTATTTTAAAGTTTTATTTATTGCATAATTATAATGAGTAATAGAAATTATTTTATTTTTAAAATAAAAAATCACAATAAAAGTTGAATTCCTGTATTTTAAATACCAGTAGTTATAAGCCAGTACCATGCAAAATCAGCCAGTACCCATCGGTATTGACGACCAGTATTTTTGAACATAATTTCATAACATTTTTTGACCAGTACAGTACGAAATTCAAAGCTTTGGCTATGGTTCCTAGACTCGTGGAATATTTCATTGACAAGCCTCACTAGGGATACATCATGGGTTTCTAGCCTATATACCAGTCTCGTGATTTATAGCAGATTATCCATAAGAGATCAAAGATAAGCAATAGTGTAAATTCTAGGTATGCTAGTTGAGATATAAGTCCTTTTTCCCCAACAAGCATTAACTCTCAAGGCTTGCTTTTTAAAAATTTACGCTCTCCAATCTTTCCCAGTTTAACAACGTCAAATAGGATCTATGGTCTAAGATTTTTTTATGCACAGGATCCTCATGAAGAGGCAAGTGTAGAACATACTTGTCATTCTGTATGACCAGGACTACATTATTCAAGAATTAAGTTTTTATGAGAGAGAATGTAGAAAGAAGCCATAGGATGAGAAACACACAATAGTTTTATTTTTTTTCCAGTCTAAGTCTTTTGAGAGTCTTTCAAGTCTGATTATAATGAAGAAGAAGCCTTGCGGATAAAAACAAACAACTTTACAGGAAAAGATCCCCTAGGTACAATAATGCATAGTAATATACAAAAGTAAATAGCAAATGAAGAATGATTGGGAAGCACTGGGTCCCACAGATTCTTTTACAAGATACAAATGAATCTTTAAAGAGGGGTGGAGAGAGAATGTGGGCCACCATTATCATTGTTGGCATCTTTTGTCAAGTCCATGTCATCATCAACTTTATCCATAGCTTGGATAAAAGGTCAATTTTTGTATCAGACCAAATTGGAGGCCAAGGGATTTGAGCATCTGAAAATGGATCAAGTAGTTTATTGGGTTGAATGTTGCTTGGCTTTGTAGAACTTTCTCCTAGTTTAAATGGTCTCTGGGAAGCAAAGCCTAGTGGACATAGTAAGTCACCTGCCATAATGTTGAACCCAATGAAAGTAATCTAATCAACTAAAGTCCAATATTTAGCAAAAGGAGGCAAGTTTTGAGAGAGTAAAATTTCCATGATAAGGACCTAGAGATGTGCATTTAGTGGATGGAGCTTTTCTGAGATGACAATTTAAATGATCCAGAAAGGACTGTAAATCAATCATCAACTATTTGTGATATGTAGGCCAATCAATAGAGGTGTGTCAAAGTTGGATGTGATTAAGGGTACAGGTGTAGCATATTGTTGTCAAATAGTAATGACGATGGATGTAGAAGATGGAATAAGTTTTTCGATCTATCCCAGAGTTAGTGTTTATTTAAAATCTGCGACATCTGAATGCATCATTTTAACTAAGGCTGGAACCATTCAAGGAAGGTTCAAAAGAGAGATTTAGAATTGGTAGGGTCTAAAAGATGTCCGTAGACGTAGAGAGGAGAAAAGGAAATAGGCAAGCATATTGGGAAAATAAAACATAAATGCCACAATGTTGGTTAAACGAATGTTTCATAAAGATGATAGAGCACACAATAAGGTGTAACAAAATCAAAATGATGAGGAACTTTAAGAGTGACAAATGTAAGGTGAAGATAGTATAATAGACTCCATCGGAGAAGAGTAAGACTCTCTTCTAGTGTAGGTTAAGGATTTTTAGAGAGAGGAGGAAAGGATTTTAGAGTTTTGGCGTCTTGAGGAAACTTTATGATGGGAAGGAGTAGAGGTATTGTTGTGGAGAGAAGAGGAGAGACCAACTGAACTTGTTTCTTAGGTCGAGAAAGAAAGTTGATAAAAATATTTTCATGTTCCTTAATATGGCTAATGATGAATTTATAGTAGGAGAACCATTTTTGCCATCGAAGCAACTAGCTGTCTAGTAGTATCTTCTTTTTAGGTTCGAGCATCTTAGGAAAAGTTGTGTTGTCCATTTGTATCACAAAGTGATAAGGCTGAAATGGAAATCGAATTTTTCAATTCTCTTTTTTACCACAAAAATTTATAGCTAGAATGGTAGTGCTTTTCAAAGTTGTTAAATTGTCCATTGGCATGACCATAGTGGTGTTGTTTCTTGTCAATCTCCTCAATGAGGACAACACCCTAATAATGGTCATTAACGTTTGTGTACAGGATGCATTGGCCTTTACCTGGAATCTATAAAGCTGGTAGATTCTGACAGGCTTTCTTTAAATGTTGTAAGGCTTTGGTTTGATCTTTACTTCATGGTGGTGGATTCTTTTTCAGCAAATTTTATAAAAGAGATGTATAATTAGCCACGTGGGGGATGAAATATCTAATGTAGTTAACTATTCCAAGGAATTGTTGGATCTATTTAGTGTTGAGATTTTCATTCAAAAAATGCCATAGTTCATTGGCGATATGTTGACTAGGCTGATAATAGCCATTATGAAAATGCATACCTAAGACTTTCATTTGGGTTGTCCTAATATGGCTCTTTTTTACTGGGAGAATAATTCTACGTTGTGTTATGAGATCAAAAAAAGGGTGGAGTAAGGCTTTGTGTTCTTCATGGGGTTGTAGTATATCATCAATGTAGACCAAGGTGCTTGAGAGAATTTGCTCATAGATTTTTTTCATGACCCGTTAAAATAATGAAGCGGTAACCTTGAGTCTAAATGGCATTACTAGTCATTGATATTAGGCATTAGGAATATAGAAGGCTATTTTCTATCTTTCCTGGGGTTCAATTCCCAATAGCGAAAATCCTACTTTCAAATCAAACTTGGAGAAAATTGTAGCTTCTTTGAGAAAGAAGACTTAAGTACTAATCTTTAGTAGGGGAAACTTGTCATCTAGTGGGAAAGAATTGATAGGTTTGTAATCAATCACTAACCTATTTTTCCCATGTTTCTATTAAGATCTCTTGTTCACATAAAAAGCATGAGAAGCTTAGTCAGGGTTTATGGGCTCGATTAATCCATGCTGTAGTAGGATGGCACATTCTTTTTAGGCTAATTTTAGATCATTAAGGTTCATATTTGGGTGAGTAGCATTTTTAGGATTGATATCCTCATTCTTCTTGGTTGGGAGATGGATGAAGAAGTAAGGATTCTTTTATAGAGGATGAAGATGGAGAACTGTACATGGTTCTCATGATAGTGTTCTTAAAATTGGTCTTGTAGGGCCTCGTATGGAGGTGGCACTTGTGTGAGTTCAAACACATTTTTTATGTCAATGTAGGCACTGAAATTGGCACGATATTTAATCCCTAAGGGGAGGATTTGTAATGGAGATGTCTTATAATAGGCATTCAGGCCAATAAGAATATTTGAGCTAGGGAGATGGCTTCCAAGGACTTTTGTCCAAACCAAATAGTCAAGAAAGAAGTGGATCCCTATTTCTTTTTTTTTATAAGCCCAATTTTAAAAGAATTTCCAACAGAAGTAGTGAAATACTCATCATGTGAACTCCATACTTCAAGAGGTAAAATGTTGGGCTTCATAATACTTCGACATGATCCAGTGTCCATATAACCAATAGCCTTAATGGGCCTATCATATTTGTCTTGTTGTAGTAACTGGATATGGACATAAGGTCAAACAATTGCAAAGGGTCTGAAATCTACCTTCAAACACTTTTGCTATAACATGTATAACATGGCATCTTCGGTATCATCAGAAATAGAGATATCAAATGATTTAAACTAATTTGAAGAATCAAATGGAACTGATTATTCAAATTATTTATATATGATTTTGGGATGAATTGGAACAAATTTGACTTATCTCTATGTGAATTTTGAGCTTTATTTTGTTAATTCTCACACATTTCAACTTTATTGCTTAATAGGTGCAAATGGATAGATTTTGGGGCAAGAGGCATAACTTTCATTGTGGATATCTGATTAAGGCTATTTAAGTACTCTTCGAAGAGGACTCTGAGTTCTACAACTTCCATGAAGACCTCGAGGAGAGATTTTGCTGTCTAAAGGGCCAAAATTGCATATTTCTAGAGATGCCTAGGATATGTCTGCCCAACGGACATCATATCCCTCCAAATGGACATGAGCAGAAAATGAAAGTCGATAGACCCAAGAATGTCCACTTAACGGACATAAGGTCTTAACGAACATTCATTGCCCAAAATTGCTCCAGAAGATTGAGATAGTCCACCTAGCAGATATTAAGTCTACCTAATGGACTCTGTCGATACTGTTACGATACTTATTTAAAGTAAGATAGATCAACAAATTTCTTAGACTCATTTAAAGATGGTTCGGATATTTTAGAAGATTGCTTAGATATACTAGAATGCACAGAGGGGCATTCTTCATCAGATATATCAGGAATGGATAGAGGTGTAAGAGTTGTTGCGATAAACTTTGATTAAGGAGCTTTGTCTTTCCTAGTAGAGGCGTAGGTTGAGTTTTTGGTGGAGAAGAAGGTGGAGTGTGTGAATTTGTAAAGGTTTATTCCATAGATCAGCTAGTATGATGGTGATGGCTCAAAGGACTTGTCAAGTTTGGGTTTTGAGAATTTGGTCGTTTTGGATTTACTGATGGTAGGATGGATATACTGTTTGCAAAAGATAATTCATTTTGAATATTTTCTCATAATCAATAGCTTTAGGATATGTTAGTGAAGATTCAGGATATGTCAGTGAAGAATCGATGGGTTGGATAATTGGAAAAGGTGTGGGGTAAGCTTCATAAACAGTCTTGGACTATTCTCTCTACATGTCGGCTTCCATCCGTTGAACTACTTTTTTCACCTTTCTGGGTTCTTACTCCTTATGGGTGAAATCATGTCCAAAATATTAAGTATCAACGTATCTTTTAAGATCAGCATCAAGTTGGGCCATATGATCTTTTAAAGACTTGTATAATTTTTGGATTTGAGAAGAGACTGTATCAACTCGTGGGTAAGTAGTCTGCATTTGTTCATTAAGCCTATCAAGTTTGGAATTAATTCATCGAAGGCCAAAGCATTGTCAGTCTGCTAGTTGAGAGTTGTAACAACAAGAGTTAAGATGGTAGTTCTATGAGAAGTAATTCCTGTAGCATGAACATAGGGGTTAAAAGTAACCTATTATTGTCATCAGTGCGTCTTTCCTGTGGATGGAATTCTTCCTTGTATAGTTTGACCATCATATAAGGAATGGTGTTTGGAGTAGGAACAATAGGAATAGAAGGAATAACTGCCTGAGGATGTTTGCAAATTGACTTTGGATGGAACAAATGTTCCTAGTCAACAGCTTTGAATAATTCTTGAAGATTGACTTTAGATGGAACAAATGTTCCTAGCCAACAACTTTGAATAATTCTTGAAGATTTCTAGGTCTTGGTCTTTGGTTTTTAATTTCATTCCAAGGTCCAGAATTAGGATCATCATCATCATTTTGACATGGAATTGTCGAGCAGGTTGATAAAGATAATTTCTATTTGTTGCTGTTTTTTGATTTTCTTCTTCTTTTGTTGAGTATATAGCTCATCAGCATTACTATCTGATTCATAATTCAAACAGATCTCATAATTTGATTCACAAATGGATGAATCTACATCCTATAAAAAATGTCCATGATGATGACTAACATATACAAGTTCTCCATCAGGTTTGAAACAATGGATTGGAGGTCCATCTTTGCCTATTGTATGTGAGAATACTAGTTGAAGCATCAAAATAGAACTAGATGTAGTTAAGGGTCCAGTTTGATCTTCACTGGGCCTATTTTAAATGGATTTCACCGATCCATCTCATAAGGACTTGATGATAGGAGGTCTAGTAGTGTCAAAAGAGTGCATATGAGGAGCATGGAACACTTTTTGATAATTAGTGATCCATTAAGTCGACATCAACTTGTTAAGCTCCATTGGTGGCAATTGCTTTGGGATCTGAATAATGGTAGTTTGATCATGAGATCTGTCTACTACCATGTGCAAGGCATCTGAAGCAAAATTGAAGATATTGAGATCTATTGTATGATTCTGCGAATGGTAGATTATTTGATGGTGTAGAGTGAACATAATTGCTGCAGGATCTTGTTCTGCTCCAGTAATTCAGATCTGGACTTGGAGTCCTTCAGACAAGATGAGATCATCTAAACTGATATTAAAATCAGGGGCAATAATGAACATGATACTTTCATTATTGAGGGCTGTAAGCAGAATACTAATTATTGCATTTTGGTACATAATATAGGAATAGTTAAGAAGGGGTATCCTGGCTGTAGCAAGAATTCCTTTTCTTCCATAGAGGGTGAGTACATGATGAATAGCTCAAATATGAAGATGAGTATGATTCTGTTCTCTCCAAAGATAAATAAGCTCCTTTGGAATTTCTAGCTTCACATTCTATTCTGTTATAGTGGCTGTTAAACCACACTGTTCCAGATAAGAACTTTGGATAATTTCTTAAGTTTTGGACAATATGTAGAGAGAATGGTTCTTATACTTCTTGTCCAAGAGCAGTCACGGGAGTAGATATTATATGGATTGAGTAAAGGTAAAGAAGTATCAAAAATACGACTTTCTGCAGGAAGATGGGTGATTTCAACAAGGTTTTCAAATTTATTGAAAAGAGTACATTTAACTTGAGAAGGGAAATTGACAATGGAAAGGGTTGAAGAAAGATGTAAAGACATCGGCTACTTAATTAATATAGAAGATAGAAAAACCAAAATGAAGGGACTTTTTATAATATCGAGTTCAGTAATTTAATCATAATTCAGAGAAGGTTTCAGATATCTAATTTTGCTTCACTAAATGGTTAGGTCCAATAAAATTTAAATTAGGAAGTTATGGAGGGAGGAAGTTTAAACTCTGGGACGTGAAGCTTTAAAAGAAAGTAAACTAAACCCTTTATTCGTAAGGCTTGAAGAAGTCGAGGAAAGACCAGTCACTTAATACTCAATTTTATCCAAGTTATTGTATTTAATACCATTATGATAATTCTGATTTTGAACCAATCAAGTAATTTATTTTAGATATTTCACATTTTACAGATTTTTGACAATTCATAAAAGATAAACAAATTTAATTTTCACTAAGACTTATATTTGCATGTCATTAGATTAAATCCATAAATTTTATTGCGTGTATTCTCTTTCTTTGGAATTATTCATTTTTTATGATTAATTATGATCACTTTCTTTTTTTTCTCCTTCATCTTTTATTAGGATAATTGAACTTTTTCAGAGAAATTAGATCATCAATGTGAGACTTGGAATAAAATTCGACCTGAATATTAATCGACTTCTCAAAAGGGAAGGGATGTTATTAAGTAATCGATATATTTTAAGAAAAAAACACTTCTATGTACAAATAAATGATTCAATAACCATTCTATTTATAGTTTATTCATATTCGTTACTGCTATTTTCTTTGTGCATTGGCACCATTTTTTTTTAATGAAAGGTAAAATATATTAACTCAAAAGTTTATGTACATAGTCAATAGAGCATACCCCGATCAGAATTCAGAAGCAAAAACATCAAAATTATCTAAACAATTAGAAATATCAAAAACTAATAAGCTCATCGGGATAAAACTATACAAGATCTTATAAATCACACTCTTGATCTTATAAACTATATCAAAGCACGTAAAAGAAGCCGAGTCTAAATGAACATCATTTCTTATCTTCCACAAATTGTAGATAGTACAAACAAATGCCAGACTCTAGTTTTGCTTCGTAAACGTGTTCTAATGTAGTCCTTTCGAATCTACTTGATTGCACTAAGCAAAACCCAACCAATCACGAATATCATTGCAAATAGCACTAGAGAAAGAACACCTGAAAAATAAGTGAATAACAGTCTCCTATCCAACATGACACAAGCAACAAATATGATCAATGTTAAGAAACATCAAGTTATTCATAGTTAGCAATCTATTGCAAAAACTAAGTCAAGTGATAAAGAACTTAGGTGGCATACAATTTTTCCCGATAAAAGACATCCAGGACTGTTTAGGACGTTTCACCTGTAAGAGCTCGTACACCATCCTAAAAGAAAGTTCATCATTTATACAAAATTTTTGTCCACCAAAATATCCCAAATCGAAACTAACCTCTTTAGTAAAGGTGAATCTCAAGTAAGAAATTGCCACTCCCAAATCTTGATGCCGTCAACTGCAGTCAGAAGTACATATTGTAGGGGATAAGTACAACGCGTAGCCTATTGGTTTCAAGTCTTTACTTTTCGTTATCAATTGAACCCAAATAATTGATAACGAAATTATAAATTACTTTTGGCCTATTAATTATAAACTTCAAAATCCTAAACTAAAGTTGACTGACATTGTCCGGATGGGACAAAAGTAGGGAAAGTTTTATTCATTTGCTTCACTAGAGCTTGCTTTGAAATGTATTTCTATGTATTATTGTATTTTGCATTCGTAAAAAGGGCTTTTTAGCAGTTTCTCAAACACCAATCATAAAAGTAAAGGAAAATATAAGATATGAACACTGACTGCACAAATAACTAACACATAGCTAACTAATCCTCAACTTAAACCAAGAAGTTAGCTGATGATTGAGTCAAACCAGGCATCTAATACAATATATGATGTATTGTCTTACTTTTCATTTCCAAGGACAAGAAATATGAAACTTATTGTAAGATTATTGCTCCTTTTGAGGAAAGAGTATTGTAAGATTATTGCTCCTTTCGAGAAAAGAGTATTTTAAGGATTAACTCTACAAATCAAAGATGTACACATTAAATGGAAAAAAGATTTAAACTACTCTAAGAATTAAGAGATTGAATGAACAATGAGGTCATATCTATACATCAACTACACAGTAGTCCATTGACTTGCAAAACAAGACCGAAGGAGGAGCCTCAATTGCTACGTAACAAAGCAAATGTGTTTGGCCTCAACTATGTTGCGCTCTTGGCAATCTTGACGGTGCTGTAGAAGCGCTTCAGGTCCTTCATAGCCTTTTCCTCGATCTGAATAGATCGAATTGACGATGGTGTATCAATCTCAGGTTTGAACCAGCGGTTCATCCCAGGAGAATCTGACGGCGATCCCTGGCCACTGGCAACTGCAAACCCAGTCGTTCTCAACTTTGGACTGTGGGAAATATTACCCTGCTGTTTTCCCTAATATTCAACAAGCAGACAAAAACAGCAGAAATGCATGTCTTTGAAGTTCGTACAACCAGAAAAATGATTAACATGGAAACAGTGCATGGTATTGAAACACTTGTAAATCAAGTGAGTCATTTAATTAACAAGAAACGGAATTTGAGGAGCCGTATCCACGGAAATAAATAATCCTATGACATCATGGAATGAACATGAGGTCCACTTCCCATTTTCAAAAATATTAATGAAGCATCGGCCTATATGAATAGTAAGTAAATCCCCAGAAAATAAGAATAAGGGTTAATATGAATACCTGCTGCATTTGAATGTCCCTAAGAGATGGACGAGAAATATGTGGTGGAGTCCCAGAAGCCCAAGTAGGGGTGCCTTTTTCCACATCAGAGTCTTGCGATGGATGTGCTCCGACAACAGGTATTGGTTTGGATGGCAAAAATGAACTTAGCAAAACTTTCCCATCAATTCTGTCATTTAAATGATCCTCCATGTGATCCTTGTTCCTTATTCGTTGACTAACTTTGACTTTGCTCTGCTCATCCTGAATCTCACGAAGGGTAGTAGATCCCTTTGAAACCTTAGCCCCACCCCATGCAGGACCCTCACTTTTAGGTGTTAGTGGCAGTGGGCAAGCTTGTTTGGGGGCATCATCAAGGGCACCACTTAAGAACATGGAAAGCCCACCTTTTCGGTTCTTCTTCTTAGATGCAGCACATGATGCACTTTTACCTTTCGATAATTCAGAGTTGCAATTTTTCTGAACAAAGAAGTCGTTGGGGGCTTGGTTCCCCGCACATTGCTCAGACATCCAAGGTTGCTCCTTAAAAATATTGAAAACAACCAAATGTGAGATGCCTTAAACTTAGCTCTGACATCTCAAATTTCTATCCTGGATAACTTGAAGAAAATAACCAACATAATTTCTCAAATTTTGAACTATAACAATACCAAAAACTGTCACCTGTCTAATATCATCAAATACCTAAGCACAATTCATTTGAATATTGGCGGCAAATGATTGTACAGAAACCTTACCTTCTCAGACTCTTCAGAGATCTCAACATTCAGGAGTTCCTTTTGAGAGTTTGATAATACCTCACGTCCACTAATACTAGTCACTGCTTCCAATTGTCCCAACTTTTGTTTGCTTCTTCTTTTTTGTTTCTTTGAAACCTCAGCCCTTTTGTTCCCTCTCACGTCTAGCAAAACTGATGCTGATCCTTTTGACTGTGCAGTCTCAACTGGAACACCAAGCTCTACTAGCGAACTCTCAAGTGCTGGCCTTGTTTTCAGCTTTGCAGTTTGTTGGCCATCAAGAAGATGACCATTAGCTTGTTTTCTCTCAAGTATCTCAATCTGTTGTAACTTCTTTCGCAAAGCTCTAACTTGTTTTGAAACACTTTGAGCTAAATCATCTTTAGGTTGCAGAAAAGAGTCTGATCGCTGAACTGCCTCCGTTATCAAATTACGTTTATTATTAGCATAGTCACGAGTTCTTACAACTTCACCTTGGCAGTCTTCCTCTTCACTATTTATAATAACAGGGAAAGTAGCTGTTGGAGTAGGCAACTTACGGTAACTCCATGGTTCAGATGACTTTATATCTAATAGATTTTCAAGGCTAACTAAGAGCTCTGGCGCAGCACTGGCAAATGCATGCGGTGAAACAGTTAGGATGTAGTCAAGGTTGTGAATGACTATACCCTGCAACATGAAACCAAAACAGTGATAGATCAATATAGAGTGTGACCATTGCAGCTGCATTGCCTACAGAAAACTAAACAACAGGAGTACATATAGCAAAATAAAGAATGAAATATGAAAAAAGACAGAACATCCAAGAAAAAATACAACAATGATTTGTGTCAGGCATGATACAAATCTTTTGAGACTGTATTAGCATAAAAATTATGATGAATCTCTATTGAATGTGAGAAAACCCCACTAGCCAAACTGACATCATTTTACCTACAATTGGCCCTGACAGGCTGACTCTGAATCCAACATGTCATGAGTAAAATAACTTAATCTGAGGAAGCTTACTTGGTTCAGAAATATTTTTTGTAGTTAAGTAATACTGCAAGGTCATGATGCAAAAGCCTTTGAGATTTTTCTTCAGAATTCTACTATCATCTCAAGAAATACCTCGCAGTGCTTGCGCAGATCATCAGCTCCAAGAGAATCAGCAATTTCAAGCATTTGAACGGCATTCCGTGGCTCAACAAGGCTTTCGGCTGCAACTTTTTCACAAAGGGCTTTTAAGCTGGGTGGTGCTGGCTGATGCCAACAATTATCGTTCCGGGAAGTTGGCATCACATGATTAGACACCATGTCATTGAAAATCAAATCTTCATCAAGTTCTGCTTCCTCCCCAACTTGTAACTTCTTTATCAGAGAAGTTTTGGTCACATTTGGTGAATATTTTGGATGATAGACCGAACTCAGAATCAGTAGGTGTGTTTCACCAACTGAAACTGAGGTAGCCCTCTTCACACCATGTACGCGAGTAGGAAGTGGTAGCTTATATTTATCTTTTTTCCCATCCCACATGTAAACATCACCAGCAGCAGTAACAACAGCACTCCAGTACTTCCCAGCAGATATACTCACCACACTTTTTCCACACAGTGAATAGAGCTGCAAAAGAAATTGGTGTAACATCTTTCACAAGAGCTTCTAGAACATAGTCAAAGAGACAAAGTTTCATCCAGGAAAACCTGTTGACATCTAAGATCAGCATCTGCGGAGACCCAATAAAATAATGCACCATCATCTGTGAGAGCCAAGCTATGCACCATCCCAGCAGCAATAGCTGACACATGAAGTCGTTCCATTCGATGGAACTTTAGAAGGGTGCTTCCACTCATCTTTAAATTTCTAGTAACAATGACACGTCTTGGTGTAACTAGTCGATGACCCCAAGTGTAGATCTGTGAACAAGAAGCGTTTAGTATTTAGATCTATTACAGCTGAAAGGTAACAAGATATTCATGAAAACAAGACTAGCCCACAAGATGAAATCAAAATCAATAAAATGCCACAGCCTCAATTAAAGCTAAAAAGGTAAGGAGTATGCATGTCTTTGAAATCACTCAAAATTACCTCCCCATCAGCTCCCAGCGCAACTGTGTGATACTTTGCCGCTGAAACTTTAGTGAAGACCTTACCTTTCAAGTACTCAACCACTCTTGGAGTGTAATTGGATGCCGAATTAGAGGTTCCATAACCAAGTTGACCTTCTCTGTTACAGCCCCAGGTGAAAACTTCACCCGAATCGGAAACCACTGCAGTGTGTTTGTTTGCTGCAGCAACAGCAACAACCCTTGACCTTAGGGAAGTCACTTTCCGAGGTGTGGGTTGAGTATCAACAGTGTAGCCAAGCTGGCCCTCTGCAGAGCATAGATAAGTAGCATCTTTGAAATATGCACACAAAGTTGTGCATAGCTAAAATTCACCAAAAATAGGTAGACATTATCCACCTCACCAAAAGAATCAAACATCATAGAAGTGATATTGAAATTGGATGCTATAGGTTTTAAAATTTTCCTCATTCAACAGAATCCAAATTTACCTCTATTGGATCCCCAGGTGAAAACTTCCCCACCCTCAGTAGCCAGAACAGTGTGATGTTTAGCAGCTGCAATTGCCTTCACATGGCGGGACCCAAGGCCAAAAGTCACCAGACGAGGAGTAATAACTGCAGCTTGACCACTGAAAAGCAAAAAAGGAAACTCACCATATTTGTTAACAAATTAGTAAAACAAATCAATGTTTTCTTATATAGATATGATTTGCCAGGAGTTTCTTGCTATCATTTCACACAAACAGAACAGCGAAAACAGAGAGAAGGTAAACAATTCTTGACTGCTGCAGTCAGAACATGCAGGAGTGGAGTAATACTTTCTAATAACCAATTTATAGACACATCTTATAATTGCATAAATACAAATAAAGTTTACAACTTCCAAGATTCATAATTTATTTGTGGGCATGGATAATGGATCAAGAGTAATATTATACCTATGGATATCAAAGTCAGGATGGCCAAGGCGGCCCCCTCTTCCAAATCCCCATGTGTAGACCTCTCCTCGTGCACTAACTGTTACACTGTGAAACTTTGCAGCAGAGACCAATTTAACAAAAGAGCCATGAAGTGTGTCAACCTTACAAGGGAGCTTTTGTACATGTGCATTTCCAGTTCCGAGCTGAAAATTTGCACCACTTCCCCAGCTAAACACCTCAGTGGCTACCAAGATGGAAATAATAGCAAAAAGTCACCACCATATAAAAGAATGAGTTTGCAAGAACAATAAGATACCCATCATTCAAGTTGTAATATAGCAGTGCGTACCCAAATCTTGCTTCTCTCCAATGGCCTTTAGTACTGGTCCGGATAGCAGATCTATTGGTGTACGGTATTTAGAGTCTTCTGATGAAATAGAAGCACCAGATTGAAGGAGGAGACTCGCCACTGTAAGATGGCCAAAATGTAAAGCCCTATGGAGACTACTCCATCCTGATTCTCCATCCTAAAATGAATAATTTTTAAATTTCATCAAGGGTTAGGCGAGTTATCAGTCTCATGATCAGAGAATACAAGACTAAATTGCAACGTAATACTTAGAATTGTAACTAATGAATTTTCTAACTGGAAACAAGCTAACAATAAGAAAATAATGGAAAACATCTTTTGGAGCATCCCAAATGCAATACAAATTTAGAAAAATGAAAGGCACTTTTTCCAAACATCTTCTACATTTTCAATTAGGAAGAATATGTGTTGATCATAAAAATCCACGTCCCTTTTCTCTAGAAAGCTTCATGGAAAATTGCTCACAACTGAGTAGACCTTAAGACTCCGATAAGACTCTCTCAGAACTGCAGTAGCTTATCCAATATGTTCGATTTATCTATTAAACTAATAAAGAGCAGATGAAGTTTCTTTTCTCATTGAATAAGCAAAAAGGATATAAAAGCATCACAACATCACAGCATCATGCATATATCCACAATTGGGCCAACAAATTCAATTATTAATGAGTCTTCAATACCAAAACAAATTCACTGATTCTAGAGCCTATGAATAACAATTGAATGTCAACTTTAAGACACAATTATATAGATCCATAGCCATTGATTATCAAATAGAGGATCTCCAACCAAAATACACTGTGTTTCAAGAGAAGAGAGTTTGTTATAAAGGCAGCTATAAAAGTGAAAGTCAAATAAAATACGAAATTAGTTTTTTAACCAGCTCTGCTGTTGACCATTCTGTTTTGGGAAGTGAACCAGTTAGTTCAAAAATGTCTTTCCTTTAAGAACATTTTCAGAGCAGTAAATAAAAGATAAGGAGTGTTACACACCCTAGCATCAGGATCAGCACCAAATGCAAGAAGCCTCCTAACAATAGGAATGTGATTCCTCCAAATTGCAACATGAAGGGGTGTCAGACCAAACTTGTTTCTTGAATTAATATTACCTCCATTCTTCTTAAGTTGAGCCAACGCCGAATCTACATCAGCCAAAGAACCTTCTTGCACAGCAATCCATAAGTCCTTTTGGGAACCACTAAGTGAAAATTTCCGAGCATGTATTTGATTGTTCTGCTTTTGTCCTCGAGCTAGAAACAGCGACTCCATTTTTACTATTATTAATATTCTAAACTACTCTTTCTATTATCTGCTGCTTGATGTTACCAAACAGACACTTATGTCTTCCCTAGATATAGCCACACTCACTCTTTACTCATTACACAGCTACCAAAGTTTTCTGGCCCTTGAACAGCATTCTTACATAAACTTAGTAGTATACATAACTTGAACTAATTCCATTTAGAATCCGGTTTTATATCAACAAACTGTTAAGCCACCATCATCATCTCCATCTGTATCATGAATGCAGACCAACTCCAACAACCACTCACAGATTCCCATCAACAGTAGAGAATCTTCTAACAAGCAGTCAAAGTGAACAGCATTAACAACTGCTGGTTCATAAACATACCTACAGGGAAAGATAAAATAGTATTAGTACATGGAAAAAAAAAAAACACAATAACATAGAAGAATCTACTGGACTACAACTTACTTTTTTTCTTTTTTTAACATTTACAAAGTTCTGGAAAGTAAAAAAGAAAAAGAACAGGGCTATCATAAACAACTTCATGATAAGAAAATGAGTAAAAAGTAAAAACACATGAAGTGGTTCACATAAGGATTACACATTTATGATGCTTCATTAGGAAAATGCACCTGAAAAGGATGCAGCATAAAAGTCAGATAGGTAACAGGTATACTAATCTATCCAGGTAAAATCAAAAGATCCAGATTTATAACTAATGCGTGTTACTGAAGCAAA
Source organism: Erythroxylum suave (assembly GCA_027563595.1). Taxonomy (NCBI): domain Eukaryota; kingdom Viridiplantae; phylum Streptophyta; class Magnoliopsida; order Malpighiales; family Erythroxylaceae; genus Erythroxylum; species Erythroxylum suave. Next base: position 15,937,125 of record JAOSBN010000006.1, read on the forward strand.
GGAAAGTTTTAAATTTGAATACCAATTGAATGATTATTCAAATACTTCAAAGCTTCATAACTAATACGCTGGCTTTCATATTTCAGTAAAATGAAAACGCTCCGGATAGGTCTTTTATCTTTCAACACGGAACTTACTAAAAGTAACAAGCCCCACTGAGGCAATGCTGCATGTAAGTAATTCCAAAGGCAACTTGGAATGGGAAATCACATATTTAGAAAAGTTCAAAAATAAAAATGCAAACAACCAAGGACTAAGTGAGATCCCGACCTAAGCCCCATGGAAGAAAACATTTAAAGAAAGTGTCGGCGTTTTCGTAAGTCAATCCGCTTCCGCCCCTAAAACCAATCCAAGCAATCGAAAGAAAGACGACGTAGTTAAGTTCAGAATTCAACAATGGAAAGAAAACTTCATAAGCGACCAACTAAGAGCATCCCAACTACAGTTAACAAGGAATAGAAGCCCAGTTACATACAAAACCTAGATCCACATTGCATGCCTGATCATAAACAAACCTAAATAAAAAACTTGGCAAACTTTAACAACCAAAACAACAAGAATCGACATCAGAAGCAACAAATCCTACATCTCTCTAACTAATTCATGAAATCACCCCCAAAAGTTAACGCATATTAGGATTTGCAAAAATTCACAGGAAAAAAAGAGAGTCCCAGAACCAGATGTCGTAAGAGCATTGAGCTCAACAAAATTATAACTGTAAGAGGCCACAAAAAAGAAGGAAAAAAAAGGAAGTGAATGGAGAAAACAATAACATTCGATTGAAAATGAAGATGTCAAAATCACCTTAGGCCTTCACTCGAGAAACAGAAGTGAAAAGAAAAATAAGGTAAGGATGCTTATATGCGCTTGGTTTCTGTTTCAAAAGAGAATCAAACCGTAGAATATGCCTCGACGAGACCAAACCAAACCAAGGCATCAAAATAAAAGAAAACACGAGAGAGAGAATCGAGCTCCTGTACTGTATATGAAGGGCAGGAATGGAATTAAATTCTAGGACTAGAGGTGGCACCGGGCGAGTCTATGAAAAGTAACCACTTGGATTGTACCACGTAAGTTAGAGTGCGTGTATGGGTGATCCAGGTGTATGACACGTGGTAAGCAGCTGAGTAGACGGGAAACCAAAAGGACATGATTTTCTGTGCTATGCACTCCCGCATAAATGAATGATGTGAATCAAGTGGCAAGGTAAGGACAAATTAGATAGTACAGGGGGAAACCAAGAGCATCGAGGAACCGAGAAGTAAAACAGAAATGCTATTTGACGTTGGCGAAGTTCTTGGCAGTTGGAACCGTCAACTTCGTAAGTTGTGTCGAGGGTTATATTTCGAATGCCTTGTTTCTTCTCATCCACTTTTACTTTTCTAAGTGCCCGTTTAGATGAGCTTATATCAGTAGAGCTTTTGTCAATAGAACTTTTCTGATAAGAATTTTTCTAAAAAGTCAGTTGACTGTTTGGTTGTCAATTAAAAAAACAACTTTTTAAAAAGAACTTCATACAGTAGACTGTTTGGCAACATAAAAATAAAAAGTACTTTTATTAATTTTATCTATATTTTATTTTATAAT
>JAOSBN010000006.1:15938811-15957238 GCA_027563595.1 Erythroxylum suave
TCAGCTCCAAGAGAATCAGCAATTTCAAGCATTTGAACAGCATTCCGTGGCTCAACAAGGCTTTCAGCTGCAACTTTTTCACAAAGGGCTTTTAAGCTGGGTGGTGCTGACTGACGCCAACAATTATCATTCTCAGTAGTTGGCAACGCATGGTTAGACACCATGTCATTGAACATCAAATCTTCGTCAAGTTCTGCTTCCTCCCCAACTTGTAACTTCTTTACCTGAGAAGTTTTCGTCACAATTGGAGAATATTTTGGATGATAGGCCGAACTCAGAATCAGTAGATGTTTTTCACCAACTGAAACTGAGGTGGCCCTCTTCACACCATGTACGCGAGTAGGAAGTGGTAGCTTATCCTTTTCTTTTTTACCATCCCACATGTAAACATCACCAGAAGCAGTAACAACAGCACTCCAGTATTTCCCAGCAGATATACTCCACCACACTTTTTCCACACAGTGAATAGAGCTGCAAAAGAAATTGGTGTAATATCTTTGACAAGAGCTTCTAGAACATAGTCAAAGAGACAAAGTTTCATTCAGAAAACCTGTTGACATCTAAGATTAGCATCTGCAGAGACCCGGTAAAACAATGCACCATCATCTGTGAGAGCCAAGTTATGCACCATCCCAGCAGCAATAGCTGACACATGAGGTAGTTCCATTCGACAGAATTTTAGAAGGGTGCTTCCACTCGTCTTTAAATTTCTAGTAACAATGACATGTCTTGGTGTAACAAGTCGATGACCTCAAGCGCAGATCTGTGAACAAGAAGCGTTTAGCATTTAGCTCTATTACAGCTGAAAGGTAACAAGATGTTCATGAAAACAAGACTAGCCCAAAAGATGATATCAAAATCAATAAAATGCCACAGCCACAATTAAAGCTAAAAAGGTAAGGAGTATGCACGTCTTTGAAATCACTCAAAATTACCTCTCCATCAGCTCCCAGCCCAAATGTGTGATACTTTGCCGCTGAAACTTTAGTGAAGACCTTACCTTTCACGTGCTCAACCACTCTTGGAGTGTAATTGGATGCCGAATTAGAGGCTCTGTAACCAAGTTGACCTTCTCTGTACAGCCCCACGTGAAAACTTCACCAGAATCGGAAACCACTGCAGTGTGTTCATTTGCTGCAGGAACAGCAACAACCCTTGACCTTAGGGAAGTCACTTTCCAAGGTGTGAGTTGAGCATCAACAGTGTAGCCAAGCTGACCCTCTGCAGAGCATAGATAAGTAGCATCTTTGAAATATGCACACAAAGTTGTACATAGCTAAAATTCACCAAAAATAGGGTATACAATATCCACCTCGCCAAGAGAATCAAACATCATAGAGGTGATATTGAAATTGGATGCTATAGGTTTTAAAATTTTCCTGAGTCAACAGAATCCAAATTTACCTCTATTGGATCCCCAGGTGAAAACTTCCCCATTCTCAGTAGCCAGAACAGTGTGATGTTTAGCAGCTGCAATTGCCTTCACACACTGGGACCCCAGGCCAAAAGTCAACAGACGAGGAGTAATAACTGCAGCTTGACCACTGAAAAGTAAAAAGGGAAACTCACCATGTTTGTTAACAAGTTAGTAAAACAAATCAATGTTTTCTTATATAGATATGATTTGCCAGGAATTTCTTGCTATCATTTCACACAAACAGAACAGTGAGAACAGAGAGAAGGGTAAACAATTCTTGACTGCTGTGGAGTAATACTTTCTAATAACCAATTTATAGACACATCTTCTAATTACATAAATACAAATAAAGTTTACAGCTTCCAAGATTCACAATTTATTTGTGAGCATGGATAATGGATCAAGAGTAATATTATACCTATGGATATCAAAGTCAGAATGGCCAAGGCAGCCCCCTCTTCCAAATCCCCATGTGTAGACCTCTCCACGTGCACTAACTGTTACACTGTGGAACTTTGCAGCAGAGACCAATTTAACAAAAGAGCCATGAAGTGTGTCAACCTTACAAGGGAGCTTTTGTATATGTGCATTTCCAGTTCCGAGCTGAAAATTTGCACCACTTCACCAGCTAAACACCTCGGTGGCTACCAAAGATGGAAATAATAGTAAAAAGTCACCACCATATAAAAAGAATGGGTTTGCAAGAACAATAAGATACCCATTAATCAAGTTGTAATATAGCAGTGTGTACCCGAATCTTGTTTCTGTCCAATGGCCTTTAGTACTGATCCGGATAGCAGATCCATTGGTGCACAGTATTTAGAGTCTTCTGATGAAATAGAAGCACCAGATTGAAGGAGGAGACTCGCCACTGTAAGATGGACAAAATGTAAAGCCCTATGGAGACTACTCCATCCGGATTCTCCATCCTAAAATGAATAATTTTTACATTTGATCAAGGGTTAGGTGAGGTGTTCGTCATATGATCAGAGAATACAAGATTAAATTGCAACGTAATACTTAGAATTGTAACTAATGAATTTTCTAACTGGAAACAAGCTAACAATAAGAAAATAATGGAAAACATCTTTTGGAGCTTCCCAACTGCAATACAAATTTAGAAAAATGAAAAGCAGTTTTTCCAAACATTTTCTACATTTTCAATTAGGAAGAATATGTGTTGACCACAAAAATCCATGTTCCTTTTCTATAGAAAACTTCGTGGAAAATTGCTCACAACAACTGAGCAGACCTTATGACTCCGATAAGACTCTCTCAGAACTGCAGGGGCTCATCAAATATGTTCTGTTTATCTATTAAACTAATAAAGAGCAATGAGCAAAAAAGGATATAAAGCGTCACAACATCACAGCATCATGCATATATCCACAACTGGGACAACAAAATCAATTATTAATGAGTCTTCAATACCAAAACAAATTGACTGATTCTAGAGCCTATGAAGAATAATTGAATGTCAACTTTAAGACACAATTATATAGATCCATAGTCATTGATTGTCAAATAGAGGATCTTCAACCAAAATACATTGCGTTTCAAGAGAAGAGAGCTTGTTATAAAGGCAGCTATAAAAGTGAAAGTCAAATAAAATAGGAAATTAGTTTTTTTACCAGCTCTACTGTTGATCATTCTGTTTTGGGAAGTGAACCAATTAGTTCAAAAATGTCCTTACTTTAAGAACATTTTCAGAGCAGTAAATAAAAGATAAGGAGTGTTGAACACCCTAGCATTAGGATCAGCACCAAATGCAAGAAGCCTCCTAACAATAGGAATGTGATTCCTCCAAATTGCGACATGAAGGGGTGTCAGACCAAACTTGTTTCTTGAGTTAATATTACCTCCATTCTTCTTAAGTTGAGCCAAAGCCAAATCTACATCATCCAAAGAAACTTCTTGCACAGCAATCCATAAGTCCTTTTGGGAACCACTAAGTGAATTTCAGAGCATGCATTTGATTGTTCTGCTTTTGCCCTTGAGCTGGAAATAGCGACTCCATTTTTATTATTATTAATAGTCTAAACTACTCTTTCTATTATCTGCTGCTTGATGTTGCTAAACAGACACTTATGTCTTCCCTAGACATAGCCACACCCACTCTTTACTCATTACACAGCTACCAAAGTTATCTGCCCTTGAACAGCATTCTTACATAAACTAAGAAGTATACATAACTTTGAACTAATTCCATTTAGAATCCAGTTTTATATCAACAAACTGTTCAGCCACCATCATCTTCTCCATCTGTATTATGAATGCAGACCAACTCCAACAACCACTCACAGATTCCCATCAACAATAGAGAACCTTCTAACAAGCAATCAAAGTGAACAGCATTAACAACTGCTGGTTCATAAATATACCTACAGGGAAAGATAAGATAGTATTAATACATGGAAGAAGAAAAAACACAATAACAGAGAAGAATCTACCGAACTACAATTTTCTTTTCTTTTTTTTTTTACATTTACAAAGTTCTGGAAAGTAAAAAGAAAAAGAACAGTGCTATCGTAAACAACCTCATGATAAGAAAATGAGTAAAAAGTAAAAACACATGAAGTGATCATCCACATAAGGATTACACACTTATGATGCTTCATTAGGAAAATGCACCTGAAAAGGATGCAGCATAAAAGTCAGAGAGGTAACAGGTATACTAATCTATCCGTAAAATCAAAAGATCCACATTCAAGTACATAATTGACAGTAACATACTTCGCAATAAACCACTAATTCGTGTTACTCAAGCAAAGGGAAGTTTCAAATTTGAAAACCAATTGAATGATTATTCAAATACTTCAAAGCTTCATAACTAATATGCTGGCTTTCATATTTCAGTAAAATGAAAACGCTCCAGATAGGTCTTTTATCATTCAACACGGAACTTACTAAAAGTAACAAGCCCCACTGAGGCAATGCTACACGTAATTAATTCCAAAAGGCAACTCGGAATGAGAAATCACATAATTAGAAAAGTTCAAAAATAAAAATGCAAACAACCAAGGACTAAGTGAGATCCCGACCTAAGCCCCATGGAAGAAAACATTTAAAGAAAGTGTCGGCGTTTTCGAATGTCAATCCGCTTCCGCCCCTAAAACCAATCCAAGCAATTGAAAGAAAGACGACCTAGTTAAGCTCAGAATTCAACAACGGAAAGAAAACTCCATAACCAACCAACTAAGAGCATCCCAACTACAGTTAACAAAGAATAGGACCCCAGTTACACACAAAACCTAGATCCACATTGCATGCCTGATCATAAACAAACCTAATTCAAAAAATTGGCAAACTTTAACAACCAAAACAACAAGAATCGACATGAGAAGCAAAAAATCCTATATCTCTCTAACTAATTCATGAAATCACCCCCAAAAGTCCATGAGCAAAAATAAAAAATAAAAAATTCAATTTTAATTTTAATTTTTACTTAAAATGAAATTTGCTTATATGTTATCGTAGGTTGTTTTGATTTGTTCAAACGATTCCACATATTTAACAAAATCCTTTAAACTTCGCGCCTTTGTAAGCTACATGCAGTAATCCCCAAAGTCATCTCCAACCATTGCACCAAATTTTTACACTAAATTTGGTGTAAAATAGAATATTTCTAGAATCTTTTTACATTAAATTTGGTGTTATTCCAACTATTTTACACTAAATTTTTATATCGAAATTTTACAAAGAATGTACCACAATAATTTAGTTATTAACTAAATTAATTTATATTTATACAACCACAATAATTTAGTTGTTAACTAAATTAATTTATATTTATACAATAAATTTTATTTATTTATTAAAAATTAAAATAAAATTATTATTCTTAATTAATTAATATATGCTTTATATTAAATTAATATTATTTATTAAATATTTTGTTGAGTTTTAATTTTTAAAATCAATGGTGTGGTTTAAATTTATGTATTTTTTATTTCAAATTATCTTTTTATTCTTAACATATTTTATTAATGAATTTATAACACTTATAAATAAGAATTAAAAATAAATTTAATATTATATTCAATATTGGTCTCGTTTTAAATGTCTCAATGAGATCTTTGTAATGATATATTTTGTGCAAAACAATATATATTTTAAATTTAATTACTTAGTAAATTATGTAAATAAATCAATTTGTAAAAAGGACATAAAAGGGATATGTTAAAAAGTAATTGGATAAAGTTATCTTTTTGTACTTTTTGTGCAATTTCATTGCACCATTTTGGTGTAAAGATTTGGTGTCTTCTTTGGAGTGGATTTATTCAGAGATAACCATGGCCACTGGTTTACAGCCTATTTCAAGAAACTTGGTAAATGTAACGCCTTTCACGCCGAGCTATGGCCCATTCTGCTAGGCCTCCAACAAGCAAAAAACGAAGGATTAATGCGCATAAGGATACTCACAGATTGTACACAAGCGATTGATCTAATTCTCCACGAATAAGAAGGAGGTTCTAACCTCTCTGTTATTGTTGGGAAAATCCAACGCCTCATCCAAGAATTGGACCTATTGTCCCTCAGCCACCTCCCCAGGATGCTCAATTCAGCTGTCGATTTCCTAACCAAGTTGGGTTTGAAATCTACCCATCACGACATTGTCTTTTACCCTCTAATTTTCCAGAGACGCGGCCCACAAACTATCTCACAGACTCTGCAACCCAACATAGCCCACACCAATGCAGCGGACTCCACTCCTCAGACCAACAATCCATTGTCGCACCGGCCACCAAGGGATTGGCGCATCGACGCATTTCAGTTGTGACTTTGGGAACAATAGGAATTATTCACTGAGTCGAACCCTACCCTTAGTCCCACGTCTGAGTGTTTGACCCCTCAGGGATAATTTTGTTTTTGACCTTCCAAATAGGTTCTCCGAGTTTTTTTTTTAAATTATAAAAAAGCTAGCATTTTTATCCCCATATTTGAGCCAATGAAATGAGATTTCTATTTGATTAAGTAATTGTGGTTTAATATAGCCTCATTGTAGAAACATAATGTTGAATTTTCCATATTTATCAAGTGAAGGTCCTTTGGAAATTTATAAACCTCCTCTTGAGCCCTAAGTAAGTTATAATTAGTGGTAAAGACATTCATGTAAGCGCTTGCTTTCCTCTTTGAATTCAACCCCTTAAGTTCCTCTTTTGTCATTCTTAGTTTTTTAACATAGATAAAAGCTTTTTGTACATAAATAACCTACAACATCCCTCTAATAATAGCCTTGTTAAATACCTATTCTTTAGAAAAGTTATTAAACCTGAAGGGGAATTTTCTCCTATAATTTGAAAACATATTCTTTATGATTATAAGAGAATGCTTAGAAAGTAAAAATTCATGAGGATTACTTTACTTTTCAAGAATCTTGTTAACCATTCTCCATTCACAAGTTCCCTAATCAAGCATTTTTCTAATATGCCATCTTGAATGTTGACTGTTGAGCAATGTGAAGAAATAACCCTTAAACTTTAAGTCAGTAACTTCTAGCTCCTCAGCACTCTCTGAAATCATTTGTGAAATTCCTCAAGTAAACATTTACTTCTACTTCTAAGTTGTAAATAGTACTATTGAGATCCCTGACTCTATCCATGAGTCTTGGTTAGTGGGGTGTATGATTTTGAGTTTATCCCATGATATAGTTCTTTGAAAGTAAAAATTAAATCCATAAATAAAGGAGATAGCATCCGTTATATTTTCCTAGAGAAAAGAGACTGAAAGATGAATCATTTGATCATTAGCTTGAAATGTTAACTTTTCTTAGCCTAGAATAAAAATCTATCACTATTCTCTTATAAAATGTTGAACTCCAACAATAGGAGCCCTCACCTCCAGTGCCCTCAGGATTGGTGGAGGAGGTAAATCGCAGGATGTGCCTCAACTGACCAGGGACTTAGGCTTATCCACTAATCTCACTATACAAAGGGCCCAAATCTTAAAGGTTTCTCCAAGATTCGAACCCCCACTTTGCAAGTCGCTAGCATGGCAGGCACTGCACCACCCAAGCCTTTGCCAGTTGAGCTATTCCCCGGGGGCATCACTATTCCCTTATAGTGATGATGTTTGGTGGTTTGACAAAAAGATCCAATGATTGCTTAAAATTTTCATCTTCAAGAAGGTCTCTTGATTGACTTTAGTTTCCAAAGTGCTAACAATAAAATATTTATTATCTAATATGAACACCGTTAAAGATAATTGATTTTCAGCGTAATTAATGTAATAGTCGTTTTTCAAAATTACTAAGAATTAGAGTGTTAGATTATTTAGTCACATGAATGACATCATATTAAAATGAATTTGGTGCATTTAGGATATGATTTTATTCACATGCATAATATGAGCATACACACGTAGAATTTTGATTTAGAAAAATTGTCCTCAATTGAACTTGTACAGTCACAACAAGGAGATAAAGCAGTAATGACAAGTTTCTGCATAAAACAATCTGGGATTCCTGTAAATTGTTCTTAGATTTGAAATGATACTTCAATTCTTGGTTGTAGGATACATTCAATTAATAAAAGCATCTTTGATCTATATGATATTATTGTGCTAGTACTTCATAGCTGGCTTTTAAGACAATGTGGATGTTCATGATACTACATATGAAGTAAGTGCAGTCTCTTAATTGTACTCATTATACAGTTGAGAGGTGACGGCATCCTTATTAGAGGGCTGAAATGGAGCAAGCTACTTGAACCTGATAAGAAGGGCCAGTGGTGGTTGTCTGGGGATATGTCAAGCCAGACAGATAATAGTGAAGAGATTGCCAACACAATTGACAAAGAAGTTTTGGAAGCCCAGAAGATGCTGGAGCTTGCTGCTTCGCAGAGGATGAATACAGATGCTAGAAGAGCAATCTTTTGCATAATAATGAGTGGAAAGGACTATGTAGATGCATTTGAGAAGCTTCTGAGGTTGGATTTACCCGGAAAGCAGGTAAAATGTCTTAAAGACTTGTAAACGTTGGGAACTCATAAGATTGTTTGGCCTAAGTAGTTGGTTGGAAATTGTTACAGGCCCACAAGTTTTACTTTTTTTAACTTTTTGTTCAATGATGGACATGTCTTTAATTCATTAAACAAAACCGTTTTGAATTTGATGTTGCAGTATTGCATCTGGGACCAATTTAAGGAGCCTGAGTCCATGCAGCTTTTAAGATCAATGCATCTAGCGAAATTTGTTGTGGAGATGGTTGGCTCCTTCACACTCTCCCTTGCTGTTCTGAAAGCTGTAGAATTAAGTGATAGTCAGCCAGTTAAGCCCTAGAAAGATAACGCATTTCCGGATGCTATTTGAAGGCATTTTTGAGTATCCTGATAATATTGTTTGTAACATGTTTACGCGTATAGCAGTAACGCCCGAGCTAGAAAATCTTCGAGATGGCATTGAATTCTTCATCAATGAGCATGTTGTCAAAGATAATTGTAAACAATTCAAGGTTGTAAAAAAAGCCCTCGAGAATATGGAAGGAGTTCTCATGTGAAGGTCAGTTTGCTTCCTGCCAATGTTAAATTTTGTATCTCAAGTGAATTATCACTTTTGCATGTGGATCTACTGAAAATAGTCTCTCTATTATGTAAAAGTAAGACTGCATACTATCAGGCCTTTCCAGATTTTGCTTTATTACAGGATTTCAAACAGAGTGATGATGATAAAGTGAAATTATAATAGAAGCTGGCTTTATAGCATTTGACAGTGTATAAGTTAAAAAGACTTCTTGAGAAGGAATTCTCATATTCGTAAAATTGAACTCAAGTCAAGCCATCGTTGCACATTGCAGTCCATTCCAATTTCAAAGTTACATAAAACTTTGAGTAATTGCTGGCAGTTCCTAAACTTTGAGTAGTTTAGGAAAATGGTGGTCTTATTTGTGCTACTATATCATTCATTTTGAGTTACTTGCCAAGTGCTCATTTGTGCTTTCATTTCTTCATTTGTTCACCTCCCGTTCAAGTTATGTCGTCTCACTGCTTTCTTTCGTCTACCATCATCTCTAACACGACCAATCACGTCTTTCTATGGTATCCCTCACTTTGTCCAATCTTAAACACGTCTTTCTGTGTTTGTCATGGATTGTTTGCTATCAGATTGTAGAGTGTTTACGATCCATGGACAAGAAACTAAACTCACACGGGGAAATGATTCCTAAAAGGCTAAAACCTTAAAAAATATGGTACTTCAATTTAAAACACAAAGACCATATATAATTAAGAGGTCTAGCCGTCCGAAAGTTACTTTTGACTACGAGTACTAGCAATCCTGTTTACAATCAGTAGATCCAACTGTCCGAATGGTAGATTAAGATAAGTGCATACCGGAAACTTTAACTTGTACTAGTGCAGCATTTCAAGATGGAACAGAACTAGAAAGGCACAACGAAATTTTACCGGCTCTAAGACTTTACTGACTTAAACTGCGGAGGGATCTTCACAGCAGCCCACTCCTCATTGCTTGTAGACAAGACTGTGACGTCAGGAGGATATAACATCTGCATCCTCTGTGGATGAACAACAATCTTTGTGAGGTGTGAATTGTTTGTTACGACAACACCCTCCGTATTTGAAGGTTTTACTACAGCAGAGTCCACCTCACACGGCAAGGATGATAAAGACAAGTCCTGTCCAAGTAAATGAAATGACGAGGCAGATGATGCTGAAGCCCAAGTAGGGATGGCAATAGGTTGTCAAATCGATTAATATTAGCATATATTTATGTATTTGTGAAAAAGAATGCATAGAGATGGTTTTGAATACATACACTGTTTTAGAGATATGTAAGCTATTTTTGCTGCACTCATCTCGGCTTGCTTTTTGGTTCTTGCTTCAAGCCCTGTAAAAACCTGTCCTTCTACTTCTACGGTTGAGAAAAAAACTGGTGAATGAGGCTCGCCAGATTTCTTCGTGTTATAGATTGGCAAAGGATAACGATATTTTTGAACCAGATCTTGTAAGAGATTCTTGTAAATGGATTCATTCTGAGTCGGAAAATATAGAGAAAACAAAGATCGTAAGCGCATGAGAAAATCAAAATATTCATAAATTTCAAAAAGGAAATGCTAACACCAACAATGGTTACTACAAACTGACCTCTTCAACTTCGTCTGGGGACAAAGACATCAAAGCAACTTTGGCAGCTGCATGTTCAGCTTTGGCTAATGTGGGATAAAATTCCTGACTCTCATAAGTTTTACCACCAAGTACAACTTTACACTTGAAGCTGCAAGCATGAGGAGGACCCATACGCTCCGAAGAGTATAAAGGCACACCAAGATTTCTCTTTGTCGCATATATTTGCAATTGATTTTTGTACGTATTTCTCAATTCTATATGCCAACAAAATTATTTTGATAAGGCAAGACAAACAGAAAAAGGAATTAGGATTTATGCTTGCATTCTTCCTTTCCATTTTTCAGTTTTAGCAATTAAATACAAATGTGAGTATTGTATGAATTCATGCAATTAGTCTTTACTCTAGGCCGAATAAACCTGCTGCTTTAGCAACAAATGATATGTGCATAATGGACTCATGAAGATTTCTAGATTTTCTACAGAAAACATAAGGAACTCATACTCACTATGGGAAGAAAAAGTGGTTCAACACTGAGGTTATGAGTTTCTAGGCAGCTTCGGATAGGTAAGAGAAGGGGGGGAAAAAAAAAGAATCAAATGAGAGAAATTTGTAGCAAGAGCTTTTGGTCAGGGCTATTAAATGCAGTTTAGCGAGCATGATATTTCTAGCAGATTACCTTTAATAGGTAGGGATGACAATGGGCTGGCCCATGGTCCTAAATTCAATTGTTTTCAATGGGCTGACTCATGGATCAAATCCGACCCAAACCAATCCGAGACTCAATTTTTTTAAACAAAATGACATCGTTTTGCTTAGAAGAATTAGGCCTTGGCCGGCTTAGGCCTGGGCAATCCAGGTCTATACTTAATTTACATTTAATTTTTTTAAAAATTAGCGAGACCGATCCTTGGGTCGGCCCATTACCATCTCTATTAATAGGTGAGGAACAAGAATGATTAAAATCTTAGAGAAAAAGAAAACTAGTTTATAAGCACATGGTACAAACATATTATGATGGATACTCCTAAAGAAGAAAATCAAATCCAAAGAGAAATAAAGTTCCTAACTTCAACATCAACAATGAAATCTGATCAAAGAATATGGCATAAGAATTACACCAATATCTATAGATAATCATGAACTTCTAGTTCTATGAAAAAAGGATATATAAACTTCATCTTCCCAAGAAAAAAAGTTCTTCCCATCAAATTTATCAGAAATACGTGGACTTCATAATTGTCAAGCTAATACAAAATACTGATCAAACAATATATCAGATGATAACAAAAATGGTTACAGAAGTAAGCAGGACAATTATTTCTTGGCTAATAGAATTTAAGAGCATTAATTTTCTCCTTCCAAAGTAAACTACTGCTTTGGATCCAGGGAAAAAGCTGTTGCATCGACGCCTAGTTTGGATGATTACTGACAGCAAATATAAAATGCAACAATAAATGTATCCAAAGAAAAGATGAAGTAGCAATTAAAATTTCCTTACCTCTGGAGCTATCATCATCGACAGCAATTTGATTCCTTGAAGGAGCACGATTTGCCTCTTGCAATACCCCATCTGTTGTGGGACTACTTTTCATTTCAATGCTTGAAGGACCTGCAACAATGAAAATGATCCAATAAAAAGTAATTAATTTCCTTTAGCACATGGGCAACAATTACAGTATATTTCAACACCCACCTCATTTAACCATGCAGATATGCATCACAACATGACATCGGATTAGTTGCAATGACAACAAACAATTTTATTTGCATAATATTGAAACTTAAAACTTCAAATTCGTTGTTAATCTATTAGAATAAGCATCATAAAGAATGATTCTCAAGCATGAAATAGTCCGCATTACTCCATAAGAGATCTTTGTATGTACATACGCTGCTGAAGAGTCGTATAAGCAACTTTTGCTGCATTTAATTCAGCTTGCTTCTTAGTTTTTGCTTCTTGTCCTGTAAAACACTCTCCTCCTACCATCACAGTCGAAAGAAACGTCGGCTGATAAACTTCACCGTTAAGCGTTGTAACATAAGATGGTAACGGGTAACCTTTGCTATGAGCCAGCTCTTGCAAAAGGTTTTTGAAAGATGAATCAACCTAAAAGGTTATATATAATGGGTAATCAAACAACAAACATAGCTGCATAGAAACAAACGAAGCTTACTGCAAGTCCGAAACAAGAAGATTTTAAGAAGTTGGTCACTTCACGGTCAATTATCACCTTTCTAGAAGGTACTTATAATTGTAAACACTATGGTTAATCAACAACAAGATGAAGGAAAAGGAACAATCAAGTAAGAAATTTTACGCACCCTTGCACTTTTACTTTGATCATTTTCCCTTAGTGTCGATAATTGTGCTCCATGATCATCACTAATCTCTCCAATGCTTTCATTCACACGATCTGCATGATATTTATTGTAAGAAAACCAAGAATCCGACGTTAAAATTGAACTTAGAAACAACAAAATCACAAATAACATTATTAGAAATAACCGATCAGCTTTCCAAGAGAACTCCAAGTAGAAAAGTTGATTGAGGTCCAAAACCAGGCGATAAAGCGAAACGAAAAAGAAGGAATATTTTACTACGAGTTGAGGAAGAAGTTGAAATAGGAGAAGAACCTGGGGGGGGACGTTGGGAGTCGGAGAAGTAATCGATAGCGACCTTGGCGGCGTCGTTTTGGGCTTCCTTTGAGGAGTTGAAGAAAGAATGCGTAGAGAAGGAGCGATCTTGGACGATGACCGTAGCTTGGAAGCGAGGGGCATGGTCCGGGCCTTCTCTACTGAACTGGTACACCGGCAGTTCCCACCTTCGCCTCTGGCACAGCTGTTGTAGTCTACCCTTGTACATTCTTTCCTTTCTTTCTTAGTACCTGGCTTTTCCTCTCTGGGCCATCCAATTAAAGGCAACACCATGAAGAGACAGAATAAAGAGAAAGAATAAGGTTGTCTTTGGATGTACGTGTTAGGCAACGATAAGTATTTATTAAAGGCAACACATATTTGAATTTGTGATAAATAACCAGAGGATAGAAATGGAACGATCCCACCACCGTAAAAATTAATAAATAGAAAAAATATTATAATAGAAAATTATTTTTATAGTAAAAATTTTACTTTTTATTAATAATTTTCAGTATAAATATTATTTTTTATTATATCTTAATAAATACGATTAATAATATATTTTTATAAAATATTTTATTTACTGATTTTATTTTATTTATATTTATATTTTAATTTAATATTTTGTTATTTATAATTTTAAATTTATATGAGTAATAATATAATTGTTAATTATTTATAAAATAATTAATAGTTTATAAATTAATAAATTTTTTAGTCATTTTATCTCTATTCAGCAATCACAACCGTACTTGTCAAATACATATTTTCACGTTTTAGCAATTACCAAAACATCAATCCCAAAAATACATAAATACTTATTAAAAATAAACATTTATTATTTTAATAAGTTTATTTTAGCAAATTATCAACCACTACCACTCCTTCAAACCAAGCATAATAATCGTAACAAACTCTGACAAATTAATGTTATTTTGTGCTGTACTGTTATTTTGCCTGGTTTTCTGTAGTTGTGCTTAACACAATAGAACAAAAAGGAAAAGAAACAGTGTCATTTTGCTAACAAACAAATTCCAACGTTAAACCTTTTTGTGGGGGCTAAAAAAGTAAATTTAGCTTCAATGTTTATATTTAAACAAGTAAAATTTTAGCATTTTACGTATTATAAAAAATTCAAATTTAATAAAACAAAAATATAATTATATCAGTCTTATATAATATTATTTTATTATTAAAATAAGATATAAAATTTCTTTAAAACATTTTTAATATGTTAAATTACTTATGAAATGTTTTACAATATTAAAAGATATTAAAATTTTAATAAATTAAAAAAAAAACGAGAAAGCACTTTCTTTTTAATCTTGAGCACATCTAACGCCTTCCCTTTCATTCATCAAAGTTCCGTGCCAATTGGAAACAAAAGAAAGGGCTCCAGTCACATCATCCGACCAGCTTCTGATAATGGGCTGACCAAATGAGCTACCTTCTGTCAATTTTTTAAAATAATTTTTTAAAATTAAAAATATATAATATTTATTTTTTAAAATTAAATTAAGATTTAAGTTGTTTAAATTTAAATTTATTTAAAGTCTAATTTTTTAAGTAAAATAATATTATTTTGATTAGAATAATTGAACATTAAATTTATCTAAATCTAAGATTGAACTTGTCCATAAATTAATTTATTAAAAATAACTAAATTTAAACTTATATATCAAAAATTGTCATCGCTGCTTTTGTTATGTCTCCAACACGCGCTTCGACGCTGCCCTTGGCTTTACGATGAAAAGTAGTGCAGCAGCTGTTGAAAACCGTAACTACTTCCAAAACGGCAGTACTAATGACGGGCAGTACTCTTTCTTTCTAAGGATCAATTAACCCTATTTTTCTGTTCCCAAAGAATCCAATCTAATCCTTTGAGAACAGAAAAACAGGGTTATTTCGGTACAGTATATTGGTTCCTCAGTTGACCTGTTCCCGTTTTGGGATAGACACAGTAGTTCAGATCCTCTATATGAATGGTTGAGGCATAGGAGGTACAGTAAAAATGGCACAAGCACAGGATGGCACACAGAAACGAGAACAGCCAGTGCCCTTCTTTCTCATCCACTCTCTCTCTCTCTCGTTGTCAAATCATAACCTCAAACAAAAAACACAAAACATCTGAAACACCAAAAGATCTGTTTAACGATTAACGCTGTCCTTGTCCAGTACACACACTCTTGCTACTGCTGTTGCTACTGTAACTGTACCATCAAGCCCATTTCTTGCTGTTATCTGTTCTATCCTCATAAAGACGGTTTTGAAGTCATTCTTTACTGTTCAGCCCAAAAGCCTGTTGCTTTTTTTCTCTATCTCCATTTACAACTACCGCAATTAGGCCGTTTCGACCCAAAGTTCATGACTTTCTTCTTACTCTGCTCGTCTTATTTTGTCGGTTTCTGTAGTTTTTGGCACGCTTTCTGTGTTGTGTTGAAAATGGTGGAGCTTCAGAGAGGAAGAAGATGTTGGTTTCGTCGATGTTAATGGTAGTTTTTATGCTAATTTTGCTAATAAACGCATTCCAATGTTGAACCTTTTTTTTTGGGGTAAAAAAGAAAATTTAACTTCAACGTTTATATTTAAACAAGTAAAATTTTAGTATTATAAAAGAATTCAAATTGAATCCTCTCAAATACAATTTCATTATATTACTTTTTAGGTTTATATTACTTATTAATGATTTCATTGTAGAATTATATTACTTTTTAGGTTTATAATATATATAGGTTATGAGACCTAGCTCTGATTTAGAAATACTCAAAACTGAATAATTAATATTATTGATATTAGTTCATCTTAAATAAAATCAATTAAACCCTAACCAAACTTCAAATTAATAAAAACCCTTAATTTTATTTGTCTATTTATCTAAAACTCTTAAGTCAGTTCTCTTATTAAATGAAACTAAACTAAACTAAAAAGCAAAGAGAAGAAAAGGATTATCACCAGAAAACAACTAATTGAATACTAATGAGTTTTAATTACTTAATTTGAGTTAAACTGACTTTTTAAAATTAAATATTGATCAACATAGATTTCCTAGTTTAAGTTGGATTATATTTTCATAGATTAACTTTGAATCAATTTCAATTTCTTAATTTAAATTAAACTACCTTTTCAGAGTTAGAGTTAATATAAAAGAAGACTTCCAACTTAATGTTCAATACAAAAGGAACTAGGACACATAAGTTAATGTTATCGTTTTCAATTAAACAATAACAGAACGTACGCAGATTAGGCTCTTTGTTCTCTATTATCAATTTTACCAAGTTTGACTACAAGCAAAGGTATGTTTATTTTATTTTATTAGCATGATTTTATTGGTTTCTAAATTGGAGAAATTATAGTTTTCTGTTTTTTCTTTGGATTTTGTTTCAGTGTTAGGGAAAGTTATGAAGAACGCAAATAGATGTTGGTCAAATCTTCCACCAGAGTTATTAAACATTATTGAAGATGAGATTGTGGTGTGTACTGATAAATTACGATTTTCTTGTGTTTGCAAAATCTGGCAATCTATGGCTGAGATACCTAATCAGAATGGAATACCATGGTTGGTGGTACCAAATTATAGATCCAGTACCGTCTCATCCTCCTATGGATTGCATAACTTGCTAAACAATAAGGTTTACAGTATTGATCTGGAAGAAGCCAAGGGGAAACTATTTAAAGGTTCATCACATGGTTGGCTTGTCGTGGTTGAGCGTATATCCACTACTATTAATCTCATTAATCCCATTACGAAAGCTCAAGTGCAACTTCCACCAAGACACAAGTTCCCGGATGTTATAAGTTACCAGCCAGGAGAAGATGAAGACCTCACATATTGGGATTTTCGTGCACAGGAAATTTTAACAGGAGCTTCTTCTGATGCAAATTATTATCGGTTGCATAGGGTTATTTTATCTTCTAATCCGAGTTCAAATAACTACATAGCTGCTTCAATATACGATCAGTACTCTAAATTGGCATTTTGCAGGAGGGGAGATACAGAATGGATTAATATAGATAACGAAACAAATTACGACGATATTATTTTTCACGAGAACGAATTATATGGTTTTGACAGCGGGCTGAGTCTTTCAATTTTTGATGTTAGTTCTTGGACACCAAAACTCAAAGAGGTTATACCATTCCCAAAAGGTAGGTATGGGTATTTTTGGTCATATTTGGTAGAGCATTCCGGTGAAATTCTATTAATACTACGAAGGTTAAAATGGGACGGAGCACGGCGAAGAGAAATAACTCGATACTTTAATGTCTACAAGTTACATAGAAGTGATAAATCATGGTCAGAATTGTCAGATATTGGAGGTGGCTTGGTATTCGTGGGATTAAATAGTTCATTCTCTATATCATCAGATGATCTACCGGCAGGATGGAGAGGAAATAAAATATATTTTACAGATAATCTTTTTGATTTTCTGCAAGAAGGTGTTAAAGGTGGATACGATTTTGGTATTTATGATATGGTGGAGAAAGATATTTATAGATTTGACGATTATACATCTAATATGTTAATA
This sequence comes from Erythroxylum suave, assembly GCA_027563595.1. Lineage (NCBI taxonomy): Eukaryota > Viridiplantae > Streptophyta > Magnoliopsida > Malpighiales > Erythroxylaceae > Erythroxylum > Erythroxylum suave. Next base: position 15,956,473 of record JAOSBN010000006.1, read on the forward strand.
TGGCCTCCGCCAATATGGATTACGTTAAATTGTTCTTAATTTAAAAATAATATTTCCTTTTGTTATCATATTTAGTTTTTAATGTACATATTCGTTTTTCATATTTTATTATTTATAAATCAATACTTTTTTTGAATTTTGATTAATATTTTATTTGAATGAATGCATATTATAGAAATTGATTTTAGAAAATTATTGTTGTGTAAATATTAAAGAGAGAAATTATTAAAGAACAATTTAATATTATAAAATATCGATATTTAATTTTTGAAAAGCTGATGGAACTTAAATTAATAAATTAAAACCGTTTAATATCTAATTTGTGAAATAAAAGGCAAATTTAAATTAAAAAATCTAAATTGACCCATATTCAACATGCACCTCGGAGAGCTTTTTCTTTTTCCCAAGGCCATATGAATAGAATAGTGACAATGCAATTACTTTAGAAGGACTATACAACTTCTTTTATCCAAAAGAAAAAAGAATTTTAACCCAAATTGAGTTTAAATTTTAGATTTTTACCCAATATTCAATTAATTCAATTTTTATTATACATTGCAAAATAGATACCCTTAACTTATGTATATCCATCGTTATTAAGAAGTATAATTAATTAGTTATTTTATTCATTATGGTTGGGTCGGATTCTCACGGGCCGATCGGCCTGTCTCACCCCATGGACCGACTTTGGCTCAATCCATATTCTCCTAAGCCCATCTATAAGTGAGAAACTCCCATGCAAACACGTACAAGCTCAACCCTAGCA